>CM046849.1:5415228-5777728 GCA_025618425.1 Heliocidaris tuberculata
TCTTTCAAAGTGGGGGGGGGGGGGCACCAGCCAAATAGGGCACTTTTTGGGAAAAGGGGGCACCTACAAGGGGTGAACATAAAACGAAAAAAAGGGACCATTTTTGTGACATTGGTATTACCCTACAGCCCAGTTAACATGATTAATACATTATCAAGCATCATCTTCTTCCTTTTTATTGTGGTTCTGGACACTGCTTCAGCTTCCCCCAATAAATTAGCAGTTGTGTGTGGTGGTCTAATGACTCATGTGCGAGCGAGCGAAGCGAACGAGCAAACATTTTCAGACTTTTTTCTAATGCTGAATTCCTTTGGTTGAGAATCATTTATAGCGATATAATGAAATTGACAACAGCAAATTAATTGGGGGAATGTTGAATTATCTTTTAATTCATACATTATCCCTGTCGCTTTTCTTTAGGATTACATCTATATCAACATACTTTATGCGATCTGCTTGCTTTCATGAGAGCTAGCGAGCGTAGCGAGGGAGTTTTGGGGAGATTTTCAGAAAATATTGCCCTTAATTGGTGTAAATTATGGGCATATTCGAGCGAGCGGAATAAGAATTCCTTTACTGGGGGGGGGGGGGGGGTAGGCATTATGCCCCTCTTGCCTCCAGCTCCACTGCCTTACATTGTAGTAATACATGTATGTGTACCTGCTACTACATAAAGCCGCATCGATACTTTGAAGTTAGATATGGCTTTTTTTGTAAGATACAACGGGAAACATACGTAAAAGGGGGCATTTATCCGAAGAGGAAAGGGCGCTTATCAGAGATGGAATGGGGCACTTATAAGAAGTGAAAAGGGGCACTCATGAGAAGAGGAAAATGGCACATATTAGACAGGAAAAGGGGAGCTTATGAGATGTAAAAATGGCATTTATCAGAAGGGGAAAGTTGGCACTATTTAGAAGGGAAAAGGGGCACCTATTAGAAGTAAAAATGTACTTATCATCAGAAGAAAAGGGCACTTATTAGAGAGATAAGGAGCCAATTATCAGATTTTGAAAAGGGGCACTTATCAGGAGGGAAAAAACACTTATTGGAAGGGGAAGGGGCACTTATTAGAAAGGAAAAGGGGCACTTTTAGTAGTAAAAAGGGCACTTATCAGAGAGGAAGGGGGGCATTTTTTCAGATGTAAAAAGGGCACTTTTGGGGTACTTGAAAAAGTGGGAGGGCACTGTGCCCCCTGGCCCCCGGGTGCGCCGCCCTTGCTCTACGTTGACTAATTTTCCGACTACTGACAAATGAACGGGCTGCATTCTCTCCGTTTTATATGTTATCATTCCCTGCTTCGGTAGGCTATTCAGGAATGGATAAACAACTGAAAAGGATTGGCTGATGTCTGTAAATAATTAGCCACAGCGCAACCTTTACAGCCCTCCCCCCCCCTCCCTTCGAGCTTCTAAATCACTTTGAAATTTTATTGCCATGACAACAAGAATGTCTACAATATAATCCGAAATATTCATCAGTGCACATCCTTATCACAATATAACAAGAAAACAATCTTTTGCCTACTTACTAATATTATTAATAACGTAATTATTATTAGTAGTAGTATCATCGACATCATCATCATCACCATAATGACAATTACCATCATGTTGGGGGGGGGGGGGGACATGTAACCCTGTCCCTCTGGATTTGCGATTATAAGACTGAAGCAAGGCAATCAGAAATTACGATTTCCTTCGAATTTCGAACCTTTTACCTACTATTTCATGCACTTTATACTTGTGGGCGCATATATTACTGCACAAAATTCTGATGGAGATTGGGATCTCAATTAGGAAGAGGTCATTGACAGAAAAAGGTGATGGGCAGAAATAATTGAAGTCAATAAGAGCAATATATTTGAAAGGCACGCAATACTTTTAACCTCGTAATAATGATCCAGACTCTCTCGGATATTTGTTTTAACCATGAATGAAAGAAGAAATAAATAATATTTATGAATAAACAATAATACTCTTCATGAGGAAAACATGATTAAAACGGTATTCAAATTGATGTTCCTCTTGAATTCCCTCGTTAAACGATAAAGCCCACATACTGATTTTGGCCTACCATGAAAATATATATTAAAAATATTTTTAAAAGACAGAGAATTTCGATACTGATAGACTCACTGCTCTTAGTAAATGCTATAGTTTTAGAGTCCCCAGTAAGATAGAACGAAACAATTAGATTGTTATTTACAAGTGTTTTTATCGAAGTATATAAATACAAGCATAGATAGATACGTATTGAGAAAATTTAATACAACGGATCATCATGAATGTGTCCCGCAGACTTGACCTGTATGATAGTGGTTTGCCGCGTCGAGAAAAACACGTAGAAGTACACAATAATGTAGCCGTAGAGGGGGCTATAGCGTTTTAACAAGTCTGCAGAGAAGACCAAAAATAAATCGCGGCTTTTCAGCACCGGGAGACGGGATCGCTTTTGTCAGACACAGAGTCTTCGTTCCCCAGGGGGTAAAATCCCGGAAGCGAGAAACGCTGTCGCTGATTGGCCGCTTGCGTTCTTTTGTTTAAATCCCCCGTGCTTATGCACCACTACATTTCGCTAAGCTACCTTAGTAGTGACGGTCAAAAAATAATCAAAAAGATTACGCGGTTTTTTTTTTTGGTTGGGGGCGAAAAATATATAGTGTCACCAAATTGTTATTATTATTTACTTAAAAGCAGATTATAATCCTTTTTACATCCACACAAGTTTTCCAATTACAATTCTTTTTTAATTTATCGCATGCTCACACAACTTCAAAATTTAGGGCTGTAAAAGGAATGAAATACCATTTAGCTATGGTGTAAATACATGATTGCAGGGCCCTCGGGAAGATCAGCGTTTTATGTGATATGAATTTCCCTGGATAGACCATGTTATTATCATTATCATAATTCTTCTTCCTTTTTACATCCACACAAGTTTTCCAATTACAATTCTTTTTTAATTTATCGCATGCTCACACAACTTCAAAATTTAGGGCTGTAAAAGGGATGAAATGTCATTTAGCTGGTGTAATTACATGATTGCAGGGCCCTCGGGAAGATCAGCGTTTTATATGATATGAATTTCCCTGGATAGACCATGTTATTATCATTATCATAATTCGCGTTTGGAATAAAATACAGGTGATTTACATCGCCCGGAACCCGAAGGATACGGCTGTCTCCTACTACCATTTCTGTTTGTTTGTTCCCGGGCTACCCTCCTACGAATCATGGGATGTGTTCTTTGAGGAGTTTATAGCTGACAGGGGTAAGTCGTGATTTAAAATTTTATACTCGACGTTTTTAAACTGAATGGTTGGCATCACTATAAGGGGGCGGGGGGGGGGGGCAATGTGCACCCCTGACAGACTTTGAATAAAATAGATTAAATAAAAATAATAATTTTGAGTTCTGGAAATATGGATTAAATAAATAACCATTGGCTCAGCTCAGATGTTTTGCCCCCCCCCCTCCCCAAGCATGCCAAGCCAAGATCCAGATACGCCACTCGTTGGTATTCTACTAATTACATTAATCCCAACACTCGGGGTCTACTGTAATGTATCACCATTAAGACGGAAACTTGGACTCAGTCCAACTTTCTTTGTTAAACTCAACTTTAGACCCAGGGCATCATTTCATCAAATCGTCATTTAAGTATACAAGTTCGCCGACATCCCATTGGACCACGTGTAAATTTCAATACACGCGTTTCCATGTGATGTCGGCGAACTTGTCGTTATGACGGTTCGATGAAACGATTCCCGGGGTCTTAAATTTTAGCAGAATACGGTCCATTTTTAAAAAACAATTGTAGAAATTATGTTTCAGAGATGACACTGAGGATTTTTGGAAGAAAAAGTGCTAGATTAAAAGGACGCATCTATTCATTATCTGTTACTTTAATGAAAGCAAAAATAATATAAGACACATTTTGTTCTCGACCTCGTTCCGGCTCCATGGCATTTTATTTTATTCTGACCTGGGCCCTATTTCATAAAATTTATTATCAATAACAACTGCCTCATTTATATGACAAATTTGCTCTCAGCCAATCAGATTCAAGGATTTCACTAACTTATAACATTTATTGTAACTTGTTATTGAGAACAAGTTTCATAAAACGGAAGCCCTGCTTTCGAGCGTGTGAAGTTGTAGATGGGCAAGTACAAGGTTTTCGTTCTTTCGTGTCTCATTAGTTATTAAATCATGAATCCATAACACGATTAAAATCGAAAGTATCAGATATTTTCTCTGATCCAAACCATGACAGGGCTGTCAGATTGATAATTTATTCTACTTCGAAGACTAAACACTTTATTTGTGATATAAATTGCTATTGAATAAGCCAGTTCGTTATTACAATTTGCGCATGTGCAGATAAAGGTCAATTACACCGAATACGAGCTGTCATTTTGTATGCACCACTATGTGCGCACCAGTATGATTACACCATTACACCCATACACCTTAAACATGCAGCGCTCCACCACAACAAATGGGCGTGCGCGTACAAAGTGAGGTCATTTCAGGGTCATTTGTAGCATGAACTACAGTAATATTGTGAACTGGCTTTTTCAAACATACCTAGACACGATGGTACTGATCGAAAAAACTCATCTTTTCAAAGTTCATGTTAATATACAAAATTGAACCGATATGCCTCTTAATGGAAAATTCTCGTTTCTACCCCAGCTCCTCAAGGATCGTGGTTTGAAAACGTGTTGCCATGGTGGAAGAGAAGAAATCATCCAAATGTTCTCTTTCTCAAGTACGAGGATATGAAGAAGGTCAGATATTTTTGTAGTTGACTCAAGATGTAAAATTTATTCCGTGAATTTCATATATTGCTACTGAATTCGTTTCTTTTAGCCCTTTTTATTCTTAAAATCTATTTTCTTTCATTACTCGCCGAAGAAAGAATTACCGGGTGTTTATATATGCTTTTTGCTCTATTTACCTTCTTTTCCTTAATTTTTTTTCTTTTAACTAGGCATAACTATAGTGTCTACTTTATAGCGATGACAACTACCCCCGTTTACAGGTACCGCGGATATCTACTCATTAATAATACTACCCGTTTAGACTGTAGTTCTACGAGCTTATAGGCCAGGAGCTTGTCCCGAAATAGTTACAATTATTATAGAAATAATGCAAAAAAAAAAAAAAAAAAAGGGGGGGGGGGTTGCTCTACATCCTGAGCATTTTGGGCAGCAAATCTTGGTGTATAGAAATTTTTGTCAATTTTTATATTTTTGTAATATACATCCATACTTCTTTCTTCTGACAAAATTTGGTCCACGGGCCTTAAGGGGAAAATTTTTCCTCAATTTTTAGGGGCGGTCTGACAACCCATTCCGACGGAAAATTTTGTCAGTTTTTGTGTTTTGGTAATGTATAATCATACACTTTCCTTCTCACAAAGTTTGGCGCATATGTTAGATGGGGTGAAATCGACCCGACCTTGGGGCCCTTTTGGGGGCTATGGGGGCCAAACACGGCGGCTTCGTTCGAGCTGACAAGCTTTTTGTGACTGACATGGATGGTCTATGTAACTTTAAGGGGTCAAATCTCATATGTAAAATGGGGTGACTATTTCGGGACAGGCTCCCAGATTATTAGTAGTCCGGGGTAGATATTTCGGGGGGGGGGGGGGGGGAGGGGGGGGGGGGAGAACTAGCTTTACCTATTGTCTGTTGCACACAACGAGTCATTTCCATAGCATTATTTAATGTGAAAACATTTAGACCATACCTGTTATTGCCAAGCATTATTTGCGCTGTACATTATACCTCATCAGATTTTTTTTTACCATGTCCCTCTATGGGGCTTCAAAGTCAGCACCAGGAGTAACGCCGTCCTAAGTTTTTTATTTAGTCAAATTACACATCGTATGCAAAGGGCATATGCAAAGATCATATAACGTTGACAGGTCTCTGATTTCGTACAGGAATCGATGAAACATAAAAAAAAATCGGTGCATGGGGAAGGGCGCCCAACAGCCATGACAGCGTTGCGTATGTAAACTGGTGTATTGAATGTGTAGAAACTATGTGAGGTAAATGACATGAGCGTGAAATACTGTAACGAGGAAGAAACTAGGTGTCTCTACGAATTCAGACAAGGGAATTGGCTTAAATTTTTTTTGGGAAGATAAAAAAAAAAACAACAAAAACAAAACAAAACGAGAGAAAGGAAGGGGGTGGGGTTATTCATCAAGGGGCAGGCAGCTACCACAATGATATTATCATGGCTATTTTCTTTATAAATAATTATTTATAAAAAAACATTATTTTTGAAAATGTTTTTTTTTCTTCAAAACTTACATGAATATCAACAGATGAACAGTAGATACAAATAGTAATCATACACACACACACACGCGCGCACGCACGCGCACACACACACACACACACACACATTAGAGAGCAAAATGGGCACTTACCAGAAGCTAAAAAAGGGGGAAAAGGGCACTTATTGCAAAGAAAAGGGGCACTTATCAGAAGTAAAATTGGGAATTATCAAAAGGGTAGAAGAGAGAATAGGGGGGCAATTATCAGATCTGGAAAGGATAAATTATAGTATATCAAAAGGGGCACTGACAGAAGAGAAAAGGGACACTGTCATACAGAAGGGGAAATGGTACTTTTTAGAAAGGAAAAGCGGCACTTTTCAGAATAACAAGGGACTTTTTTTCCTGGTAAATGTACTTGTAAAAGTGGGGGCACTTTGCCCCCTGAACCCCTGAGCGCAGCCTCTCTCTGTGTGTGTGTTCTTGTGCGTGATGAGTGTGTGTGTATGATTACTATTTTTCTATCTATTCATCTTTTGATATTTATGTAAGTTTTGAAAAACCAATGAAACATTTTTTTAAAATCACAAGTCCCCAATATACCCCTTTCTTTTCTTTTGTTTACTTTTCCTTTTTGTCGTTGTTACTTTTTACAATATTTCAAGCCCCTTCTCTTTTCTGAATTCATAGAGACCCTTGGTTTCCTTCTTGTTACAGTATTTCTTCCCCTTTGGTCATTTCACCCACATAGTTTCTACACAGTCAATGTGTCAGTTTACCTACCGACGCTGTTGGCCTCTTCCCTTTGGCCACTTTTGTGATAGTATACATGTGTTAGTCAACAGGAGCAGGATATAGTTATCCTAGAATGGCTCGGAGTGGTTTAAATCTACTGATAAGGAACGTATTAAGATACTGTGGTAGGTCACGTAATTCTTAACTTTTATACTATTTTCAGGATCTTCCCAGGGCAGTGAGACAGATTGCTGAATTCATGGGCAAATCAGTATCAGATGACGCCATAGAGAAGATATCCGCTGCGTCCACATTCAAAGCGATGAAGAAGAACCCGGCCTCTAATCCAGACAGTCTTATTCCCCCTGCAGCAAAGAAGGGTGGACAGTCTTTCATGAGAAAAGGTATTTATCATGATGCTGAACGTGCCTTCTTTTTCTTTTTCATGCACATTTACTGTTGTTATGTTAAATCATGTGTATTATTGTCCCTTGTGTGCAATATTTATTTATGATTTCAAATGAATTTATAGTATGTGAAATTGATGTTATGTATATTTGCAGAAACAACCGGAAAACGATTTTACGCCAAATTTATCTTTATTTTTGTGCATGATCAATAAATTTGAATGGAATTGAATTGAATTAAATATCAGAGGTTCATAATTCTGACAATTAAATAGAGCTCATAATTCCGAACATTTGTTGCATTACAGCTTACGTATGATCATTGTTCCGATGATTTTTAAAAAGAAAATTATATAAGATTCGTAATTGTGAAAAATGATGTAGGGTTCTACTGCATATTCGGAATTACGAACCTTTGGAATAACGAACTTTTCGAATAATGAACCTTTGTAAAAACGAATATTCGGACTTATGAACCTTCGGAAATACGAAATGTAACCTTTGAAACTGTAGACATTACTTTTTAAGAATTTATTTATTCACGAATATTTAAACAGAATGGCCTGAATCAGCATAGAAACAAAACAAAACAAACAAACAAACAAACAAACTAGAGGGGCCGTCAAAGGCGGCAGACCCACGCCTTGGCGGTGCTACAGAGTAGTTGCAATACTATACTATGGGGTCAAAACTGAAATCTACATTGGGTGATTTCACGCTCGGTGTTGGTGTTTGTGGTTAGTGTTTATTTTGCCGCGAAATCATGATCTAACACCGACTATGAAACGAGAAAAAAAATCAGTCGGTGTTAGGTGTTGACCTCTGATTTTCTGACGTCGTTCCGGTTGCCGGTGTTTAATTTTTGTCAGATGTTGTCTGCTGAACCGAGCTCGGCAGCCGGTGTTTAATTTCATGTACAAAATTCCGTTCACTAACACTATACCCTAGGGATTAAGAAATTTTCATTTCACATTCGGTGTTGGTGCTGGTGTTGCTACTTGTATGCTATAGATACGGGAAATTTGGGGGATTAGCCGTGAGAAATAAAGTCAGTAGGCATCATTCGAAGTGTAATTTTACAGGTGTTATGAGGTAGTATGTTCATATAGGTCTGAAATTAAATCTAGGCCAACATTTAGTCCAACGTTCGATCTAGAGCACACGGAAAGGAACTAGATCTACCTTTGCTTTTTAAAGGGGCGGAATGAGTGAATAAAAAATCCTACCTAGTTTTTTTTCCAGATAGATTTGATAAATATGATGTTCGATATTCCGTAGTAAAAGACCCAGAGAATCCACATTATTAACTAGGATGAGTTCTAAATCAACAATCACAATGCAAAAGTAATTAAACTTCACGGCTAATCTGAGCCGATGCCCGAAATTTGGCCGTTTGCCATGTACGCGCTGGGCCGTCCGATCCGGCGTCTAGCTGCATTAGCTACCGCAGCATTTTCTGCTGCAAGTGAGAAACTCGAGAGAAATTAAATCTAAACTTACTGTTCCTATCAATACTATGCACTTCTTTAAAGTTTCTTACCGGTCTCTTTCCAGATAGATTTGATAAATATGATGTTCGATATTCCGTAGTAAAAGACCCAGAGAATCCACATTATTAACTAGGATGAGTTCTAAATCAACAATCACAATGCAAAAGTAAGGCTTCACGGCTAATCTGAGCCGATGCCCGAAATTTGGCCGTTAGTCATGTACGCGCTGGGCCGTCCGATCCGGCGTCTAGCTGCATATTGGCTACCGCAGCATTTTCTGCTGCAAGTGAGAAACTCGAGAGAAATTAAATCTAAACTTACTGTTCCTATCAATACTATCCATTTCTGTGAAGTTTCTCACCGGTCTCTAGATCAAATAAGGATTGCTTTTAGAATCACCGGACTACTCGGGCAATTTTACGATATTCTAGACTAATAAATCAGTAGTTAAAAACATTTTTTTCTTCTTCGTTGAGAATGGTGCTGACGCCATTACCAGTGTTAAGCTATCGATGCGCTTTGTTGGGATATCGGTATCGGCTCCGAAACGGTGATCTTTACATATACTATACTACAGAGTCAAAACTAGAAAGTCTCACAGAATTTGCAGGGATCAACCAATCATCACCAAAATTTAATTGATTCTTTCCTGTTACTATCCAAACAATCCCTGAAAATTTGGTGCAAATCCGTTCCCCCGTTCTCTAGTTATCTTGTACACAAACAAACAAACAAACAAACTAGAGGGGCCGTCAAAGGCGGCAGACCCACGCCTTGGCGGTGCTACAGAGTAGTTGCAATACTATACTATGGGGTCAAAACTGAAATCTACATTGGGTGATTTCACGCTCGGTGTTGGTGTTTGTGGTTAGTGTTTATTTTGCCGCGAAATCATGATCTAACACCGACTATGAAACGAGAAAAAAATCAGTCGGTGTTAGGTGTTGACCTCTGATTTTCTGACGTAGTTCCGGTTGCCGGTGTTTAATTTTTGTCAGATGTTGTCTGCTGAACCGAGCTCGGCAGCCGGTGTTTAATTTCATGTACAAAATTCCGTTCAGTGGAGTTGGTGGCCAACGAGAACAGGTGGGGCTTCATCATCAACGATAATATCAGGGAACAGCATCTCGGGCGTGATGGTGTTCACCTCAACAGAGCTGGTCAACGAATCTTGGCAGGCAACTTGCAACGCCTAATCAACCGTGCTGACCAACGAACAACACGAGACCAGGGCTTGACTCAGCGGTCGTCTGATCTGGATACAAGCAGTCGACATGGAGCGAGGTGGCATCAAGCACTCTACCGAGTAAACCTGAGTCAACCTTGCAAAGAGCAGAGCAGCGGCCATGTAAGATCCTACGCCGAAGCTGTTTCTGGGAGATCTTTGGATTTCAGCGCAGTCAGTCAGAGGTCACGACTGAAACCAGCCTTCAAACCAGCCTTCAGACCATCCAAGGTGGACATGAAAGACTGGGAGAACTACCTTCAATTTGTAAGAAGGGTAACGAATTAAGTGAAAGTCTGACAGAATTAAGTGATGGTCCGAATAAATTAGGTGACGGTCGGAAATATAAGTTCCCGTGTGGAAACTGTGATAAGCCAGTCAAATCTAATCAATGCGGCCTTTTGTGTTTTAATTGTAAAAGATGGTTTCACACTGATTGTCAAGCTATAAGTTCATCAGAGTACTGTAGGTTATATGAATGCCCTAATGAGAATTGGAATTGTTTAACATGTAGTCTGCCATCTTTCTGTGATTCATTATTTACGGACGATTGTCTAGAGAAAGAAAACCAAATTGATGATAGACTAAAAGAAAACTATTTAAGGGTCAGTCAAACACCTGAAAACCAAGTGAAAGCAAAAACAATTCTGCCAAACCTCACAGATGAAAAAATGTCTCTTTATCAGGAATTTGAAGAAAAGTTTAACGGCAAAGGTCTTCATTTCTTACACCTTAATGTGAGGTCTATTCTGAACAAGATATCGGAACTTAGAATTCTTTTTAAAAGAATAAGCCTGTCTATTATTGCTTTCACTGAAACATGGTTAAATAATTCCATAAATGATGAAGAAGTTGAAATAGACGGATATAAAATCATACGCCGTGATCGACCCTCTGGCTCTGGAGGTGGTGTATGTTTATATATCAGAAATGATATTGCATTTAATATTATTGATGATATATGTACAGGAGATGCGGAATCATTGTGGATTAATTTGCTTATACCAAGATCAAAACCAATTGTTGTGGGTGTTCTGTATAGACCTCCTAAGAACAATTTGTTTATCGAGGAATTGTCCAGTTCTTTTGATAAACTAAAGAAGGATGACGAAATTATTCTTTTAGGAGACATGAATATTTGTCTTCTTCACAAATCGCCATTGGCTAAAAAATATATTGACTTGTTGAGTCTTCACGGGTTTAGTCAACTCATTAAAGACGCAACGCGCGTTACACCTATACATGTTCTTCTCTACTGGATCATATTATTTGTAGCAAAGAAAATAAGATAAGTCAAAGTGGTATTATTGATCTTGGTATTAGCGACCATTCTTGTACTTTCTGTACACGGAAAAATATTAGACTGGCAATAGGTCATCACAGGACTAGTACTATTAGATCCATGAAAAAATATACAGAACAGACTTTCAATCTTCAACTGTCTGCTGTTGACTGGTCAGGAATAACTGACTGTACAGATGTAAATGAGGCATGGTCAATATTTCAACATGTTTTTATCTCAACTTTGAATATGATAGCGCCACAGAAACGGGTAAGAATAAAACAAAGATCAGAAAATTGGGTGACTAAAGATATTCTTTCCCTAATTCAAGAGAGAAATATAGTATACAAAAAAATGAGGAAAAGAGCAAAGGATGAGACGCTCTCTAAAAGATACAGAGTATTAAGAAATATGGTCCAAAGAGAGGTGAAAAAGGCTAAGCTAGAATACTTACAAAACAAGATAGAAGAAAATAAACAAGATTCGAAAAGACTTTGGCAGAATCTGAAAAGCTTAGGATTAAAAAGTAAGAAGAGAAAAGAACAAGAATCTGTCATTACAATCGATGGGGAATTATGTCATGATAAGATGGCCATTGCTAATGAATTCAATTCTTATTTTACAAATGTGGCCGCCAAATTAGTAGACAAACTCCCTCCTTGTAAAAATCTTTTCAGCGCAGACAATGATTGTATTCGTGAGTTTTACGAAAGAAAAGGTGTACTTGAAAACAGCTTTGAGTTATCACCAATCAGTGAACAATTTGTTTTCAATGAGTTACATAAATTAAATATATCAAAAAGTACTGGGTTAGACATGATTCCAGCTAAATTTCTGAAAGATGGTGCGAAGGTTTTATATAAGCCTTTAAGTTACTTAATGAACCTATCTATCTTGACGAACACTTTTCCTGAGGATATGAAAATAGCAAAAGTGACTCCACTTTATAAAAAGAAAGATAAAACTGATGTAACCAATTATAGACCTATTAGTGTTTTAAGCGTAGCATCAAAAATTCTGGAAAAATCGGTCTGTGTTCAAATTGAAAAATACTTCAAAGAAAATGATATAATTTATGAATTTCAATCTGGCTTTCGACATGACTATTCGACTGAAACATGTCTAATTCATTTAACTGATTATTTGAGGACAGAAACTTCCCAAGGGCGCTTTGTTGGTATGGTGCTCCTTGATCTGCAAAAAGCTTTTGATACAGTTAATCATGGCGTCTTGTTGAAAAAGTTAGAAATAATGGGTTTTAACAAGACAAGTTTAGAATGGTTCAGATCCTACTTGTCTAATCGACACCAAGTAGTGGCCATTCATGATATTCGTTCCAAACTAATGCCGATAACATGCGGTGTTCCTCAGGGAAGCATTTTAGGCCCAATTCTATTTACAAGTTATATCAATGATATGTGTATTTGTATAAAAGACTGTAAACTATTATTGTACGCTGATGACAGCGTACTACTCTATTCAAATCCGAATCCAAAAATTTCTTGAGGAGAAGCTCAGTGAACAGCTATCTACATGTGTCGATTGGATGACTGATAATAAGCTTTCTTTACACTTGGGCAAAACAGAAAGCATTTTGTTTTGTTCTAAAAGTAGTTCTAAAAAGTCATTTGAATTCAAAGTGACACACAATAATCAAGTAATTCAGAGAAAAGAATCTGTGAAGTATTTAGGCATTGAGTTGGCTAGCGCAATTTCATTTTCTTCTTTAGTAGAATCAGTTGTAAAAAAAGCAAATTCTCGTCTAAAATTTTTGTACAGATATCAAAATTGTTTGAATTTAAAAGCAAGACGTATACTCTGTTTTGCTCTTATTCAATGTTTGTTTGACTATGCTAACCCTGTATGGTATAGTAACATAAACAAGTTAGAACAAAAGAAGTTGAAAATTATACAGAACAAAATGGTGAGATTCATCAACTGTTCTGGTCCAAGAACTCATGTTGGCTACAGCGAACTTTCTAAAGCTGGTTTTCTTGAAGTTAACCAAAGATCAAAACAACTCGTATTGCATCACGTGCATAAAATATATCATACTAGGTCAAATCATTATATTCGATCCAACTTCAATCTTGTTACTGACTTACATAATTATGATACAAGAAATAGCAGATTCAACTTTAACTTACCAGAAAGAGTAGGTAGCATTGAAAATTCGTTTTATTACATTGCCATCAAACATTGGAATACCCTTCCTAATTATATAAAGGAAATAGAAAACTTTGCTCTTTTTAAGAGGAAATTAAGGGAATACCTATCACTTGAGAGTCAGAGGAGAGAAGCAAATGACATGGTATATGATTGAAATTGCCAGAAGAAAGAACACTTTTCTTTTCTCTGCCAGGTTCATGCTGTCTAAGTTTGTATATACTTTTGTTTTTGTACGTTTTAGAGATTCAACATATTCTTTATTATTCTTTTTGCTCCTCCTCCTCCTCCTCGTCATCATCTTCTTCTTCTTCTTCTTCTTCTTCTTCTTCTTCTTCTTCTTCTTATTATTATTATTATTATTATTATTGTTGTTATTATAATCATTATTACATGTTATAAATGTTGTTTTTGTTATCATTTTTATTATTCTTAAAAAAAAATTTCTTCTCAGTCTGTAAATAATACAAATTGAACTAATTAATTTTGTATGTTGGGGACCCCACTGGAAATAAGCTCTCGAGCTTTCGTGGGTTATCCTGTTCAAGCTTACATAATTTTGATCTGATATTCTTTTATTGTTGTATGTTAGAGGCTTGGCAAATAAAATCAATCAATCAATCAACACTATACCCTAGGGATTAAGAAATTTTCATTTCACGTTCGGTGTTGGTGCTGGTGTTGCTACTTGTATGCTAGATACGGGAAATTTTGGGGATTAGCCGTGAGAAATAAAGTCAGTAGGCATCATTCGAAGTGTAATTTTACAGGTGTTATGAGGTAGTATGTTCATATAGGTCTGAAATTAAATCTAGGCCAACATTTAGTCCAACGTTCGATCTAGAGCACACGGAAAGGAACTAGATCTACCTTTGCTTTTTAAAGGGGCGGAATGAGTGAATAAAAAATCCTACCTAGTTTTTTTTCCAGATAGATTTGATAAATATGATGTTCGATATTCCGTAGTAAAAGACCCAGAGAATCCACATTATTAACTAGGATGAGTTCTAAATCAACAATCACAATGCAAAAGTAATTAAACTTCACGGCTAATCTGAGCCGATGCCCGAAATTTGGCCGTTTGCCATGTACGCGCTGGGCCGTCCGATCCGGCGTCTAGCTGCATTAGCTACCGCAGCATTTTCTGCTGCAAGTGAGAAACTCGAGAGAAATTAAATCTAAACTTACTGTTCCTATCAATACTATCCATTTCTTTAAAGTTTCTTACCGGTCTCTTTCCAGATAGATTTGATAAATATGATGTTCGATATTCCGTAGTAAAAGACCCAGAGAATCCACATTATTAACTAGGATGAGTTCTAAATCAACAATCACAATGCAAAAGTAAGGCTTCACGGCTAATCTGAGCCGATGCCCGAAATTTGGCCGTTAGCCATGTACGCGCTGGGCCGTCCGATCCGGCGTCTAGCTGCATATTGGCTACCGCAGTATTTTCTGCTGCAAGTGAGAAACTCGAGAGAAATTAAATCTAAACTTACTGTTCCTATCAATACTATCCATTTCTGTGAAGTTTCTCACCGGTCTCTAGATCAAATAAGGATTGCTTTTAGAATCACCGGACTACTCGGGCAATTTTACGATATTCTAGACTAATAAATCAGTAGTTAAAAACATTTTTTTCTTCTTCGTTGAGAATGGTGCTGACGCCATTACCAGTGTTAAGCTATCGATGCGATTTGTTGGGATATCGGTATCGGCTCCGAAACGGTGATCTTTACATATACTATACTACAGAGTCAAAACTAGAAAGTCTCACAGAATTTGCAGGGATCAACCAATCATCACCAAAATTTAATCGATTCTTTCCTGTCACTATCCAAACAATCCCTGAAAATTTGGTGCAAATCCGTTCACCCGTTCTCTAGTTATCTTGTACACAAACAAACAAACAAACAAACATACAAACATACGGAACCCTTTACATAACCCTACCGATTTCATCGGCGTGGGTAACAAACATACAAACATACGGAACCCTTTACATAACCCTGCCGATTTCATCGGCGTGGGTAACAAACAATCAAACACGTTTTATTTAATTATTTCTAGATCTCTACGTCTTTACGTCTCTATACAGCCTTTCGGTCGCCGGTCCTAAATAAGTAATTAAACATAGACCAAATGTATGATGCTATGGTCCCAACTGATCGTGCGAGTCCGCAGCTGCGATCGGCTGTGGGGCAACTCATGCGATTCGTACGTCCCTCGTTTTTGACATGGTCACAACCAGTCGTGCACCTCTCTGCATCTTCTCTTGTGCGTCTTGCATCCTCCTCATTAACATACCCCCTCTAAAAGGTTGGTCACAACCGGTCGTGTACCCCCTTGTGTGTAGTCTGCGACGGTTTCGCAGAAACGTTTTTTTCCAAGCACATAGGAGCACGCAGGACAAGCAAGGAGGCCGTTGGACATGTCCAACAGTCACTGCGTGTGGTTACGTGTTCTGATAAACGCACGTGACACGCGCAGCCATCGTACTTCCTGCACGTGCTTCTTGCAACCATCGCACGGGCTCCTTGCGGAGGTCTAACGAAGCCCATGGCTCTATACGGAGCCGTGACATGTCGCTAGTCGGTTGCACGTCGGTTGCTGTACGGGGCTGTACGTTCGCCTCAAGAGTTCTTTCAGGTAAGAGGGGGTGTGTTAATGAGGAGGGTGCAAGACGCCCAAGAGGAGATGCAGAGAGGTGCAAGACTGGTTTTGACCATGACAGAAGAAACACGTACGAATCGCAGGAGTTGGCCCACAACTGATCGCAGCTGAGGACACACACGATCAGTTGTGACCATAGCATCACCTGCAAGAACTACTGAGGCGAACGTACAGTACAATCACGGGCTTCGTTGGACCTCCGCAAGAAGCCAGTGCAGCTAGGAAGTACGATGGCTGCGCGTGTCACCTGCGTTCAACAGAAAACGTAGCCACACGCAGAGATTACTGGACATGTCCAACAGCCTCCTTGCGTGTCCTGTGTGCTAGTACTTGCTTGGAAAAAAAGTGCAGACCCGTGCGTGCGACGCAAGGATTTTCTACGAAAGTCGTCGCAGACCACGGAGGTGCCCCGGATGTGACCGACCCTTAAACCACCAATCTGCTATTGGCGGCCAAAAGGGCCAAAGTTAACAGTAATAAATTACAGTCTAAATACCGGCAAAAACACCCACAAGAAACAAGTCATTATCGACACTAGATATTTCTTGTTATAACCAGACTCCAAATATTATGATTTCAGATCGGTGGTTCTGCTTTTCGAAATTACATTGAAAATACACAGAATGTTTTTAAGTGACTTAAAACCTATAATGATAAAATCAAATTATAATAGTAACATACATTTTCTTCTTCGTTTTGAAGTTTGAAGAAAGGTTTGAAGAATTAAAGGCGTTTTGTAAATTCATTACTCTGTCTCCCTGTTTCCTCTCTCCGCTAATAGTATTTTTCAAATCTCTTTTTCATACTACCACCTCTCTACACATTTCTTCCCAAGGCATAATCGGAGACTGGAAGAACTATTTCAGTGATGAGCAGAACAGACGATTTGATGAGCTGTACAAGAAGGAAATGACTGGGTCTGGACTCGACTTTCAATTCGAGTAGTACTTATAGACGGATTGGTCCGAATTCACAAAGGAGGTTTGGTTTAAACCATTGCTTAAACCCCCTCCTGGGTTTTTTAAGCGTACGTGCGCACGGAATCCGAACCAATCATATATTTTCTTTGGGCGCTCGCATGGGCAATGTGCGCTTATTCACGTTTATTTTTGTACGCTTACGGAGGTTTAAACCACAGTTTAAACCTCCTTTGTGAATTCGGGCCATTATGTTTACAAAGTCCATCAGCATCTACGATCAAATATCAAAAAAAAAAAAACACTGTCCTCCAAAATTAAAATGATATACTCGACGTGTATTTGTAAAAATTATCTATTTTTGATCACCTCCATTAGAGTCTTGAATAGTTATTTTGTAAGTCCAAATCTGATATTTGAAATAATCTGCAGACTTCTATCTTAACTTTGGGGTGCATTTGTGCATGAATTTCATTTTGTCACCTTGAATTTTAGGACACAACATTTAGAGACAAAGTTGAGCTCTGGCGGTGCGAGTATATTGTGAAAAAAATTGTCTGAAATCAATTGGGAGAGGTTGATCATGTCTACATAAGAATTAGTATATACAGCGAGGTTTGGAATCATCAAAATGATAAGAAATTGACTTAGATATAAATAGAACACCCTCTTTCTTTCTTGCAGTAATTTCATAAAACATCACCATGATCACTATCTATTCCAGAATCTAAGAACAAACAGCTTATATATGATGACGTAAAAGGTTGAACTTAAATAGCCATAGCCGAGGTAAAGTGGCACATACAATCTAAGTAAATACATCATATCGGATGAGCTCCAAATGACACTCTATTTCATCAAATGGAACATAAATTTTGTCTGATTGATTGCTGGAATCATCACTGACAATAGTAAGCCTATAAAAAAGCCTGTAATTGTAAAGCATGTTCGTAAAAGTATTGAAACCATACAATTAAATGGACGAACTGGAACTAACTGGATGAATAGGAACAAAATTGCAAGGGTCTTTTAATAAAGGGGCTTATTTCTTGATCTACAATGGCGATGTAAACTTTTTTCGTTTCTTTTATTTGTGATAAACGAACATTGAAAAAGGTATGCCTTATTACTGGAAAGAAAAGTTGCGTCAGGAAGGGTTTCAAGGGCCTATTTAACCAAATATTCCCATTCATCATGTTTTACGGTAACAATAATTATTTTTACTTTATTTCTGCGAATCTTTCTGTCAGTAACTGAAATATATTTGTTGAATCAGATCGAAAGTGCTTGATTAGTTATTCATTTGCTTTTGTCTGTTTGTTGTCAGCAGGCCATTTTCGTAATGTTTCAAATCTTATACACGTTTGCCAAGTGACAAACTGTTACATTCACCTATAAAAAGCTATTCTTCGTCAGTAGTTAGAATGCGAATTATCAGACATTATTAGGTTGGACAAAACTTTTGGCTTGCCCAACCAAGCAACACTCAGTGTATGCTATACGCATTTGCATTATATACGAAAATGGTCTTTTTAATGGCGCGCACTCTAAAATGACTAGAAAATGAACGATTTTTAACCATGTTTAGAAAAGAAGAAATAAATGTATACTCTAAACGATTGATATTTACCTGAGAATCAATAACCTACAATGACTGGTAATGTTGACTGATAACAGTGTTCATAATTCATTTAGTAGAAAGAAAAATATCGAAAAAGAGGAGGAAGCGAAGAAAAGGCGGGAGAGAGAGAGAGAGAGGGGGGGGGGGGCGTGGGGGGGGGGGGAGGGTCGATAGAGAGAGCAGGAAGGAGGGGCGATATAGTAAGAGAGAGACATATATATATATATAGAGAGAGAGAGAGAGGGAAAAGCGAGATTGTATGTGTGTGTGTGGTGTGAGAAATATGATAACTCCCTTATTGTCTAATTTTCCTCAATTTCTTTTTCTTCTGTTTCTTCGATATTTCTGTCCTCATCAAAATAATTATACATCTAAGGTGTAAGATATCGACAAGATACTAGAACGAATTGTCTACAAACGCACCTTGGATTTCTTAGATAAACATAACACTCTTTTTAAAAATCAATATGGGTTCAGTAAAGGGTATTCTACTTCCATGGCTTTAATTGACCTTACTAACAAAATAATAGATGCTTTTGAAAGGAATGAGTATACAATAGGTATTTTCATTGATTTATCAAAGGCATTCGATACCATAAATCACAAAATTCTACTATCTAAACTCTGTCACTGTGGTATTCGTGGTGTCTCACATGACTGGTTTTAATTTATCTGAATAATCGTCAACAATGTACAAAATATGAATCTTCATTCTCGGAATTCAATAGCACCTTATGTGGAGTTCCCTCCTAGACCCTCTTTTGTTCTAAATCTATATAAAACGATATTCACAAATCTGCCCCAGAACTATTTTTTGTTTCATATGCAGATGATACAAATATACTGTACTCTGACACAAATATTAACTCCCAATGCAATATAGCCAATAGAAAGTTACGTCAAGTATGCGAAAGGCTACAAGCCATTGAGTCGGCTATATGTCAACTCCAAGAAATGCAATTTTATTATATTCAGCAAAAAAGACACATTCTTGGTATAGATGAATTAAATAGAAGAGCGGACAACACAGAAATAGCAAGAGTTGTAAAGACCAAATTTCTAGGCGTTTGTATTGATAGACGGTTGTTTTGGAAACCGTATATCCCTTCCCCTTCCTTTTCCCTGATCTGTAAAAATTGAATTGGATACTGGATTTTTTTTTCACCCCACCCCTTAATTAATTCTTTTTTCCCCTTCTTCTTCTTTGGAAATTTCTGCAAGAATTCTGTTAATTATTTCAAAAATCCAATTACGTGTTCCTGTTATATAAATATAAAATAATCACCTTGGACCCCATGGAAGAACAGTGATGTCCATGGGCATAGCTGAACTGGGTGTCCTTCCGATTTTCATTATCTTTGTTCTTCTTTTCTTTTACCTTGTATGATATATTCGTTTTGTATGTTTATGTATATTTTGCTATTTATGTTCCTATGCTCATTTGTTTTTATTGTGAATTTCGGAGAATAAATAAATACTAAAAAAATACTAAATATCCATGAAGTAGAAATTAAAATTGCAGAAAAATATAGGTATTATACATATACTTCATTTTCTGTTTCCTCAGACATGTCAGAATGTTCTTCGAAGTTTGTACTGCTCTGTAGTTCTCCCGTCATATTTATGGTATTGCATTCTTGTGTGGGGCAATACCTATAAGTCTAATAAGTAAGCTATTACATTACAAAGAAAATAATAAGAACTCTTCGGCGATGTACCATCTGAAGATATTGTTAGTTACCAACAGTACGTTTTTATGTATAGGTGAATTTACAAATATCTTCCCGAACAGTTTTGTAATCTGTTTGATTTTAATTGTAATTTTTTATAATTATCCAACATTTCTGTCAGAGACATCCATATTTCTAGACATAGTACAGTTGCGTTTCAATAAAATATTTGTATTTCTGGTCCCAAATTCTGGAACAACTTAAATGACTCTATTAAAACATGCTCTTCACTCAATAATTTACTCGTACTGTAAAAAAAAAAAAAAAAAAAAAAAATCGTACTATATAGTCAGTAGCACATACTGCAAATTTCTTTTTTCTTTATTTTTCTTTTACTTTCTTTTCTTTTTTGATCTTTTAGATTTTTATTCGTATGTTATAATTGTTGTATAATACTTTATATATAAATATGTATTGTAAAGGCGACCTCACCACAAGCCATATGCTTCCTGGGACCCTCACCTCCTTCCACCATGTTTTTTGTGTTGGTAAAAGTAGATTTAATTTTGTATTCATTTGATTATTAGAAGGAATATAAATGTATTTTGAATCTTAATCTAAATATTTAGTCATCTAAGAAAAGAGGCGGTGGAACGTCGGGCTTGGACAATGGAAGGGGGGGGGGCACTTTTTGTCACCCAGATTAAAGGTGTCCGGGCTGCGATGTTTTTTTTTTGTCTACTCTTGACTAGTGTACCTCTATTAGAGAGTAGTGACAACTCATGATTTAAACGCCATTTTGTTTCCTCTGCTATGAAACATTTCTATTCAATTCCGATGAGCACCTGGGTGTTCTCAATAGAAAGATTTCGAACGCCATTTTGTTTCCAGAAAAGTTAGACGTCCATGTCGCAACTCTATATAAAGGAACTCTACTCATGACCAGAGCCATCCATACATATGGATGGCACTGCTCTTGACTCTTGACGGTCAAATACTGCCCTCTCTCGTCAGTGGTTAATAAGTCATGCAAGGCTCTGTGTATGTATTTTATTATGATCAGATTTTAACAAGAGATATCTCACTGCTCTCTAACTCACAATGCCCTTTTTCTGCAGTTGATTTTTCTATTAGGCCCAATTCACAATTTTAGGTCTCTTGCCTAAATAGTGAATGTGAAGTCTCAATTGAGGTTGCATAGCAACTAGTGCACTAGTGGTGTATCTTGGTATTATGGAGCTCAGAGCAATAAATGAACCCCCCCCCCTGAAAAAAATCAGTATGTATCTTTACGAGCGAGGGAGCAAAGCAAACAAGCGGTAGACTTTGTGCACTTTTAATCCTCAAAAAATGCAATTTACGTTCACTTTACTTGAGAAAATTTCCGAAGGAGTACTGCTTGTCAAGGAATTTAGTAAGGTAAACAAAGGTTCAAATTTCTTTCAATCTTTGCAAGTGCTATTTTAGCTCTAAACCTATATTAGGGGCAAAGGACTTATAAAGAGGCTGGTGAACTTTAAAGGCCCACACGTACAGTAGGGAGAAAGGCAACGAGAGTTACATTTCTTCTTTCTTTTTTTAAATTTTGAAACTTAACCCCCCCCCCATTTCTCACCTCTATCATAATAGTTCTACGTATATTGGGGCGTGAAATTACAACGTTATGTTAGGGAGCAAAGCGAATAAACTTTAGAGAATCTTTCGTATCTTATACCCTAAAAAATTATAATCCACAATATAATCATAGTTTTTTTTTCCTTTTCTACCTTTCCTCTTTTTAAAAATTATGTTTTTGATCCCCATTCAAGTGCCCGGCCTGCCAAACAATTAAAGCACAAAAAACATGATGTAGGCCTATAGCTAAAACGAGTGCCACTTTTTACTTATATGACAATAGAATTAATAATTATAGCAGAAGCTATTGACCAAATTCACTAAAAGTTGCAAATACTTTGTCTTAACTTACAAAATGTTCACAGAAAGATAAGAAATGCAAGTACATTTGTTCAGATCTGCTCCTGTAGTTTATACAGTATTACTGTTATCATCATCGTGCATGCAGTCATTGTCATTATTATTATTATAATGATGATTATTATTATCATCATCTTTATTATTATCATTATTATTATTACTATCATTATTATCATTATTATTATTATTGTCATTATCATCATCATCATCGTCATCATTCTGTCATATTAATCTAAAAGTTGTAAAACATGAATTCATTTCCCAAGTTTATTATGATTACCTAGATCTTATATTCTTATTGCACAAAATAACCAACATGTATTCAAAGATTTACTTGCAAAAATAGCAAAATTCCATATGCCTTGAAAATGTCTTGAAATTTTGTAAAGATTTTCAAGGCTTGGAACCCTCAAGGCCAAGGCATCCAAGTCCAAGGCCAAGACATCCAAGTCCAAGGCCAAGGCATTGACAAAACAGGCCTAAAGACGCCTTAAGGCCTAAGGCCGAGCATCAAGGCACTACGACGCTGGTTGCCTGGCAAACTAGGAAAACTGTGATATGCAATGAGATTATTTTAAAAATCGTATTAAGTAATCCATTGCTTTAGGCGAACGTACAGTCCCATACAGGTAAATGCAACCGACGCGCAACCGACGTGCAACCGATGCGCAACATGTCACGCCTCCGTACGGAGCCACGGACTTTGTGGGACCTCCGCAAGGAGCCCGTGCGATAAAATCAAGAAGCACCTGCAGGAAGTACGATGGCTGTGCGTGTCACGTGCGGTCATCAAAACACATAGCCAAACGCAGAGATTGTTGGACAAGTCCAACAGCCTCCTTGCGTGTCCTGCGTGCTCCTTCGTGCTTGGAAGAAAAACGTGCTGACCCGTGCGTGCGACGCAAGGATTTTCTGCGAAATTCGTTGCAGACCACAGGCAAGGAGGTGCATGACCGGTTGTGACCAACCTTTAACATACCCCCTCTTCCCTGCAAAAACTCTTGAGGTGAACGTACAACCCCGTACAGGTACCGTTCAACCGACGTGAAACCGACCCGCCATGTCACCGCTCCGTATGGAGCCTTGGGCTTCGTGAGACCTGCGCAAGGAGCCTGTGCGATGGTCGCAAGATGCACGTGCAGAATGTACGATGGTTGCGCGTGTCACGTGCGTTCATCAGAACACGTAACCACACGCAGAGATTGCTGAATATATCCAACAGCCTCCTTGCATGTCCTGCGTGCTCCTACGTGCTTGGAAATAAAAGTGCAGACCAACCTTAAAGAGATCATTTGGTATTCCATCTATGATTTACAGAGAATGTCAGTGTAAATATCCCGGGGGGGGGGGGGGGGGGGCATGTTTCATTGAGACCCAGGCGTGTCGATCCGTGTTCATGATTAGGGGAATTACTGGCGAGGGAGCGAGGCGACTGATCGGGGGAGGGTGTGGGAGGGGGGGGGGGTTTACTCCTCCCACACCAGGTACTTTTTTGAAAATCTGTCTATAAAACTTGCATTTTAGAGCATTCCAAAACGGTTCTTAATGAAAGGAAGGAAGCCCGGATCTACGCCAGTGGACGGAACCCCTTAATTGAGAATAACAAAGCGAGCGAAAGAATTTTCTCATATTTTCGCATTTAAATTATGGCATTTCTTATTTCTTTACTTCTAATCATTAAAGAACGTGATGGTATTTCATAAGATCAAACATAATGAGTTTGATCTTATGTAATACCAAATAATGAGTTTGGATAATTATTAATTTTAAGTTAATGTATCGTAATTCTTGTTTATTTTATCCAAAAATACTGGGGGGGGGGGGGGGGTATCGACACCCATGGTGAGACCTGTACATCATCCGCGTATACACGAAAACGGCTAAAAAAGGTACCTTTTCAGCATTAGGTGTGTAACACGGGTTACGCGTTTAGGGTATCAAAAACAGCAAAAATCAAGGAAAAGGGTGTCAAATTCTGAGGTGATAAGAAGAAGATCCGCGGAAATCGCCGTTAAGGGTATATAAAAATCAGATATATGTTAAACGAGTTTCCCTGTTTAGGGTATCAAAACTACTCCTACTACAATCTCCGTTAGGGTCCTTTTTCAGAAAGTGATTTACGCGGATGATGAATAGTCCCAATGAGACATGTCCCCCCCCCCGCCCGTCGGGGGGGGGGGGGGGGTAAATATATGTAAGGAACGCTACATCACTGCCCTACGCAAGGATTTTCCCACCACCATGGCTATGGGGCGCCAAGTGTTCACCTACTTATTCCGTCCAATTCTGGCTCATTTTGTTACAAAATTCAATCAAAACTCGTTTTTGTTACAAAATTATTGAATAGCTATTCATTTTGTTACAAAATGAATTTAATAGGGTAATTTTGTAACCAAAAAAAATTCTGTTACAAAATTAAAATTACGGAATCATTTTGTCCGATTTCATTTTGTAACGAAAATCATTCTGTTACAAAATTAACATGACAAAATTTTCATTTTGTTACAAAAATCATTCTGTTACAAAATGAACATGTCCAATAACATTTTGTAACGAAAATTATTTTGTCCGTTCTCATTTTGTAACGAAAATAATTTTGTTACAAAATTAACATACGAAATTATTTTGTCCATTCTCATTTTGTAACAAAAATCATTCTGTTACAAAATGAACATGACAAAATTATTTTGTTCATTTTTATTTTGTAACAAAAATTATTCTGTTACAAAATTATTTTGTTCATTTTCATTTTGTAACAAAATTCATTTGGTTACAAAATTAGCATGACAAAATTTATTTTGTCCATTGTCATTCTGTAACAAAAATCATTCTGTTACAAAATTAGCATGACAAAATTTATTTTGTCCATTTTCATTTTGTAACAAAAATCATTCTGTTACAAAATTAGTATGACAAAATTTGTTTTGTCCATTTTCATTTTGTAACAAAAATCATTTTGCTACAAAATTAGCATGACAAAATTGGTTTTGTCCATTTTCATTTTGTAACAAAAATCATTTTGTTACAAAATTAGCATGACAAAATTTGTTTTGTCCATTTTCATTTTGTAACAAAAATCATTTTGTTACAAAATTAGCATGACAAAATTGGTTTTGCCCATTTTCATTTTGTAACAAAAATCATTTTGTTACAAAATTAGCATGACAAAATTTGTTTTGTCCATTTTCATTTTGTAACAAAATTCATTTTGTTACAAAATCAGCATGACAAAATTGGTTTTGTCCATTTTCATTTTGTAACAAAATTCATTTTGTTACAAAATTAGCATGACAAAATTGGTTTTGTCCATTTTCATTTTGTAACAAAATTCATTTTGTTACAAAATTAGCATGACAAAATTGGTTTTGTCCATTTTCATTTTGTAACAGAATGAGTTTTGAGTGAATTTTATCAGCAATTTAGGCAAGTCTGTACAGAATAGGTTGGTGAACACTTGGCGCCCATAGGGTCGCCAAGTGTTTTACCGAATAGGAAGGTGAACACTTGGCGCCTCTCTGTGCGCCAAGTGTTCACCTACCTATTCCGTAAAACACTTGGCGACCCTATGGGCGCCAAGTGTTCACCGACCTATTCGGTAAAATGCCCGTGTACGTTCGCGTTCGTGCACAACATGCATGCAACCTAATCCTTCCTGCCTGTCAAATCAGCGACGTGTGTGTGTTTTTGTTGTGCGCTGTGCTTGTGCGTTGGGGGGGGGGGGGGGGGGGGGGGGGGTGCATACTAGGCACGTATGTCTGCACGCGCGGAGATTCGATGCAGTCAAGGAGCGCGCATGGAGGGCCGTGCGTGGCTGTGCAAATGTTGACGCGCGCGCGGCCTACACACGTTTCTATGCAAAATTCACAAATTTGACACTTATTATTTCACTTCTTTTATAATTGTAGAATTTTTTTGTGTGTTGCTGCCTACTTTTTTGGAAATTTTGATGCATTTGCCTGCATATTTCTTTTAGTCCGGGCTTTGTAGAGTTTTTTTTGAAAGAGTTACTGAACGAGTAATATAGGCTTGCCAGCATCATTTTCTGTTTACTTTTTGAGAAATGAACAACTGTCCAGGGTTTGAAATCCGTATGCAGGCTTTGAAGCGGATCAAGGGGTGGGGAAGCACACTTAAGATAAGGTGCCACACATATCCCACGGATCAGATGAGGGGAGGGGGGGGGGGGGGGGGGAGTCATGAGGTCTGGACCCCTTTTTATATTTTTAATACAGATCTACATGTATATTTGTGTGTGTGGTGTGTTTGTGAATTACAGGGGCAACAATCCAGGTGGGGGGGGGGGGCAATTCCCCGTGGAAATTTTGAATAAGTACAAGTAGAATACCACACCCCCCCCCTCTCCATTTAAAAATACTGGATCTGCCCCTGGATCCTTAGATTAACCCAAAGGAAGCTGGAAAACACAAACTCGACATACCCTACATTCAAACTGGTCGACATTCATGCATCATATCAACCACACAGCCACTTTCAGTTAATCATTCCACTCACACAACTTACATCACTGCAAATTTACCTTGGGGTTACAATATTATTTGGTTTTTCTATATTTCATTATCATTACTTTATTTGGCAAAGAAACATTACAAGTGATAAAAATAAATTGACCAAATATACAATGCATCAACTAGAACACCAGGGACAGAAAAAACTGAATTGAATAACCGTTCCATAAAGCCTACCACTGGTTGCAAACATGTACATGTACATTTTAAGTTGCACATGTACATGTATCAACTCAAAATTTATAAAAGAAGATCCAAATAAAAATATTACCTGGGTATATTAAAAAAAAATGTTATGCTACGACTGAATTCCACCACATCCCTCATTAACATGTCATTTATAATTTGAAAGAGAAAATAAAGAAAGGGGAAAATGGGGGGGGGGGGGGGGGGTGGGGGTGAAGAGGAAGCAATGAGTGTGAGAGAGAGAGAATACACAGGGTGTTTATATCAAAAGATTGCTAGATATTTTATTACCAATTACATTCACAAGAACTAATATACTGCAGTATACAGTTCCCTTCAAACATAATTGTGCTATAATAATGAACAAGAATAAAGTGTGTGCCATCATTTGTTACAAAACCAGAAATAGAACTCACATTGGTCATCTTTTGCATAATATAGAAAACAGAAATAAGAAAAGAGGGGAAAATAAACAGAATATTTTTAAAGAATAATAAAATAAGAGGTCATGAAAAACATTTCTCAGTTCAGCAAGCCATGCCAATAGTCTTTGACCAACTGAGTTTGTCTCAGTTAAAGGGGGAAAGCATAGATAGAGAAACAATGCATTAGCCGAGTCCGTACCAAGAGGTGAATGAACCTTACATGAATGGCATGGCGAGCATTCAGTGAGATAAAATGTCTGAGAGTGCCACATTTTATGATACCAAACAAGGCCTAGAACATGTATATTACATGTATTTAACAAACAGAACATTGCACATAAAAATATTTTTATAATATCTCTGATGGAGAGACAGCATCATTTACTCTACCAGGACAGAGAACAGTAAATATGCAAAGCTTTGTACCATTACAGTTTGAATCTGAACTATTTCATTAAATTATCCAGATGAGGTGGTAACATTAACATTTAATCATGTCAGACGATATATATACAGAAAACAAAAGAGAGGTAAGGATGTTTGTAATGGTAGGTTGTATCATTGTAACTTGTCTTTCAGTTATAAATGAATGTTCTGTAACTAATAAGTCCATGGCACCTTATTCTTGCTAATTTATTACTTTTATTTGTTTGATGGGCAAGTCCAATGTATTTTGCCCCTTACGCTACCGACTAGATTGAAGATGAAGATTTTAGTATATATTCATTATATTAATTTAAGAGCCCTACTAGAGTGTACATCCCAACAAATGTCAAGGAAAATTACACTTTCGAAGTCAATAATGCTCAGAACTCCATAATACCTGGTAACGTATGGGGAAAACAAATGACCTAATACACCTTAGAATTGCCCTGATATGTTGTTACTTTTTAATCATCTATCATTCCATGCATGCATAAATGAAAGGCTCCCTTTGGCTTCATGGGTGAACAAGAAGGACAGTTTGCAGCTCAGTACAATCTGCAGTGACCTTTGTGGATACCAGGAGAACCCTGCAGTCAGTCAAGGTCCAGTCTACATGGAGTTATCCTCAAGTATACTGCAAACAGTCAGAAGAACTGAAAAAAAGAAGAATCAGTTGATGAGAGATCTAATTTGTTGTCCCCTAGGTCATTTACTCATTTGAAAGATTCTGGAAAGGGCCAATCTATTGGCTAAGCTTTATTTTTTATTTACTTCTACTTTGTGTCTGTACATGTATATCAACATTTTGTCTTACACCATTAAGTTTGCAATCAGCATATGTATTTAAAACAGGAAGTATTGTTGTGCCTGATCTAAAGAAATATTAGAGTATACTAAAAAGCCATTACTGTTACATGTTTATGTTTGGATAATTGAAGAAAGAAAGAGAGCATGAATTTTAAATTAATATAGCATCTGATATATTTGCATAATACACAGCTGCTTATTATGACAATGTAAAACAAATTTTGTCTTTGTTTATTCTTTTTATTTATTTATTTTTTTTTGGGGGGGAGTGTGGAATTTACTAAACAGTTAGTACTCATTCTAAGATTCATTTGAACTTGTCATTAGCTTGATGGTTTACATAGAAAAAACAACTAGTGACTGATGGAAATATGTCATAAGACTAAAAAAGTTTCAGATTACAATACTTTCATTTACCTTTAGGTCCTTTGCAAGTAATGTTATGCCTGGACTAAGACAGACAGCAGTTTTCTTCAGAATACTAGCAGTGATGGCTGACTGCACTTGCCATAGCATCAGAAGAATCCAATGTGCAGGTTACCTGTGGCATCTGTACACATGAAAGACAATTTTTAAAAAAGTTTTTAATCTTGTGCTATGGGAAGAAGTGTGTCCACTACTAATTAATGTATCCCCACCATGTCCACCCAGCAGCGACATTGAGGTTGCTAGCTCTTCTCGCTTAAGATGCAACTGTCTAGCTATTACTTAAAAATTGATTGTAGACTAGATGATATATTTCAGAGGCGGTGGAATGTCGGGCTCGCACAATGGATGTGGGGGGGGGGGACCTTTTGTTTGGTGGACAAAAGGTGCCCCCTTACATTGCCTGAGCCTTGGTGGAACATCGGGCTCGGACAATGGAAGTGGAGGAGGGGGCATCTTTTGTCCGCCGAACTGAAGGTGCCCCCCCCCCCCCCATTGGCCGATTCAGTGGCAGAATATCGGGCTCGGACAATGGAAGTGGGGGGGGGGGGGGTATATTATGTAAATTTGAACTGAAATGAATAAAACGCTTTTAATTCTCATCGTCAGAAGGTACCAAGATGATTTTCTTTATATAGACGTGGGGGGGGGGGGGGGGGAAGCAAAGCTTTATCAAGGGGCACTTTGGTGTTTTTATTTCAGAAGGTACATAAAACATACTTCACCCCCTTCCCCATGAACAGTTTAGTCAGTATTGAATATTTTTCGTTTAAAAAATCCACAGCTCTTCCTTCTGACAAAATATTGTCCCTAAGCTTCCAAAGAAAAATTTACCCAAATGTTTAAGGGCCTTATAACACCCCATCTGACTAAAAAAAATTTTTTTTAAAGAGTTTCAAAATGACCCAAAATGCAACTTTACATCCAAAATTTAAAATTCTAACCCAAACAGGGTTGACCAAGAAATACTGGGGCTGGAATTTTCGGGCAATTAATAACTACTGGTAAATACCACCTAGCAAAATTTTGACCAAAACAGGAAATTCTGAGGAAAACCACCCAAACAGTATTTTTTAATGTTCAGTTATTATATATTATTGATAAAAGAGCCAGAATAAACAACTAGAGCAATGAAAAAATGACCTTTTTCCTGGAAGGGGGTTATACAACCTCTTGAAAAGATGAATGAGTATGCTGCGGCTTTCAGACTGTTATTAGTGTGTAAGTCAATGTGTATTCGGTTTGCACAGCAGAGTGATACAAGTACGACCATTTCTGTCTCAAAGAGCTAACGAACGAGAGACAGAATTTTCAGTCTAGGCCTATGCCCGCTATATCATATATGTAGGTATTAGTTTTTTTACACTCACGGGACCATCACTATATGGAGCTGTGTCAATTTTGGTCTGTCACGACCTAAAAGTTGAAGAGGTAAAAACACCAATAAGGTGGTGGATCCAGTGTCAGAATACTTTTCAGAAAATCAATGATTCGATAGCAAATAAAATATCAAACGAATAGGGGTCTATCTGTCAAACTTACATAATGAATGCTCAAAGTCCTACAGATAAAGAAGTTGATGGAATTTTAAAAAGATATTTCCTTCCGAGTGAACCCTTCCCTACGACGTGGTGTTTTGGTCCCTTGAAAAAGGTACTGTATTTCCGAACATGTGAAACCTATGGAAAAAAAGACACAACCTTTTTTTCAATAGTGTGGTTTTCATACGCGTAATCCCACGCGTATGAAAACCCATTTTAGGTGCTTAACTGTACACGTTCGGTAATACAATCTGTTCGGAATTACAATCCTTGACTAAATCAGCAAAATTTTGAGAAAATACTTCCTTCTACATTTTAGAGTGATAGAATATCTAATTTCATGCCAGATCCTTTGATAGGATCTTTATCATCTTGAACAAGTGAAATTTTCAGGCTGTTTTTGGTCGGTGATCTTGCTCCTCTGCCGCACACATATGTGCAAGATATATCACACACTTGCTATGGGAGGCAATTGCTCACGGTATGAAGGTACACAGTGCGAGGTTATCTCCAATAACCTCGCATAAGTGTGAGTGTTTTTTTTTTACTACTAATAGTACTATTAAGTTTGACTACACTAGGATAGGGAGTTGCATTTCCGGACACTTAACAAAAATTAGCCTGGCAATTTTGCCTCCAGATTTTACGGAAAACATGCATCAAGTATAACTAAAACCAGTGAATATTTGCAATTCACATGATTTTCAACCTATCCTGTGAAAGATTTGTGACAATTTGCATGAAAAGTTTTTCGATTTACTGTTTAAAAATGACCTGTCCGGATTAAGTTTAACAACCTGTCCGGAATTACAACGTCTACTCTGAGCAAGGAGTTATCAACTCCTTGCTCTGAGCCTAGCCTACATGTATACTATAGCAGTACTCTGTAGACAGTCTAAGCTTTGTTTACAGTTTCAAGCTTACCTTCTATTATTTCTGCCTCGATATGACACAATCATAACATTCTAAATGCAGCAAAATAAAGGATCTTTCCGATGTGGCGTATGGATTGAGTACAGTGTATGATACAGATGGACGATCTGCATGCAATATCCTATATACAAATCGACGTAGTACGTACACGTACACTAGTACAGTACTTCGATCGCATAATTAAACAGCGCGCGCTATGCGCTAGCTCGCACTGTACTGCCCAATAGCGTGGGGAGGGCGGAGAACGGGGGGGGGGGGGGGGGGGGGGGGGGGGGGGGGGGGGAGGGGGGGGGGATCATGTGAGCTTGGTATGCCAACCAGGCAGCCAATCAGCGTTCTTGTTGATATGTCGCTGATTTGACTAGAAAGGAAGGTTGAGCATTTTACTATGGCAAGCCATCGGGGTTACTTACGTCTACTCACCACGCGTACTTGATTTTCGATACACGTACCTATATTGACCAATCAGAAGCCAGTATTCAGTACGCGTACTGTTTTTGGTCATCACGTCACGTGTGTTTAAGGGTACGTGTACTTTACTTTTACAGACGTTACTGAGCCCTCCGGCCATAGGTGGCCAAAGGGTTCAGAAGCGTCAGTTAATGTAACGTGTGCTTTGTCATTTAGGTAACGTGTACTTTGACTAGTCATTACGTGACGTCTATACAATTACGTGTGCTCTGGTCGTTACGTGACGTCAGCTAAGAGTTAGTCTATTTCAAGGATTTTTTTTTTTTTTTTTTTTTTTTTTTTTTTTTTTTTTTTTTTTGTCAATAAAGCAAACCATGTACGTTAATAATATTGTTCAATAAGGGAAGTATAGGGCTTGGCAGGGGCTGGGGTGTTTAATATATTTCTGTTGGTGGCTGATTATTAAGTCGTCCTCTAATTTTTTAGAGTAGTAGTAGTAGTAGGCCTACACTCTTTTTAGCAAACTAACAAAAATCAAAGTAAAGTATAAACCGTGCGGAGTTGGTTTATTATTGTCATTTCTACTACTACTACTACTACTACTACTACTACTACTACTCATTTTTATTTCATTATTATGATTGTTACTATCATAATTTTCATCTCATTATAATTATTTATTATCATCATTATCATTATTATTATTATTATTTATTATTATTATTATTATTAATAATAAAATAATAAAATAAAATTAATGTATAAAGTTTATTCATAAATACCATGTAATGAGCGGAGGAAAGAGAAACAAGTTGATGATTTAGATTAGGAGAACTCCCCACATGTACAGCTCATGTTTACTATATAGCTAGTGCATACAAAGTATACAAACTTCTACTGCAAGGACACTATTCACGCTCTTATCCTCCATCTGTTGTGCAATTAAGGGTCATGACCTCTGTGGACTCGTTGTCATGACCACTGGAAGGCCGCCTGTTTACCCAAGGATTAACCAGGGAATCCTAGTTACATTAATACATTCCCATGCTATAACCAAGGAGTTATCTGCTATAATAAGTGTAACGAGACATCCTCGTCCTCCTCCCCCTCCCCGGCGAAAAATTGTGAACCCCTCCCCCCCCCCCAAAAAAAAAAAAGAAGAAGAAGAAGAAGAAGAAGAGAAGAAGAAGAAGAAGAAGAAGAAAGAAGAAGAAGAAGAAGGAGAAGAAGAAGAAGAAAATGTAGTGTAAAATAATGATGAGTAAATGATAAAACAAACGGTTTGTTTTCTTAACAATTAAAGAAAAAAATCATCTTCATCGGTTGTTACACTCCTTGGCATTATATACTTGAACTTTGAAAAATCATAGAATATTTGTAATCCATGTGGAGGCAGAGCTAGATTCCACTAAATTTCGTCATAGGGCCTATAATAAGGCCGGGGGGGGGGGGGGGTGTATCGGCTGTCAATGTCACACAGGCTAATGAATATTTAGTCGGAAAGGCGTTAATGAAAAGACTGTTGATAAATTCAATGTATTCATTAAAACAATTATTTTTTTAAAGACTGAATGTTCGTACGTTATATAGGGAGGGGGCGGGGGGGGGGGTGTGACTGTTGCTGGGATGGAACAAGAACACACGCAAACAATTATTGTATGCCTATTTTAAATTAAGAGAGATCATTTTCTCAATGAAGCAGTCTAATAAATAGTTACATGAAAGGGGAATTTCACCCTGGTATTTAGCTGATTTAAATAAAAGCAGAAAATATAATTTTTTAGTACTGCAGGGCAAATGGGATGGGCCCTTACAAGATACGTCACGGAGTCGGTTGCCAAGTTGTGTTTGATTGATTACAACTTTAAAAAATTAATAACATTCTCATTTCTTATCAGATTTTACTCAAACTTTTATTGGTTGTTATTTCAATTTTCCCCATTCCTTTAACATTATTAAAACAATGTAAGAAAGAAAAATGTATAAATGTATCTGTATGAATTTTCACTTTTCAGTTTGAAATTCAGTGTTCAGTGAGGGCACTGGGATTTTAAAATTGCATAGTGGCAGGATGGGGGCATTATTAAAGAGGAAGTGGGCATAGCTCACTGGAAGTGATAAGGGGCATTTATAAGAAGGGGAAAGGGGGGAGGGTACTTATGAACAAAACCGTCACTTATCAGACAAAAATAGGCTGAATCTACTTGAAAATGTGGGGGTATTGTGCCCCCAGCCCCCTTGGGGGGGGGAGGGGGGTGGAGAGGAGGGAGGCTGTCGCTGTGATACCGAGGGCTAATTGTGCTCGGGGGTAACTTTCCGGCGGGGGTAATTGTCCTTGTCTTAGATTCATCTCTCACCTCCCACGAAATTTTTGAGCTTAGAAATAATAATAATAATTATAAGAATAATAATAATAATAATAATAATAATAATAATAATAATAATGATGATGATGATGATGATGATGATGATGATGATGATGATGATAATAATAATAATAATAATAATATGATAATAATATTAATAATAATAATAATATAATAATAATAATAATGATAATATAAAATGTTACAATTATATAGCGTATTCCGTGAATACTTCATTGCGCTTTACAATGTCATTTATTATTATTACCCAAGAGAGGTAAACGATGCACTTATTTTACTAGTTTGGAAAGAAAACTGATAGTAGGAAACTGCATATACACCTAGGTGTGGATGTGGAAGGGGGTTCTCCTCCAACCTGAAAAATTATAGTTTTGAGGAGTGGCGAGTTGTGTTGGAGGAGTGTATTCCATAACATGGCCCACGGAACCGGGGGGGGGGGGGGGGCTGGGGGCTGCAGCCCCCCCCCACTTGTTTGAGTAGACACGTTTCATAAATTCCCCGAAAAAAGAAAAAGGTGCGAGATTGTCATTATTCAAGTGAAATCAAATCAGCCCCCCCCCCACTTTCAAAAATGCTTCGCGGCCCCTGCATAACTATAGCTTATTCAAACTTTTAAAAGACTAACTGGATGATTATTCACTATAACGATTTAATTTCCTCACTTTACTGAAAGTTCCTATTATTTCTAGAATTTTCAAGGGGGCAACTTGCCCTTACCCTTTACCCCTCTAAATAAGATATCGAAGTCCCTTCGCACTGTAGGGAGCTTTAGTATTTTCAATCTTCTGAATTTGCAAAGAGAGAGATTTAAGGAAAATGAGAAGTCACTGCCCGCTCTGGTGACGCTCTGCGCCCTTCGTAATTTATTTTATATATTTCAAATTAGGCTGGTTGGTGAGGAAAACTCCTTTCGACATTTCATAGAGTGGCCCTTTCATCCACGATTTTCTGACAAAGAGTGCGCAGGTTTGGCCAAGAATTAACGTTCCTCTGTGCATGTAGCCAGACCCCTCTATCCCATAACGGCATCAAAAACAAGTACCTTCGGACGGGCTCCCGTGTCTTCTGGTAAAGGTTATGCCCCCCCCCCCCCGGCATGTTCATGTTGTAAAGGACATGGGAGCGACCTTATCAGGTACATTCATTACCACGAGTGAGTTGCCACTGACTTGAATTTGAAGCATCGCAAATGGCCGAGCACATTGATGTTCGCCCCCCCCCCCCCCCCGCCGTTCCACTCTATTTAAGAAAAAAGAGAAAAGGGGGAGGAAAAGGGGAAAAAACTAGGAAAGACCAATTTTGGGGCGATTTTCACCTCCTATTCCATCAGCGAGGTAGACTGTTAATTTTATTCCATGTTTAGTATATTTTCATGACAAAATTAAATTTTTATTATGAATAAAGATTCAAGTTTGGCTTGGTCCCTTTGCTCACTCGCAGAAAAAATGTTTCGTTAGGATCTTGAAAGTTTTTAAAAACTTCCTGTAACTATCCAAGGTAAAGTGCCTCAAATTTATTTCCACAAAGTGTTTGAGGTTAATATCAGTTTTGTTTTGTTTTTTAATCAGGGAGGGGCGGGGCAGTTTTATAGTTTGTCCCGGGCACCATAATTCCCTAGATAAGCACTTTTTATGACATTCCTATACCACAAGTTAAGTGCCTATCAAACGCCATAGAATGCCCACCCCCCACCGTCCCCCACCCCCCCCAAAAAAAATAGGACGGGGGAATTGACTGGATCAGTAAGAAAAGTGCAGTATTAGAGGAAGGTTGTACATACCGGTAATGCTAGAATCCGTGTATAATGAATAGTCACTGGATGCCTACATGGAGTATGCTGCGCCCGCGAAAGGCCCCTCCCCCCCCCCCCTCCATTTTCGGACTATTACGATATGCTGCTCCACCATTACGTTTCTGGTTAATCTAGCTACTTTTTGTGCAATTCATATTCATGGGCGTTGGGCAGACATTTTCCCGTAACTTGGTCTCACTCCGTCATTTTCTTTCCACCTACGACTTGAAATGTCTTGCTGAGTGTATCTATCAACTGAATTCACCGGTTCAGCTCACTTGGAGGTGGGCGGGGTAGGATGTAGCACGGGGGCGACTCGTAGGCTAGGCACAACCCAAGACTTGATGCCAGCAGTGGCTCTTTTTAATATGTGGGGTCATAGTATCAAGGCCAGGGGCGGCTGAGCGTCTTTCAAAGTGGGGGTGGGGGCAGCAAAAAAGGGCACTTATTCGGGGAAAGGGAGCACCTACAAAGGGTGAACATAAAGCGAAAAAAGGACCATTTTGTGACACTGGTATAACCCTACAGTCTAATTAGTATAGTTATTATCAAGCATCACCTTCCTTTTTATTGTGGTTCTGGGCATCGTTTCATCAAACCCGTCATAAGTACAAGTTCGCGACACCCCATTGAAACGCATGTTAATGTTGATACACGCGTTTCAATGGGATGTCGGCGAACTTGTACTTATGACCGTTTGATGAAACGCTGTTCTGGTCACTACTTCAGCTTTCCTGATACGCAGTTGTGTGTAATGGTCTAATGATTCATGTGCGAGAAAGCTAAGCGAGCGAGCAAAAATTGTCGGACTTTTTTCTATTGCTGGAGTCCTTGAGTTATACATTATTTACAGCAATATACATGTACAATGAAAATGACAGCAGCAAATCTAATTGGGGGAATGTCGAATGATCTTTTAATTTGTACATTAACCCTGTCGTTTTCTTTAGGATTACACCGATATACATACTTTCTGCGATCTGCTTGATTTCATTATATACTGTAAGAGCTAGCGAGCGTAGCGAGCGAGTTATGGGGACATTTTCAGAAAATACTGCACTTACTTGGTGTAAATTATTAGCACATTCGAGCGAGCGGAATGAGAAATGTTGTAGTAATATGGGTACTTGAAAGCCGCACCGATTCTTTGTAGCTAGATATGGCTCTTTTTTGTCCCCCCCCCCGAAAAAAAAAGAGAATACGGGGCAATATTTAGATTCGAAAAGGGGCACTTATCAGAAGGAGAAAAGGATAGTTATCAGAGAGATAAGGTGGCAGTTATCAGATTTGAAAAGGGGCACTTTTCAGAAGGCCAAAAAGGGGCGCTTATCAGAAGGGAAAGGCACTTATTAGAAAGGAAAAGGGGCACATCTAGTAGTATAAAATGGGCACTTATCGGAGGGAAAGGGGCATTTTTCAGAAATAAAAAGGGCACTTTTGGGGTACTTGAAAAACTGGGGGCATTATGCCCCCTGCCTCCCCCGCGGGCGCGCCCCGCCCCTGATCAAGGCTTTTCTTGATATAAATTTATTACTGCTCTTGCTAATACAGCTAATACTTGCTTTTTTTCTCTCTTCTTTTTTGTGCAGGGGCAGTATAATATAATATTCATAAGAACCCACTTCATATGACATACAACATACGAACATCATACATCATGTAAATTTCTTTTGAATACTTTCTATCCCATCCTGATACCTCTCCAGCTGACGTATCTCAGTGAATGGGGATTAGGTCATTTATTCGGAGGCGTCTGACGGACATCCCCCACCATTTCAAATTTAATGTCTTACAGTGGGCACGATAGAGGGAGTTCTGCCGCGTATTTTCATCCTATTTCATTTCGTTATTTTTCCTACCCCTTTCTATTTATTGTCTTGCAATTATGAACATTTACGACTGGAATTCACCAGGCAGCCCTTCCCTGCCGATCATTATTATCATTCTTATCGAGAAGGGGGGGGGGGGGTAAGCCATGGGGTCTTATCACTGTTGTAGCCCAACAATGTCATCCAGATGTCACTTGTAATACGTGGAATCATGCTTGATATTTATCCCCTGACTTTTTTAAATATTGAGGTTCTCCTACTGATCCATTCAATTCTGCCCTCCTCCATTCACCCCCCTTTTTTTTTGGGGGGGGGGGGGGTACAAGCAACCATTTAAGATGACGTGTGGCATATTATTCTGCTTGAGTGCATTGGGTATGATACCTTTCCAACCTAGGCCTACCTCGCTCAATGAGGGAGGGGGTGGGGGCGTCTGGCGGGAATCCGCGCATCTGCCGCAATTTAAAATGTCTGACAGTGCATGGCCATTCATGATAGCGGGAGTTTTGATTACCCCGACCACACTGTTCGAGTCACACGTCCGTTTCCTTACATGAACAAAGCAAGAGAAATCAGAAGAAGACGGGAAGGGAATAAATGAACAAGGAAAACAACAGACGAAGAGAATATTTTAATAGGACGATACAAAAAGTGGCAGAGGGGAAAATACAGGGCTGCACCGACGTACCAATGCACATACAAAATGTGATTTTTTTTTTTCTTTCTTGTGATTACGTGTTATTTATTCCCTTATGGAAACCAAGTAAAACAATGAACATATATAAAACCAGAAACAGACATGCTTTCAGAAATATAGTCCTGCAATAAACCTTTCTAAGGGCGCACTAATTTCAACACTGTAAATGATGTTTCTATAAGTGGAAAATATAATGCATGATTTTTTTTAAATGGAGGGGGGATTCAGAGTTTTATTGGAATTCCACGGTATTAATAAGCATAATGAAACGAATCTCTAGTGTGTAAACATGGAAGGCTTCAGCCCCCTAGCCCCCTCCCCCCCCCCCTTCCCGTTCTGTGGCCTACGAATTTGTTCATTATAGGGCCGGCCCCGCAAGTCCTGACAAATTTTTTTTTTTTAAATAGCGGCCCGGATCCCCGTCAAAGAGGGGGATACTGTGTAAATTTAGTTTTCAGGTTTTAAAATAACCCGAACCTTCGGAAAAACGAACCTACGGAAAAAACGAGCCTACGGAAAAACGAATGTCCCCACGCAAAACAAGGGATGATAAGCGTGCTTCACGTTTTGCAATTTTTGGAGGGATAAAATTTCTAAATCTTCCACTTTCAAAATAACATGAAATATATATGTATGAAAAAATAGGGGAATGGGCTTCTTCGGGGGGGGGGGGGGGGGGGGGGGTAGGGATTGGGTTGTGAGCAAGTAGTAAGCTTTTGAGGTGGGCCTTCAGAGTGTTTGCCCCACCCCCCAAAGAAAAATAAATATAATAAATAATAAATAAATAAAATAAGCTAGGACCCTTCCGGGGCACCTGGAGCGTAGCGCCGGAAGTAAAAAAAAAAAAAAAAAAATAGGGGGGGGGGGTTAGAATGATGAAGCCTCACCTTTTAGAGTACTAGAAAGCTGATCGCAATGGTAAATTTGATTGTCGTGGAGTGGGGGCAAAAATACTTCCCCCGATAAATGGAAGCAAGCATCTGCCACATTGTGTGTATCAATACACGAGGGAGGATGGTGACCGTGTGAGAAAATTTTGGTTTTAAATGATGAAAGTTTGCATTTTAGAGCACTAATAAGCTTATTAAGCCTATACATCGTTGTAATGGAAAATTATTATTACATGTAATTTTCCTTTTCTATTTTTCTTGAGAGTTTTTTGCCCCCAAACTCGAGGGCAGGAGGGCTATCATGCAAGTACAAAATGTAATTTTCTTTTTTCATTTTCTTCTTTTTTTAATGATTGCCTGTCCGATCTTCTATTATGAAAACAAAGGAAACGGTTACCTTTCCCTCATTTTCAGTTTATGCAAAAGTGAAGATAATAGACCACAAACCGCAGTATACATGTCTTGAAAAAAAGGCTCATGAAATAGGGCACCCCTAATATCAAGTTGGCTAGGCCTGAAAACGATGTTGGTATATACGTGGAAAGACATAACAATTATTAGTTCACGGGCCACAGAGCGTTTGAAAAGTGGGGGCAGTAGGTTGAGCATGAGTAAGAGCATAATATATTATTATTAATATAAGCAAAGGGGAGTGTGTGTGTGCGTGTATGTGTGTGGAGGGGAAGCCTGCACTCCCTAGCCAGATCAGCCCCCCCCCCGGTTCAGCGACCCCTGAACTTGATCATGATAGAGCCATCCATTTTCATAACAAAGAGGGGAATCCTGATAATCGGGATTTGATTTCCCAAACTCTCATAGTCATATTCCACATCCCCTAGTTATGTAGAGAATAGAAGCGGTCTCATTAAAAAAAAAAAAAAAAAAAAAAAAAAAAAAAAAAAAAGCCTTGAATTAGACCATTTCAAAGTAGACGTGACTGGGCGTTGTGGCGTGCGCCTGTAATCCAGCTAACAGTGGAAGTTATAAACTGATTCAGCGGACCCAGGTTCGAAACTGAGTCACGTCTTTCGGATGGTGACGTTAAAGGTCGGTCCCCAGACGTAAATAATCATATCTGATTGATACACGTCTGTAAAAAACCCAATTACACACACACACACACACACACAGACGTATTGAACAAAGCACACGTAATTGAACAGACGTGACGTGACGTAAGGTCACGACAGAGTACACGAAATTGGGTACACGTCACGTAACGAGTAGACGTGACGTACCGTTTGGTTTTACGTGACGTCTACTGGGTACGCGTACTAGTAGACGTAGGTAGACCCCGATGGCTTGCCATATTTTACCGAATAGGTCGGTGAACACTTGGCGACCATGGGGTCGCCAAGTGTTTTACGGAATAGGTAGGTGAACACTTGGCGCACAGAGAGGCGCCAAGTGTTCACTTTCCTATTCGGTAAAACACTTGGCGACCCTATGGGCGCCAAGTGTTCACCAACCTATTCTGTACAGACTTGCCTCAATTGCTGATGAAATTCACTCAAAACTCATTCTGTTACCAAATGAAAATGGACAAAACCAATTTTGTCATGCTGATTGTGTAACAAAATGATTTTTGTTACATAATGAAAATGGACAAAACCAATTTTGTCATGCTAATTTTGTAACAAAATGATTTCTGTTACAAAATGAAAATGGACAAAACCAATTTTGTCATGCTAATTTTGTAACAAAATGATTTCTGTTACAAAATGAAAATGGACAAAACCAATTTTGTCATGCTAATTTTGTAACAAAATGATTTTTGTTACAAAATGAAAATGGACAAAATAAATTTTGTCATGCTAATTTTGTAACAGAATGATTTTTGTTACAGAATGACAATGGACAAAATAAATTTTGTCATGCTAATTTTGTAACCAAATTAATTTGGTTACAAAATGAAAATGAACAAAATAATTTTGTAACAAAATAATTTTTGTTACAAAATAAAAATGAACAAAATAATTTTGTCATGTTCATTTTGTAACAGAATGATTTTTGTTACAAAATGAGAATGGACAAAATAATTTTGTATGTTAATTTTGTAACAAAATTATTTTCGTTACAAAATGAGAACGGACAAAATAATTTTCGTTACAAAATGTAATTGGACATGTTCATTTTGTAACAGAATGATTTTTGTAACAAAATGAAAATTTTGTCATGTTGATTTTGTAACAGAATGATTTTCGTTACAAAATGAAATCGGACAAAATGATTCCGTAATTTTAATTTTGTAACAGAATTTTTTTTTGTTACAAAATTACCCTATTAAATTCATTTTGTTACAAAATGAATAGCTATTCAATAATTTTTAACAAAAACGAGTTTTGATTGAATTTTGTAACAAAATGAGCCAGATTTGGACGGAATAAGTAGGTGAACACTTGGCGCCCCATACATGGCTCTCCGCATAACAATCTTGTGCTTTCGCGTGGATATAGCATGTGTGTCTCTGTGTGTAGAATCCTCATTGGTTTTACGCGTGTGTCTATAGTGTATATTGCATTCTGCTGTCATTGGGAATTTACTGCCTGCCTCATTATATAAATCAATACTTTTTGCTTCTCATTTGTTTAATACTAAACTTTAGGAGGCGAAATTTTCACGGAATCGTATTGCCATTGTCCTGGTATTACGAATCTTATGCATAAAAATATAAGATTGATAAGTTTGTTGGCATGGCACGCATGTGCACTGCGAGGCGCCGAAGATAATAAAAGGCAAGAAATCAAAGTAAATTTCTAGGTTGTTTTGAGTAATTTTGTTAATTTATATTGTGATTATGACTTCGATCTTGGTGTTAGGCTGCATGAGTTGTGCTGACGCCCCGCACCTTTAATTGGTAGGCCTTGTGTGCAAATCAAACAAGTTTCAGTTGAAATCTCGAAACACAAATGTGGTCAAGGATAGGATTTATGTGGACTATGGCCTTTGTCATGCAGTTTAATTGTGTTTAATCGCGTAAACCGTTCTATGATAGCTACAAGTAGATCGCATTACAGATGCGTGTGTATGAGGCTGAAGGAAAGTCGAAGTCGGGTAAGGTTTCATTAATGTGCTTGCTTTCTATACCCTTTATGCTTATGTCTTGTGATCATTATTGCTTTTCAGCCTAGAATTAGGACTGTACAATTATGCATGGCTTTTGAAATAAACTACACTCTGTTCTATCAATGCATTCAATATCAGTGCTGAGAGAATATGATGGATGAGTGACAAAGAGTGGAAAGGGACAAACAGAGAAAGATAGAGAGAGAGAGAGAGAGAGAGGAGGAAAGTGGATATCGTGATCCGATTAAAGTTTTGGTTTGAATTTAATTTGTCTGACCTTATTAAAAAAAAAAAACTCAACATATATTAGGCCAGGAGCCTGTCCCGAAATTATTACATTTTATAGCCAGAATTGTGACTGTATCTCTGTATAATAGTCCCATGTCAAAACACAGCTAAATGACAGCATCCATTCATGTAACGCATCCATTTTAATACAAAATATACACATATAGCAGAGCACGTGGCAAGGGATGATGGAAGATTCAATCAACCTATTATTGAACTAAATGATATTGCGAGGGAACTCGATAATTATTGCGAGGGAACGCAATAATCATTGCGGGGGAACGCAATAATTACTGCGTGGGAACCCAAAAAGTTGCGAGGGAACGCAATAATCCATGGAGAATTTTTTTCCTTCGTGTCTCCTGTCGGCCTGGCGGGCTCCGTACCTGACGGCTTGCTGGGGATTGAACTTCAACAGATCCATTCTAGCAATCAATTTCATGTGAGTATAACGTAAAATTGAAAGTTTAACATACATTTTCAGTTAATTGTCGGGTCGATTTCAACCCATCTAACATATGCACCAAACTTTGTCTGAAGAAAGGTGTATGACTATACATTACCAATACAAAAAAAAAAAAAAAAAAAAAAAAAAAAAATCCGTGGGGATGGGTTGTCAGACCGCCCTAAAAATTGGAGAAAATTTTTTACCTTAAGGCCCACTGACCAAATTTTGTCAGAAGGAAGAGGTATGGGTGTATATTACAAAAATATAAAAACTGACAAAAATTTCCGTCGGGAAGGGGGTGTAACACGCCCCTGAAAAAACACCAAAGTGCCCCTAAACCAAGCTTTGCTGCCCAAAATTCTCTGGATGCAGAGAAAAACCCCCCTTTTTTTTACATTATAACTTTAATAAATCCAATGTGTGTAATCTAATTCAGGTCAAATTTTTATATTTCAATTTTGAGTATGGAAAGTTTCTTGGAGTGCAATTTGGTGACAAATGATCATTTCAATAATAAGTTATCAAATTGTGAAAATTGCATTGCTTTCTCAAAAGTAGTCAAATGATATTGTCAGGATCATATGTAAACACACGAATTGTCCACCTGCTCCTGTTTGACAAGACATAATAGAGAGCTTGCAAGGTATTTATGTAATTAACACATAAATTGTAAATTTCAGCATGGCAGCCACATAGACCAGATACTTAACAAGCCCCTCTATTATCATGATTATGTCTTGTCAAACAGGTGCAGATGGACAATGAGTGTGTTTACATAATCTTCACAATATCATTTGACTACTGTGGGTGTATTCGTACGTGAAATCAACGCTGCTGCTGTTAATACAAATGGAATTACGTAACAAACACACAAAGGAGGATTTACTTTTGTCATGAGTATAAAAATCGTGTATGGGAAAAAGGTACAAAATAGTGAACAAGAAAAAAAAATCACTTACGGGATCGGACCGTGCTTATCATTAATCGGCGATTGCGTGTAACGACTTCATTCCACCTCAATAGACATAACAAGCGTGTGCGTACACACTGAATGAGAGGGGACCTATGCTACAATTAGGCCGGAACGTGTTGAATTACTAGAAAGGTAGTTATAACCAAGAATCAATGTGAAGAAATTGTTACGTCGGTCAAGAATCAATGTGAAGAAATTGTTTCGTCGGTCAAGAATCAATGTGAAGAAATTGTTACGTCGGTCAAGAAGCTCCTCTGGTAAATGAACTTTATGGCGAAAGCTAGACATGTGAGCCTCGGGGAATCCCCCCTAGCAGGCCCCTGAGAAGGCTGAGGATGCAGGCCGGGGGGGGGGGGGTGCTGCAGATTTCTATGGGGGGACTTGACCCAGGCGGTACTTAAGCCAGGGGCGCAAAACGCAAAAGAGAGAAAGGGAAAAAAACTTATGCTTAAGAATTATTCGCCCCCAGTCCGCAGGGTGAAGTGCATTAGAAATAGAGTTTTTGTTAGGTTCAAAATGTGAATTTTTTTTTTAACTCGGTCGCTTTGTTCCGTCGCATATAGTGTTTAAGAATCTCTTATTTTCGCAGTATTGGCTTTATAAACAGCATTTTATAAAGGTTCAAAATTAGATAAAACAATGTTATTCTCATTGCTTTTTTCCCTATTATTATTTATCAGTCTCTTAAAAAAAAAAAAATGCGCCCCATCCAATATAGAATAAGTGTATAAGATAGTATTTTCAAAGGTTCACCTTTTGAAAGAAATTGTAACTTTAATGTGCATAGCTAAATTACTCGATTATAATTCTCTTGAAATTTTTGTAAATTGGGACCTACTGAGGAAGAAGTGAATAGAAGACCGTTTATCAATTTCCAAAACTCGAAACTGTACAGGTCAATGCAGTGCTCGCTTGCGATTTTTTTCTTGTAAGTTGAATGCTTACGAATTTGATTTTTTTAGGCTGAAAAACGCAAAAATGAAAAAAAAAAAAAAAAAAAATATCGTTCGGTTGCTTCGCTCCCTATTGCAGTTTCATGTAAGTATGGGAAAGGGAGGGAGAATTTCATTGTTTGCCCTGAGCAATAATACAGAAAGTGCCCTTAAAGTAGGGGTGTCGATCCGTGTTCATGATTGGAGGGGGGGGGGATGACCGGCGAGGGAGGGTGTGGGAGGGGGGTATCCTCCTCCCAGTGGCATATCTACGGGGGGCAGGGGGCACGTGGCCCGGGCGGCACTTGAAGCGGGAGGGGGGGGGGCGCAAAAAAAACCAAAAAGAGAGAAAAGGGGGAGAAATTTTATGGTCTTCGGGGGTTATTTGCGCCACAGTCAAGGAAAAATGATTTGAAATGCGAACATTTTCTAAAGCTCGGTGGCTATGTTATGTTCAAGATCTAGCTATTTCGCGCCCCAAGGGCGTTTTTAAAGTGTTAACCATTAATTGACTTTAGTTGCTTTGTTTGCCCCCCCCCCCCTCGCATAAGGCTGGAGCTTGTTAAATTTTGCGCCCCCGGGTGTGATATACGTGCATAAAAAGCACTTTCAAAGTAAATAACATTCGAAAGAAATCATAAATTTGCCTTGAAATTGCCTTCCTCAAATATATTTCTTTAGAGTTTGGATTCATTTTGCGCCCCCAACATAGGAATGTTCAAAAAAAAAAAAAAAAAAAAAAAAAATCTTTTGCTAGGTGGCTCTATTCCCCTGGATTTTTTTCTTTGTAAGGGTAAAGTACTTAAGAAATTTCAATTTGAGGGGTGAAAAGGGGGGAAAAAAAATTCTGCCGCTCGGTCGCGTTGCCCTCTCGCTTAAACAATAACTCATCAAATTTGGGCTAACAACCCCGGGTTATGTGCATCAAAACTCATTTTCACGTAGTGCCATCATTTCTAAATCAAAAACGCCCATTAAGCTGAGTTTTGGCATGGGGGGGGGGGGGGGGGAGCGCAGATTTGATAGTTTGCCCCGTGCCCTCTCCCATACCAGGGACTTTTCCTAAAATCTGTCTATAAAACTTGCATTTAGAGCATCCCAAATGCTTTTCTGTGTGATTAAATTTTCTTTCTTATTTCCTTACTTCTAATCATTAAAGAATGTGATTCAAGATCAAACATAATGAGTTTGGATAATTATTAGTTTTAAGTTAATGTATCATAATTCTTATTAGTTTTTTTCCAAAAATATTGGGGGGGGGGGGCCGGGATGATAATACATGCCATCCCCTATCTCATATTTTGGGAGGGATTATACCCCCCATCCCCCCGGGATCGACACCCATGCTTTAAAGAGTTGCCAGTGTCCATGTGCATTGCATCATAATTCGCTGACACCAGAATTTGGGCAAATTACCAATTATTATGTGTGAGGTCTCCCAGACAGGCAGGCAGCGAAACCTGTTATCAGGTTATAAGGTAAACACCCGAATGGTGTTAAAATCTCCATGAGAACCTACGACTACGTGGCATTAAACTTTGGAACCTAAAAAAATATATATTCACATTTTCTGTTGCGTGCGCTCGCGTTTAGGACAAAACATTTTGTCATGTTAAGAATGGATTTCCTTCCTTATTTCTACATACATGTAACTACAATAATGCAAATTGTGTGTATTGCCGGGTTGAAAAAGAAAGAAGAGAAAAACAAAAAACGGATTTATTTGATTTAAGTCGATTTACAGCCCTTAATGTTGTTCGTACAAAAAATAAATTCATTAACTCTCACTTCGATGAGTTTTTCAGAAAAAGAAGAAAAATCTAATGATGATTTTTGAGTGATTTTTTTTTATTACGCATTAACAAAATCACCAGCAAATTTTCATATGTGTTTCTTTGTTTTTTACTCAAATTGGTGATTTTCTTTTAATTCACGGCGATTTACAGCTGATTTCAGTCGTGCCAACTCTGGTGCAATAATCAATATTATCTTTGCATGCCAAGGATTTAGCGAAACAATGTGTAATAATATCAGTGTTGTATTCTTTTACGGGATCAGGGGAGCACATGCACCGGGCGACACTTGAGGGGGGCTAAAAACGCAAAAGGGGGGAAAAAAGAGGAGAAAATTAAGAAAATGGCGAGCACTCTGATTATACGCCCCATTCCGCAGGATAAATGCATTAAAAATACAATTTTGGAGGGTTTGAAATGCAATAATGTTCTGAAGTTCAGTCGCTTTGCTTCCTCGCATAATTTTTCTCCATGATCTCGTTATTTCGCTTCCCAGAATAGAATATAGAGTATAAGTTATGAAATTGTGTTTTCGAAGGATTCCGGATTGTTTTTGTTGCTTTGCTCGCTATCATGTAAGTTTCATCATTCTGAATAAAAAAAAGTCTGCTTACAGCTTCCCCAGTAAAAAAAAAAAAAAAAAAAAAAAAAAATCTGTTCCCAGGGGGCTGCCCACTAGTTTGTTGAGGGAGATAGTTACGTGACCAAAATAAAAGTAAAACAACCTGCAATGCATTTTTCATTACCAGAATTCCACTTCATCTTCAATACGCTCAATTAATAAAGTGGTATGCAAATATCTTAACTGGAATAAAAAGTAAAGAGCTGTGTAAATTCTTTACAAGTTACTAGGATCTCTTTGTTGGTACCACTAGCCTACCCAAGGGGGAGGGGGCAGACTGCCCCATGACAACTTTTGACATAAAAATTTCCCCCCTTATAGAAGTGATACTTTTTTTTTTTTTTTTTTTTGCTTGTCAAAGAATTCTGGAACCCATAATATATGACACCCCCCCCCCCCCCACTAAGCGACTTTTGGACGGCTGGGGAAAAAATCAATTTGCCTCCCCCTTTTACAAAATCCTGGATACGCCACTGGTTGGTACGAACTAGTACATATAATTGGCAAACAAAATACACTAGCTGGTGTGCTCATCCCACTTGAAAAGAAATGTTTCGAAATTCAATGTCAACAAAAAGGCGTTCAAATCATGGACCATGACATGGTCGTCGTAGCTATTCTATAAAAGTTTCGCACGAGTGAACGTGCTTAATAATATGTGCGGCTTTTCCAAACCAACTGTACTTCAAAAAAATCTTTTTTGAAACATTGTTTGATCTCACACCCTATGTAGATATAAAGGCACAACAAGAACATCAGTATGAGCTCTAGATTTTCTTCTGCGGTTCCCGACTGCGTAGTCGAGTCATGCTACGAGTACGAAGGTGTGATCGTTCCAAAGATTATGCCTGAAAAGGCGCTTCAGCGAGTGAGGAATTTCGCCGTTCGACCTGATGATCTGTTTATCGTAACCTATCCAAAGTCTGGTATTTATAAAGACTGCTGTATTGTCATGAACTGTTTTATTACTCTATTTCGAATATTACCATTTAATTATTGATATTTATAAGACTACTCTATGACCCTATAAGACCTAGATTATCATAAACTGCTTTATTATTCTATTTCGAATATTAAACTACTAATTTTGTCATATCTGATTTTTTACTTGATATCATCCAGTATAAACTGTCTTTATGTTCCAACAGACCAAGCGTAAAGAAAGTTTTATATGTATCATACGTTTACAGTAGTCATAAGTATGTATCATTTTGATTATCATCGTATCTTATACTAAGCGCCATGAAATGTATTCTGTAATGTGCTATATGTATAATGATGGGGAGCCCTATGTCTGCGCACCTAAGATTTGACCTAAGATTTAACAAGAATTTCTTTACTGTTTCACTAATGCTCAATTTCATATTATTTCTGATATTCTTAAGAGTAAGTGTGCAAAAAATCTCATCAAAATTAGAGCAAGAACTATGCCATTTGCAGAAGAAACGGCGCGACACTTCGGGAGTTTTGACGAGAAAGACAACGTTTTGTGGCCTGTGCATAAAATGTCTGAAATAAGACCCTTTTCCAATATTTCGACTCGTTTTTTTAAATGAAAATTTATCGCTGTAATAAAGATGAAAAGTTCGTGATCGTTGCTTGTTTTGTTTCTTTAGAATCGGGCAGTTACGCGTGTGCGCAGACAAGGGCGCTGCGCAGACTTGGGCACTCTAGCCATAGAAGTAAATGAATGTTACATGTTATTATTGTTCAATATTTTCAAACATGAATGTGACCTAATGCCAGCTGCATACGAGTCGTCATTTCGATCACACCATTACCGTCCCTAATCAGGCATCTGATGGAAATTAATGCATGTGCTATATAGTAATAAGCCAGTTTGTAATCACAATTTGCGCAAGTGCAGATCAAGGTCATTTGTACCTAGTATACAAATGATGTTTATACGTTCATGATAGGCATAGTGTGCACACACCAGTATGAGTTTAAGAAGCTCGTCCACCAGAACAGAATGATGCGCGTGCGCGTACAAATTGAGAGCATTTCAGGGTTATTTGTACATTGTATTAATTACGAACTGGGCCCTCTTGCATAAAAAGTTGTGATTAAAGGCAACTCAAAAAATTAAACGCAACTTGAATTTTAACCAATCAGGATCGCGTATTTTGGACTTGCGTTTAATTTTTTTGAGTTGCCTTTAATCGCAACTTTTTATGCAAGAGGGCCCTGGCCTACTTCATGAAAAGCTCGTTTTGTATTATGTCATTCTTCCATTAGCTGGGTGGGTTAGGGTCAAAATTTTCGATAATCGTGACACGCCGGACAAAAGCACCATTTTTGGAGTGAAGCTTCCTTATACGGTATATAAAATGATTTTATCCGAGGAACCCTAGCGAAATATGTCCGTAACCATGGCAACAAGCTTATATTCCATGATAAACGTCATTTATGCTGTTCTTCGGCCTAGTAAAATCTTTCATAACTTCTTATTACAGAATAACTTTTATTCTTTTAGTCAAATCATGGAAGAACTGTTTTAACCAAAGAAAAATTAGAAACAAATATAGAGTTGCCATGGCAATAATCGTTTCATTTTCCCTGTCTTGGAGCCAGATTTCGGCGTAGCGGTTCTGGTCTTCGGCCACATGTACAAAGTCAATGGACTCTTCTCGTGCTGAACAAAATACTAGCAGTCCGAGCCAGCGTCCCCCGCCAAAGCTAGCTGGGTGGGTTAGGGTAAAAAAAATTCGATTAGCGTGATACTGCGGACAAAAGCCCCATTTTTTGGTGTGAAACGTCATTACAGAGTATATAAAATGATTTTTGTCGATGAGTCCTCACAAAATATGTCCGTAACCATTGTAACAGGCAAATATCTAAGATGATGGCCATTTATGCTTGTCTTCGGCCACTTAAGATAAAATCCTATTTCGTAACTCTTTATTACAGAATTACTTTCACTATTTACTCAAATCATGGATGTCCACATTTTTACAGTTTTAACCAAAGAAAAATCCCCCCCCCAAAAAAAATACAGAGTTGCCATGGCAATATTAATTTTCATTTTCCTTGTCTTGGAGCCGGTTTTTCGGCATAGCAGTGCCGGTCTTCGGCCACATGTACAAACTCAGCGGTCCTATCTAGCGTCCCACCCCAGAGCTCCTGACATGAAATCCGGTCTAAAACCAGCGCAGCGATATCAGACACTGACATCGCAATATACACGAAGCTATCGCGTGTGCCTCTTACACTGACTGCTGAGGACTGCAACGTTCGATCGGATGCTTTGCGACACACGAAATAATCCCGATCTAATAACTGAAAAACTCTTGAAATACAGCTCAGTTTTTTTAACAGTGTCGCAAAGGGGCCGACGCCTCTTGCCCAAGTATCAACTTTCCAGTTTCGAAATGAAAATGCTTCATTAAAGTAAGAATACTATTTCGTCATCAAAATATACTAGATAAGATATAAAAATGAGGTATTCGGGCACCTTGCTGCCTGAATGTAAGGATGCCCGATCGAGTAGGAACTTTGAAAATCCTCAGGGGAATAGAGCTGCGCCCAGCCCCCCCCCCCCCCATACGCCTATGCTCTATTGGTGCTTTACAGCAGTCACACACGCCTTTTGTCATAGTAAATTCAAAGTAATATTATAATTAATACGTATCAATGTAATATTTATTCTTTTTTTTTAGTAGTGTGCAGAAATATTAAATAATGATAGAGAGAGAGAAAGATATTTCATTGAAAATTATTTTAAGGCAGTCCTAGGAATGAATCGACATGGATTACAATTAGAAATATAAACATACAAATTGGCAACAAAATTTTCCCCCAAATACGATGTGATAGCAATGATGGGAGTAACAAAGAACGAACTTATTCAGAAATTAAAAATCTTTGGAAAACAAAAATCTACATTCTACTTCAAGTTCATCTCCTAAAGAAAACTGTAATCACCGACTTTTATTACTGTTTGCAGATTATTAGAATATGTTACGTTCATGCACGAAGTAAAATGTCTTCTTAAAAAAATCATGATATTCGGTAATTCGTTGCACAGGGAATGCCTACTAATAGTTGCTATACCGGATAAATTGTTTCCTGAGAAGTTTCCTGTAATGCACTAGAGCACTGATGTTATTCGGTAATTCATTGCACAGGGAATGCCTACTAAGAGTTGCTATACCGGATAAATTGTCTTGTCAGACGTTTCCTGCAATGTTCTATAGCTTAATATCACACCGGAAATAGAGTTAGGCTATGATGTTGTTATATGATCCAGGAAATACCCAAAATTAAACATTCACAGCCACAGGCTCATATATTGTTATAAGTATCGTTCATATTCCCCGATGCAATCGTATAGTGAGTTATTTGGTTCTGAGGGGCATTTCCCTTTCAGATATTAGATATATCATGTCTACGGTAATCACATGTAAAACCACCAAGTAATGTTTACAAGGAATAACCCTATTTATCATGTACTCGCAATATGTTTGCTCAATAAGCAATCTCTTCTCTTCTTGACGGCAATATCTGATTTATATATTCTTTATTCTTCATTGCAACTTAAAAGTTGGATTGGTACATGGTACAGATAAATAACATGTAACATAAGTCGATAAGATACATGGAACAGTTACATTAAAGAGTTGACAAATTATAACATTTAAAATATCAATAAGAGGAAGAAAAGGAGAAAGAAGGAAATTTAAAGGAAGGAAGAGGAGAAGAAAAGGTAAAAGAAGACAGGGGAGGAGAAAAAGAAGAAGGGGAAAGAAAGGAAGGAAAAAAATGTACAAAGGAAGAAAGAGAGAGAGAGAGACTACGAAAATTAAAGAGTACCGTAATACATGTACATGTAGCTGATAGTCATGATAATAGTCATAAACATCAAAAACCTTTACAGATAATGAGGTTAAAAACTACTCATTAAAATATAATTATCAATTGCCTATTCAAATTCGAAACCACATACAATTCAATAAACACAAAAGCAAAAATTTAAATTAAAAACATGGTTACAACCTGATTTTTTTTTTCTTCTTCTTCTTTTCCCCTTGTTTTCAGATATCGGCATTGTAATAGCACCATGTCTAATACGTAATTGATATCAGAAAATATTGCATCTATAATTACAAATATACTAATACTAATATAGAGCTTTCCAATTCATATAGAAAATTATGAAAAGGAAGAAAACAAGAAGATTAATAAAGAAAAACAAGACAAGAAGAACAGAAATGACAATAAAGAAGAAAAAGAAAAGGAAAAAAGAAAATAAAAATGAGGAAATAAAAGCAAAAAGGCAGAAAATGAAAAAGGAGAAGAAGAAGAAAAATGGAAAAAAGAAAGAAGAACAGAAGGAGTAAAATTGTGTTATTTTTTCATTTTTGTCCTGGCTGAAATACAGTTCCTTTCACAGTGACTGCTATCTAAGCAAACTTTTGGATCAAACTGAAAGCGCCCTTTGCATACATTACTTTGAAAATAATTTGTTGTCCCTATAAACCGGATTTTTTTTTCTAAAAAGGAAGCTGCTACGATCTCGATAATTTCATTCGACAAAAAATTTATGCATCCTATGAAATGATTTAACACGAAAAAGTTGTTTTTATTATACTAGATGGCGGCAATTTTGGATTTTTTGCATTTTACACTAGTACCTTTACAAAATCGCGAGGGCTCCTCGACTAATATTGATTAATAGGCTATAAGGAGTGTTCATGCCAAATGTTGCTTTTGTCCGCTCTGTCACGAAAATTTGCCTAACTCACCCCACTACAAGGGGCATAAAAGACCACGCCCTGCCAGGCGCTGATCGGTTCTACGTCAGTCAAATGATGTAACGGGTGCAGCGGGCATTACAGCTGTGTCCATCAGTACAATCTTTCAACAGGCCAAGGTGTTGCGCACGATACGTCACCTAAATGACGTATCTTGTGCAGCGGGCATTGCACCTCTGTCCATGAGTACACATTTTCATTAGGAGCAGGTGAACCTTCTCTTTTACCATTTTTCTTCTGTCATTGACTTACAAACTTAAGAATCATTTGTTTGTCACATAATTATCAATTTTACTCGAAAACATATTTTGTATAATTATTATTGGATGGGCTTTAATACAGATCACCTCTCATGCTTGTATGAAACCACCTGGCGGCCAGACCATAGGCAAGACTTACAAATTTACGACTCATTTATGTCATAAAATTTATTCACTTTTATTTTACTCGAAAAAATGTAATTTTTATTTTGCTTGATTGTCATTCATACATGAACAAATTTGATCCGAATTTATAGGTACTACCTGGGCCGAGCAGGTGACAATTTTAATCAGATACGATGGAAATACCAGTGAACTAGATGGAAAACACATCATGACGATGATACCATTCATTGAGATAGTAGAATACATATATAACGCACAGGTATGTATTACTAGTTATTTTCCTTTTATGCTCGATTTCTTTGATATGTCTGATGAACGGAATGCGGCTTAGTAGCTGACAATGAGAAGATCGATATGTATCAGTAGGTACTGTAGCCTAACGAACGATAAGAATGCCATATGGCCTCATTACCTATACGCGCATAAGCTTATTGAGTTACAAATATTTATTGGAATACGTGACGAAAAATTACTGCAGACTAGAATGGGACATGTGCCCAAAGGCTATACATAGCTGACAAAAAATTGAAAATAAGGGATACCTCAAAACCCTTTCCTTCTCGGAGGATTATATATCAATCCAAGGCCCCGTTTCATAAAACTAGCTGTTATCAATAACAAGTTACAATAATTGTTATAAACTACTGAAGTTGAATCTGATTGGCTGAGAGCAAATTGGTGATATAAATGGGGCAGTTGTTATTGATAACAAGTTTTGTGTAACAGGGCCCGGATACGCCACTGAAACGTGTAAAACCCTGCACATTTTTACCCTGCAGACTTGATAAAAATCCGTTACTGAGCAAGCCTCAAGGATATTTCGTCATGTCCCATACACTACCCAATAACGAACAAGATATCGACAGTAGGCCTATCATTTTCCTTCGTATTTGGCCCGTTCCATACAATAGTAGGGCTATCATCCAATTACAATCACCAGCTGCTGTACTTAGGTCTTTGAAGTACTATTAGTACACTGTAGTTGGTAACGTATGAGACAAAATACCTTGGATTCTATTCTTTAGGCAAGGATGCCATCTCCCTTTAGACTGCCTGTCTAACCTTATGATTTCACCTATTAAATTCATTTGATAATGACGTCATTTTAGACATCAGGGTTGCGGATAGACCTGGCTGAAGCGATGGCGTCACCAAGAATGATGAAGTCTCACTGTCACCCTCCTTTCTTGCCTCTTGATATCAGCACTGATGATCCAAAAGCCAAGGTTAGTTTCTACTATATCCGTCATGAAAAGAATCTACGCAGTAAGCCAGTTTGTAATTGCAATTTGCTCATGTGCAGATAAAGGTAATTCACCTTTATACTCTTTCATAGTGTTACATGTTAAACAAGTTGCGCACCCACCAAAACAGATGCGCGTGCGTGTACAAATTAGGGTCATTTCAGGGTCATTTGTCCCATGTGCTAATTATGCACTGGCTTATTGATTGGTCAAATGCGCGTCATGTGACAAAATACAATTCCCACTAGCATCATGGAAATGAGCAAATTGCCATGGAGGGTCTGACGCCACGATCCGTGTATAGTAGAACTTTTTACGGATACTATATACGGCGTATGACATCACACACGAAAAGTTATTTGCGCGTATCTATTGTATTAGGCACGGGCGCGCGATGATGTCATCATTACGCGTTTGATATCTTCGCAAATTTATCCCTTCTTCAAAACTGTTTCTGTACGTACGTGTGCGGTGTACTATAGGCCGACGGTGCAGATTGTCATAAGTTGATGAGTAGATAATAATAATGATATTCCGCTTTTATATAGCGCCTAATACATCAGCGATGTCTTCAAGCGCTTTACAGATAATAGGCTTTAGTTCAAGATGACGGATATAAATCGAATATAATATACTACCTACATTCGAGTCCCTGGTTAAACTATGGTACCCTCGGTGACGTGAAGATGACCATTTTCCATTCCTCCGTGGTTCACGTTACCTCATGGACCATATTTCCAACTAAACCCGCTCATGACAGTATATATATATAGTAATAGTTGTAATACATATTATTTTCTTCTAACAGTAACTGGGATCGAATCATATCAAATTGTAAGTCTGGTCTGACTATGATATATATAAAGTGATTTCAATATTGAAAAAGCACACAAATGACAGAAATTTTGTTAATATAGGAGAAAAGTACAATATACCGTAGAATAAGAAATTTTACTGATCAGTGTTTTGTAGAGCACTTTACAAGTTGATAATTTTGATTTCCTTTGTTAGCTACTCTTAATTTGTTTTGTAAATATTTTTAAACAATTTTTTTTCTTTAAGGAATTGATTTCTGTCCACTAAAATGTTATATAGTTTAATTGTATCTTTATAGGTCCCATTGTATGAATATAATACTTTATCAGAAATCATGTTCTAACCATGGAAGCGCATAGGGACGTTATATCATAATAAGTATGTTGTGAAATATATCATGTGACAGGCACATGCAAAAGATACATCCATCGTAAAAAGAATCTGCGCAGTTGATTGATCCATTGCACATCATGTGCCGAGAAATAATTATAATCTTGATAATTATATTGGTCTACACTCTATAGGTAGATTAGTTCTAGGAGGTCTTAGAATCTGGTTACAGATATGAACCAAATATACACCGCCTGTATTCGAGTCTTGTGTTAAACTCCGGTGCCCTGACTAGTACCATTTTCCTTTGGGACTACGCCCCACGGGAAAATAGTCCTAGCCACGTCACGGTACCATAGTTCCAACCATGCAGAGACTCTGAAGGCAGTATATATTTGTATACTATTTTCTGAATGGATCGAATGCAGGTACTTTACATAGCCAGGAACCCAAAGGATACTGCGGTTTCCTACTATCATTTCTGTCATTATATTCGTCCACTACCTTCTTACGAATCCTGGGATGTTTTCTTTGAAGAGTTTCTCTCCGGCAGGGGTAAGTCTTTGTTTTTAAGAGTTCTGGATGCAGCTAGGTGATTTTATTACGAATTGAAGATCTTAAGAATAAATATCTTCAAACTGTTACTGAAAAAAAATCCAAAATCCTATTACTTCTTCATAGCTTAGAGTTTGTCAAAAAATGTATAATAATTCAGCATTAAGGTTTAACTATCATCATATCAGGGGATCTAATTGAACTTTGCTTGTAGTGCGAGAAGTTTCGTGGTCAAGATAAAAGGAATAGACAGAGAGTGAGGTCTTTTTAGGGTTACATGTCGTTTTCCCGAAAACTTTATTTTTGGCATAAAGAGATATTCTTCATGTTCTTGGTAATAACGAAGAAAATCAGTAAGGGGACCTTAAAAGGTCTTCAACATTCCTGAGGAGGAATTTTGTCAAAGAACATTTTCGTTTTTCAAATTTCACCCCATTTTACTTTTCGAATGATAGATAAGTGTCAAAATTTTTTGGTTTTAATGTCAGCCCCTCAAGGATCTTGGTTTGAAAACGTCTTGCCATGGTGGAGGAGAAGAAATCATCCAAATGTTCTTTTTCTCAAGTACGAAGATATGAAGAAGGTCAGATATCGTTATTTTCATTTGGAATTATAGAGTGAAATATAGCAATATGCTTTTAGCTGGTTTTCGTTTATGGTCGAATATCTCATAATCATTTCCGTTAAAAATTTTGGAATGTTTTTCGTACATTCTGAGACAATGAATGAACAATATTACTGAACTAGTTTCAAGACCGTAAAGAAGAATGTTCGTAAACAGTAAAGAATGCCTAGAGATTCCTGTCTCTATTAAAATCACACCAAAAAGAGTCGAAGCTATCTAGGGCTCGGACCGCACTTTTAATAACTAATTGGCTATAGCATTCATGAATGAAATATATTGATAATATTTTTACAAAAAGGTTACTGATATTTCCGACAAATCGTGTGATTGTTTTAATGATATAATTCTTAGGATCTACCTAGGGCCGTGAGACAGATATCAGAATTCATGGGCAAGACACTATCAGATGACGTCATAGAGAAGATATCCGATGCATCCACTTTCAAGGCGATGAAGAAGAATCCAGCGTCGAATCCAGACAGTCTTGTGCCGCCTGAAGCACTGAATGGAGGGAAAACATTTATGAGGAAAGGTATCTTACCACGATATGGTGAATTAAAAAAAAAAGAGGTCTTTCAAAAGAATTTCAGCCATTAAAAAAATTGAATATCAAGAACATGGCCTATTACAGAATCTCCATATACACTGATATAAAATGTTAAAAAAATTACCTCGTCACCCCGATTGATACGTGAAGAAACACACACTTACTTTCTTATTCAACGTGTCACATCAGTCATTAGGGCCATTTACTCGACGGTTCTATCATGTAGAGGTGTCGTGGTCTAGTGGATAAGTCACCGGGCTGCAGATCACTAGATTGGTGGGGGGGGGGGGGGGGTTCGATTACCTGCCGTGGCATTTACGTCCTTCGGCAAGATGTTTTGTAACACTCGACCCAAGTGTTAGTAAGTAGGTACCTGGTAGGATTTATTCCTTAAATGCACTGAGCGCTACGGTTGTCGTACTAAAGCGGGTTTAATGATATGATTGCAGGGCCCTCAGGGAAGACATTATAATTATAAAAATGATGAGGATACCCTGGGTAAACAAGACATTTTATAACTATCAGGGCTATTATTATCATCGCGATCTAGTACAGTCCAGTCAGTTTGGTTAGTAGTTTGAACGGGCCTAATATATGAAACATTCAAATTTGAGTCACACATTAGTTTTCCTCTCGTAATAATCAGTAATACTTTAAGACCCTCTTTCTGCCTCTCTATTTCCTTACAAGGTATGGTCGGGGATTGGAAGAATTACTTCACTGACGATCAGAACACACGATTTGACGATCTTTACGGGAAGGAACTGGCTGGTACCGGACTTGATTTCGATTTTGAATAGTTGTGAAAGATCATTCATTGCAGCTGAATCTATTAACAATTAATCGGAACGATGAAAAATAGGATATTCCTCTAAGCGATGAATCATCACCCGATGTGAAATGATCCGAAATAGATGTGGAACTCGATTGCGACTGAAATTAGACATTATGTAATTATATTCTTAAAACAAAATTGTATATCAAGCAATTTAACTTTTGAGTAATATTTGATATAACGTTGTGCCAAATTTCTACTCATTGCATTGAAATATTCCCTCTATTTTCGTCTGTATGTAAGAATCACCTATTGACAATACATAACACGAGCTCCATGTATCTGTGCTTTTAACACATGGAGAGTCAATATCAGTAAAAAAGTTACATGATACCACACATACTATTATAAGCAAGCTATAGACATGTTAGATAATCTTATATACAGTCTACAGTGATCACTTAAATGGTCCAGCTTTTCAGCACGTTCAAGAAAACGACACAATTTTCACCAAAATAACTTATTCTAATTGTTACAGAGATGGTATTACAGAAGAAAATGACTATACCCCGTATTTGCAATGAGTAATTTCAAATTTAAATTTACCATTTTTGAGTTATTAAACTTTGAAGGAAACAAATGATTTTAATCTCTTCATACTGCGAGCATTTTTATGGAGGGAGGGGGTGGGTGGGTGGGGGGGGGGGGGTTGTCGATGGGCACTTTCGAGTTTTATTCAGGGATGTCTACCTGAGGAAATGTACGTAATTTTTAAAAGTCATATTTGTTCCTTTTGACAAAGTTCGGTGCATGGGCTAAGCAGGTTGAAATTGACCCTCTCTGAGATTTTTTTTCGCTGGGTGCTGAAGGCTGAAACCAGACCATTACTGTGGAGTCACACATTAAAATATTAAAGTCGATTTCTATACAGTATGTCCCCCCCCCCCCCAAAAAAAATACAATCGGGCATTTGGGTATTGATTACGAAAGAAATCGTTTTGCAATATGACAAGAAACTATAACTATGTCTCTACCAGTCAGTGAAGACCCCGTCCGATTTGGTCCAATAGTCACGCAGAAATAGGGATTTATGTAAAACATGTCACGGATCCATTTCTTCCATCTTTTGTCACTTGGATGTTCTTGGTATCCACATGAATGGGAATATTTTGTTCACAATAGATGTGTTTACTTACATATTCAAATTCTTTGCATACCATTTTAAGTTAACGAGGTAAATAATAATGTTAAGAATATCTTCCTAAAAAGATCAAGACAAGTCATTTTATTGAACAGGTTTTCATAATATTTTTGAATCATTCACTTTCAATTACAAATTTAATGACCAACATCATAAATGCCAACCATTCCTATTTTCGAGGAATGATTTCTATCTTCCACCTTCAATCTATTGTGATAAGAGCCATAGATTCCTCTCTTTTCATGAAAAATTCTGTGTGAAAGCATACAATGTACACTGTATTTCTAATTTTGCCTCCCAAGATTCTTAGTTTTTTCCTATGGAGGTTTGGCAGGTATGCAACGTGTTTAAGACTTTGAAAAAGTTATCTTTTTACATTCATTATTTATTTCGTTTTGGACAAAATATCCAAATATCCAAAAATGAACAAAGAATGTGTAAAAAATAACATTCCAAGTCAAACGTTGTTATTCTATTGGAGGATATTGTACTGTCTATTGTTCAAATAGCTTTAAAAACCACCAAGTCATTCATTTATGAGAAAATATGTATTCTGATATAGGCCATTACTGCATGAATCAGAAACACAGTGACTAAGTTAGAAACAATACTGTACTATGCTATTTTCAAAAGTAATTAAAAGGAGAGAGCGAATGAATAATATAATTTCTGTTCATCAACAAGTTTGATAGGTTTTCCAGGCCCAATCGTCCTTGTAAGTAATGTCCTATTCTACCCGTGTGAAAAAGAAAAAAGTTTACACTTAGAATGTTGCTATTCATTTTAAAACTTAAATTTGAATGAAAAATTATTATACATGTTTTTCAAAAAGTATTTTATCCTGCGTCATTTGGTACCATTTTTATGTGGTATATGTTAAAGCTTGGATGAACAGGGGGTGTTTCATAAAGCTGTTCGTAAAGTTACGCACGACTTTACGAAAGGCTTGAATATGGCAAGCCAAATGTGATTCTTTATCACTTTTAATCGCATCCGCTAAAGTTGAAATATGCAGACGTAGATTAACATTCTTATTCTTAACAAGCATTTTTAATGCAAACTATATGTTTTGCCACAATCTAATTGAGATTATTGGAAATACAGTCATACTTTGTTAAACCGTCAGGAAAACCTTTGGGCATTTCATTTGGCACTTTATATTCAACTCGTTCCTAAAATCATGCGTAACTTTACGAACAGCTTCATGAAACAGCCCCAAGGAGGCATTGTTTGCGTGAGTGTAAAAATCGACTGGCGCCAAAGTATTAAGTGATGGGATAAAATAAATGTATCAAACGAGGTGCATTGCATGTGACTTCCCAGAAGCAAAGACACTTTTTTTTTGTTTTTCACGCACACACACACACAAACGCACACACACACACACACACACACGCACATAAGGTTTAGGTGAAAGGACAGACAGTTAACTCCTGATCACAAATAAAGCTACAGGGGATCCACAATGGCAAGCATTTACGCATAGTATTTTCAAGATGGACTTTTGGATGTTGAGAAACAATTAACATCATCATCATATCATGATCGTTAAACACTTTGAAGCAGCAAGTCAAAAATGAATGAGTTTAACAAAGCGAATTGAATCAGAATATTGTTTCGTTATTTATGTTTATTTTACTCCAAATGAACTCCATGATCATGTGCATGTTTGTGCGTGCATTTGTCATGCATTCGTGTTTGACTTTCTGAAGATTTTATTCGGGTTTTTAACTAAGAGTATGGATAACATAAAACAGATGTGTGTGTTATTATTTGTTATAAAACGGGTTCAAGAATGTAGCCATCCTGATTGGTCAAATAACACCACGTGACAGTGCAAAAAAAAGTACTAACGCACGGCGAGGGGACTAACGCACGGCTAATCCGGATCAAACACTAAGATTGTAAGAAAACACTAAGATTGTAGACCCGTTTTATAAAACTTTTAATACATGGTTGTGAGTTCGTGCGTTAGTGCGATCCAGCAACACGCAGGTTTTTATCGTGGTGTCTAACACACTCGGCTACGCCTTGTGCGTTAGTACACCACGATAAAAACCTTTGTGTTGCCAGATCGCACTAACGCACTCCCAACCATGTATTAATAGTATAAAGTAGAATGTATCTGAAGTTGATTTGTTTTAAGGTATCTACAAAAAAGAAAGAAATAATCTTAATGTCTAAATTATACAGTCATATTATGTAAACCAGGGTTCTGATAAAAAACGGTTTTTTTTTCAAAAACAATAATTAAGGTGTTTTTTTTCATTGTTTTAAACGTTTTGAATCGTTCAAAACGTTTTTTTTTTAACGGAAAATTGCTGAAAAGCTTTAATTTTTATCAAAAATGGCTCATTCTGTACAGTAAAAGACTTATAATGAGCGTTTTATGTTATGGATATCCTATTTAGATCAGATTTTGAACTGATGATTCAAGTAATGACCTAGTTGTGAAATAAAATGAATAATTTGCCACTAAAAATTCCATATCAGGAAAAAAATGCTTAAAATTAATTAGTATATTAACGAGGGCAGAAATATGTTTTCTAATTAATACTACAAGGTTTGAAGACTATTAAAGTTGACTTCACAGTAGACCAACAGCCCATGAGACAGACAGCTGAAAGAGGCAGACACTCCAAATGCACTGTAAAAAAAAAATTCGTTGAAATTACTCAAAAAATGTTCGTCAACAGATTGCCTTGATTATTTTAAGTATTTGTCACAGGAAATTTTAAGTAGAATTTACTTATTTTGCTTAATAAATTTTTACGCAGTTAAATTGAGTTAAATTAACGTAAATGATTTAAGTATTGTAATCATGATAGACAACAATTAAAAAAAAATATGACATGTTTAAACTTGTACCCATCTAACATTCACTGACACTTTTTCAATTTACATGACTTAGGATTTAACCTATTATCTATCATCATCACCAACAAACACTATTAATTACGCTTTAATTTGACAACTATTGAAAGGGCTCCGAATTCTATATATACTCGATCGTATCATCTTTAAAAGAAAATTGGTTGACAATTTCCCTGAAATATCAAGTTTTGATTTGTTTTGAATTGAGTGACAATTAAAAATTGTCTAATCTTCTTATCTTTGCTTAAATGAATTAGGAAATATTTTAGACTTCTTGAATTTTCATTCAACCACAAAAAAGAATTGTTTTATTAAAATAAAGAGATTAATTTGGTCTTAATGAATATTCATGAATTATGCTAATACTTATATTACGCACTGCATCAGTCTTCACTTAAAAAAGATAAGTACAATCAACATAAATTGTTTGAGTAATACGTATAACTTCTTATTTTGAGTTAACATTACTAAATTGATACAAGTTGAAATTACTTAAATTTTCTTTTGTATTTATTTTACTTTAAAATTTCACGTATATTCTACTAAATTGAAAGTTTGAGTTAGTAAGACTTAAATCGAGTGTGTAAGTGGCAAAACTTATGTTTTGAAGTAAATTCTACATGGGAAAAATAAGTAAAAATTACCAATTGGCATATTATTTTTTACAGTGTGGTTTGTCGTGAGAACCCTCAGATAACTTTTCAAAAAGCCCATGCGACCGACATTTTCGGTCTCATGGGCTGTCAGCTGTTGACCTTATTGAATGTAGCCATTTGTACATAAAAAGTACAACAAAATACAATAAAATATCTCTCAAAGGAGAAGTCCACCCTGATATTTAGTTGATTTTGATAAAAGCAGAAAAATAAAAAAAAAATTGTGAAAGTTTGAGCAAAAGCTGATAATAAATAAGAAGTTGTGAATTTTTGAAATTGTAATCAGTCAAACACAAACTGGCAACTCCACGACGTATCTTTCGAAGGTCCTCCACCGTTTGCTCTGTACTGAAAATTTCATAGCTTCCATTTTCATAGTTGTTGAAGGAATAGATTGGTTTCGAACATATATAGGCAATGATTATATCTAAGGTGCATGTATAATTAAATATTTTCTTTCAGGAAATGATTTTTTTTAGTACAGGGCAAATGGTAGATGGCATCACAAGATACATCACGGAGTTGCCAATTTATGTTTGATCAATTGCAAATTGAAAAATTAATGACTTTTTATTTTTATCAGATTTTGCTCAAAGTCCTGTTTCTCTTATTTTTCTGCTTCTGTTAAACCAACATGATATTAAGGTGGACTTCCCCTTTAATGTAGCACAAGAGACCTAGGCTTCACACATATCAGTTTATGTTAGAAATCTATTCCTAGGGAACCTGCCAGTATTAGATTTTGGGATATCATGATGTGCAGATCATACTTTTGATATTTTCAACATATAATGTAATTCTGATCATTCGAACTGATATGGTAACGCCATCTCTCTTATTACAAGTAGGTATTTACGTGTTTGGTTGTGTTCCTGTAAACATGAAATTACAAATCTTGATTACTAGCGAATCCAACATTTGAAATTAATTCTAAAGAGTGCAAATTAATACGTTGGTTTGTACTTCACACAATTGACCTTCATTATCCATTTCAAAGCAATCTACATGTACTCTCGTATTATGTTGAAATTGCACTATTCTGGCAATTATGCCCTCCTCTGTCTTATTTTGTTTTTTCCCAAGTGCATATTAAAAGGGACAGATTCATTTACTATTCTCATTCCATGCATATCTCTCGATATCCCTCGCCTCCTCTCTCCCTCCCTCCACTCTTTCTACTTTCACCTTTCCTTCTTTCCTTATCACCTTCTCTCTCTCTAAGCATCTTAATTCTCCATTTCTCTATTTTCTCTCTCTCTCTTTTCCTGATATAGTCAATGGCATCATTGTGTAGTACACTCAAACCTGCTTTAGCAACCACATGTATAACCATCTATAAAGACCACAATTTATTGTTTCCCTTGAACAGTGTTTCTCATTGAAACTTTTTCTTTTTTTCTAAAACTCAGTCTGATTTATTTAAACCTAGTGTTCTGACTGTCCTATATATGGCACACATGAGTAATTCATCTGCTCGCGATGCACTTTGGACAGGCGTACGTAACGCCTGATTTCAAAGGTAAAATACGTCTCAATGGCATTGAGACGCTATATAACACAAATTGGATATGTTGTATAATGTCTCAATCCGTATTGAGCCTTGTTTTAATAACATTTCTCAATGTATCATTGAAACCGCAGAATGAATCGCCTGGCGTACCAAAGATAACTGTAATGTTGTAGCTGATCAAAACTATCAATATAAAATCAAATACTTGTTGGCTGCTAATCTATTCAAGAGAAATGGTGTTTAAAGGTCGCATTCTTTCATATTTCACCCCTTTGTGGAAGCTTGGTGTATTTTAGAGGAATTATTTGATCTGAGTGCATTTCCACTGTTCCCAGCATTGAGAAGTCGTAGTTCGTGATTAGACTCTTTCAGCTTTCACAGTATTTGTTGTAGCTGATTAAGTGCCAAAATACCTGCTTTCCTGGTACCATCAGTGTTGTTTCGACCCTGTCAGTTAAAGAGCCTTTTTGTCGAGAGATTTTTTAAATATGAATTTTTGATGTGCTTCAATTTAACACGTGTTTCTAGGGAAGGGGGGGGGGGGGGATTACTCGTGTATGCCTTTATAACTCTATCAACTCTATATAGCCTTGAGCCCAATACTGGGTCGCCGACTAGCCGTCATCATCATATTCAGGCACACTGTTCACAGCGACATAACTAGATCTGATTATGGCCGTTTTACCTAATTTTTCACTGTTTTCCAGTTTGCGCTGACCCGTAGCCACGAATTCATTCATTTCCCACACATTTACTCTCCCTGAATTTTTTTTTTTACCAGGGTCTGTGTTCGTGCGGAGTTCTTTAGGATTGCTTTAGCCAGGTGTGCCTGTGAGAGGCGAACTTACGTCGATACGGGGAACAATATTCGAACCATTACATTTCCTTGTTCGAACAGTCTGTGGACTTACAATATAACGTGCGTCGTCATTTGCCCGGTTACTGGATCATTTTGTTTCTATTCTCTTTATGTACATGTCTTTGCTCCATTCAGTGAATTAAAGGTAACTGGCTTTTGTTATTTTAATTGTTAATGTTCCTTATGATCTCCTCGTTGCAATGGAGATTTTGTTCACCCGATTCGACTGTTTTCTTGTTTATGTTCCGGACAGCTCTTTTGATCATTATTTCTTGAAAGCTCATGCACAGTTTTGCATTATGAAAACTGGCACACATTTGCTCAGTAGCCGTGAGTAAGCATGTGCATGCGTCGCTACAACACGTAACATTTCGTCAAAAAAAAATGTCAATTTTTTTCTAGAAGGGTTAGAGAGGAGAGGAAATCTTGATCATATAAATTGGGGGCATTCAGAAATGGAAAGGTCATAAACTATATTTCACTAAATACCTTGAGTTCTTTCCATAACTTTCACCATCTCGTCGCGTTTTTGCATTATATTTGCCCTTACGCATTCAATTCAAGAAGAATGTCTATGGAGAATGACCATAAAATGGCCCAAAATTTGAGACACGCTGTTTTCTTTCTTTCTGTAATCGTGAATGAATGATTTGTCAGTTTTTGGGGAAAGGTTTATGAAATTAGAGTATCCATATTTCACTTTGATATAAAACATGTCACTTTTGGCTGTAAGGTCTCGTCGCGTTTTTCTTTAGGAAAATATAGTACAATTCAACATCTATGAAAACATGAGCTTATAACTAGTCGTCGGCACAAACCCTTAAAAATCATTGCAAGTAACAATGGTCTGAAATGTTAAGCTATTTAGACTGCACTTCACTGGCCCTTTATTGTAGCGACATACAATTAATGTATATAAATACTCATGGCACCAACAGCGACTGACAAGGTTAGACTAAGCTCTAGGATTTATGGCATTTATGTTTAAGTGTCATACTAGAGTCTGAACTTGAAGACCACAAGTAGACAGGGCATAGACGAGGCGACACGCGCTCGTTGAAAGTTTCGGTTCAGGGTCGTCTTCGCCTGTAGTATTTTTCATAATGGTAGCAAAAAGGAAATTCGCAAGAAACGTAATAGAAATATAGGCTCATGTTTTCTCCTTGTATAAGAAGTTATATCTACACAGTCCCCCAATGGCGGATTAAGGGTCCGAAGTGCCCCCCCCCCCCCCCGCTTTTGAAAGAATAGTGTACATTAGGTCTCCCCTTTTTGTATATTGTGCCCTCTTTTTTAGAACTGGAAAACGTTTTATTAAAAAAAATTTTTTTTTTGCTTTCTCAGAAATTTTTCTGGATTTGTGCCCCCTTTCTTTTACAAAATCCCGCAGTCCTCCATAGGTTTTTACCAAAGAGGGTAGGGCAAGCTTGCCTACCTCCTTGGTTTTACAAGTTTCTACACGTTGTAATGCAGCTTGCCATTGTAGGAGTCTCTATGCACACCCCTGTATCTGTATGAACTATTTTCTTCCTCTCACTTGTTTACTTTCTAACTTGAGGAGAGAAAAAAATTGACACCAGCTTATTTATGCTAGTGTCTTGCTATCTTTCATCTAAAATCAAAGAAATCTGAAGAAAAGTTTTTGAGCTAGGGCTTACCCAAACTGCAAATGACCTTTATATACCATCGCACCAATTATTTTAGCTAGGTATGTAACAATTACGACGCAAACGTGCAACCACATACGTCCGCACACATGTTTGTGTGTGAAATTAAAATCAATACAACTGTTGAGTAGATGAAAATTTTCATGAATTTTGGGCTATAAGCCTTGTCCGTTATAGGCCAGTTTTCATTTATATATATATATTTATATATATATATATATATATATATATATATATATATATATATATATATATATATATACACACAAGTGTACGGAAATAACATGTACAACAGCTTTGGCAACACTCGTGGAAATTATACAATTGTGAGAAATGAAAATGAGAGAATAATGGTTGCGTAGCTTAAATCAAAGTTGTATAATTTTCACGAGAGTTGCCAAAGCTGTTGTACATGTTATTTTCTTACACTTGTATTATTCCAACATGTCCATGCATCTTAAAGCATTGGCTTGGATCCAGATTAAATTCAAAAGCAGTCTAAAAACTTACTTGTTCAATGCTTCCCAATGATTACTACATTCTTCTCTTGTCTTTCTACTCTCTTATGCCCTTCTTTATTCTACACTGCGCCTAGAGCACTCTACAGAGTGGATTTGACGCATTATAAATCATATGTATTATTATTATTATTATTATTATTATATATATATATACATATATATATATGCGGCTGTACAGTCATCATCGTCCTTAAATCTATGGCTTTCAGCCAAACATGTGGATATGCACTGACATCCGTTTCGTGTTCTCCGGTATGAAATTGAAGGTTGGATCGTGAAGAACAAGGAAATAAGCGTGACGAAGTGAACATGGTGAATGGAATCTTAGTGAGAATATAATACCAATTACTTATACGTGATCCCATGATGGGCTGTTTTATGATTGGTCTTATATGATTTGTTATTATATCACTGACTTATATTTGGCTATGTGAAGATGCAAATCATTAGAGGACATGACATCTATTGACAGAATAGGACCTTTCCACTATCTACATTCGGCGAGCGAGCACTATTTTGATACTTTATTGTAACATCTACTGTAATTGTTGCTTTTTTTCAAGGATGACAGTTATCCAAATACTCGGGGCAACAGCTCCCTAGACCCCCTCCCCCGCCGCCCCATATACACCTTTGACATATGACGTATGTAAATATGTAAAAGGATTTCCTTTAATGGTCATTGGCTGCAGCTCAAGTACTAGTAGTATGTCGGAACTCGTCAAAGACTGTTTCAATTACACCTATAAAAGTTTACGCTATTGTTTGTTTCATTTTTTATATTGTTAGGTGTGAGCAACGATATGAGCGCTAGATTTTCTTCTGCGGTTCCAGACTGCGTTGTCGAGTCATGTTACGAGTACGAAGGCGTTGTCATGCCCAATATCATGCCTGTGAAGGCTTTGAAACGCTTGAGGAAATTTGAATGTCGACCTGATGATCTATTTATCGTGACCTACCCCAAGTCTGGTATCTATAAAGACTACTATGTAATCCTATATAAATTACAAAGATTATATTGATGGTAATAAGCAGATGATGATGATGATGGTGGTGGTGGTGATGATGATGATACATGTAATTATTATTATTATGTATGATGTTGGATGCCGTAACGCCTGGTACAGGGCCATTCCCAATGATTTTTATTTTGATTCCACTCAGTAATTATACATGAATCATAAATCAACATTTCAATGAAAGTGTATAACAAATAAAGCACATTATCGTGTAAAATCTTCTATAAATGAATTACTGAAATTCAAAACTGTAAAGAAAGCATAGAGTGAAATCTTTTCATAAAATAGCCCCCCCCCCCACGAACAAGGGAAACAATATACATGTACATGTGTATCATATTACTCCATACACATTGTTCAAGTAGCTGGCTTAGTAGTCACGCACACACACACACACACAACACACACACACCCACACCCAAACATCTGCACAGACAGACAGACAGACACACACGCAGAGTTTTTGTTGCTTTCGTGCTCCAGGTACGAGTTGGGCTATGCAGCTGACACTTCTAATTCAATTTGATGGGGATACCACCAGGCTAGATGGAAAACACGTCAACTTGATGATTCCATTCCTTGAGGTAGTGCAAGACAGAAACAACATATCGGTATGTATATATTATTTAGATTCAGATCTTGATTCACATTCTAAACACGTTCATATCCTTCTTGTATCAAATGAATATAAAATTCATCATGTTTTAAATATATATTAATATATTAATGTGGCGAGTTTCCCTAAAAGAGCGAATCTTGTTATGATTTCGTAATGACGAGACATTCATCAATTACATAATAATGCAATACATTACGTAAATACCTAAAAGATTAAAATCGAAAATATGAAAAAACAACATATGGAATAAATGCTGAATTGAATGGTTTATTTAATACATAATGAAAATGGCAGCTCACAGGCTGAACTGCATTCAGTTTACAATAACATAACAACATTTGACATACATCATAAACATATTAATATAACTGGTAACACAATTGCTTAGAACAAAGGATTAAACATATGCTGGATTTACATAACTAAATATACTTAAGAATAAACTAAATAAATACAGAAAATGAGCAAGCAGCTGACGATGAAAGGAAGAAGAAGCAATGGAGAAAGAAGGCTAAAAATCATTGGTATGAACAAAAAAAAAAAGACCCCCCCCCCAAAAAAATCTACAGCAATTAAAACTGACAAGAAGAATCTTAATTAAATATACCAATAGAAAATGATTACAAGTCAAAGTTATTATCGACCATCTTTAAAAAATATATCAGTTTAAGGAAGTTTTCGAAAACATATACTAAATAAAGTAACAGAACGGAGAATAGTAAATACAACTCGGTGTTTGGCACGCTGCCGATTTATAAATGCTCCGGACATTATTGTACAAAAAACATGTTCATTTTTGTATTACGAGTTTGGTGTTGAAAACAGTACATTTTGCAACGTCTCACTTCTGACTTTGCCCTATATTCAGGAGTACTGCATGATTGCATAATCACGCCAAATTGCACATCATTATGAAGAGGTACAATCAAGCTTTATATAGATTAGTAACAAGAAATATATAATTCCTTAACGTTGAATTGGAGAACATTTTTTGAGGGGTGTATGTACAAATATATATATATATATAAAGATATATATGTTTATACATATATCTTTTCATTCCTATTATATATATATATATATATATATATATATATATAATTCTAGGTTTCAAGTTTTCTTTTATTTCCACATGATGTCTTTCAGTGTTTTACATAATATACAAATTGGTATAACATAATATCAAACAAAATTACGATATGAAATGTTTACATTAATGGAAAAATGAAAAAAAAAGTACAGTACATTTGTAATTACATAAAATAAACAATTATAATATCATAATTTCGGTAATATTAGGCATAGTAAAGAAACAAATGTGGAGGAGTCTATTGAAAAGGACAGCTCGTATCTTATAGACCCCTTGGTGGGAAAAATAACTTTCAAATGCTGTAAGTTTACGGAAATAATTACTAAATTATATACTTTTTTTCAAATATCTTTATTCTGATTCCACTCAATAATTATACATGAATCATAAATCAACATTTCAAAGTGCATTACAAATAAAGCACATTATCATGTAAAATCTTCTATAAATGAACAAATGAAATTCAAAACTGTAAAGAAAGCGTTGAATGAAATCTTTTCATAAAATAGCCCCCCCCCCCCCCTTGAACAAGGGAAACAATATAATATATATCACATTACTGCACTGGCCTACCTGCACCCGAACCCCTACCCCCTTCCTTCACACACACTCACACACACACACACACACACACACACACGCACACACACACACACTCTCTCTCTCTCTCTCTCTCTCTCTCTCACATACTCACTCATGGATACCGCCCTTAATTCTGCTGTTTAGATACAACCTCTCCCATTGAAAAAATGCTGCAGCTTGTCCAATTTGTTCCTTTTCATAGCTATCGTCTTTTTTTCATCTCGATGTTCTACTATCCTTTGAAAAATTTCCTCCTGAGTAGGAACTACACCCTCTGACCTTGACCTGAAAATGATTTTTTTAATTTAAAGGATTACTAATTACATTGCTCAGACTCGAATGAAGCTCCCCTGCCGGGCCGCTATATATTTTTCTGTCAGGACTTGCACCACCCGACGAGAGAGGGCAGTATTTGAGCGTCACGAGTAGAGTACCTCTATAGTAGTGACAACTGATGATTTGAACGCCATTTTGTTTCCATTGCTATGCAACATTTCTGTTTAATTCCGATGAGCACCTGGGTGTTCTCAATAGAAAGAATTCGAACGCCATTTTGTTTCCTGAAAAGTCCGACGTCCATGTCGCTACTCTCTGTATAACGGTACTCTAGTCAAGAGGGGTGACAATACGGTTTATTCCGTCAAGACTAGTCTGCATGAATATTCATAAAAAAACAAATTGTAGGGATATTATAAAATGAGCGAACCAATCTCGCAGTTCCTTGTGTGACGCATTCGGATCCACGTTGTGCTCGTCATGAAGGAATCAAGAGATCTAGTCTCGGCAGGGTAAGGGGTTAGAATTTAGGAAATTATCATTGACAAAATCTTCTTTTGCTGAAATAAAGTAAGGTGGAACTTTGAGAAAATACAAGTCTAAAAGTTGTAGTCTCTCTCAAAGTCTCCAAGTACGCTCAAATACTGCCCTCTCTTGTCAGTGGTGCAAATCCTGACAGAAAAAAAATACGCTGCTGGGCCCCGACTTTTTTGTAGTCCCTCCAAGACCGCGTGCGCCGTGCAAGACCGTAGTAGTAGAACGCAACGCGCCGTATCGCGCCAGGCCCGTAAACCGTGACAAAACGTGGCACAACGGGACGAAACGCGCAGCAACCGTGACAAAACGCGCACTAAAGGTGACAAAACGTGACAAAACTTGAAAGGAACGTGAGATGCCGTGGAATACACATGCTTCCCCTCCCACTACGGACCGCCTTCAAGTTTTGTTACGGCCTATTACGTACAGTCACGTTTTGTTGCGTTTTTACGTACCCCATTTTATTACGGCCTACTGGGTTTCTCATCAACACCGTGACTGCCGTGGCAAATTTTTTGACAGTTTAAAAATCTGGCCCGGCATTAACGGCAATCACGGCCTGTCACTTTTGCCCATCCCGTCCCCCCGCGTTGTCTCAAGTCCACCCCATTTTGTCCACGGTGGCCTGAAACGTGACTGCCGTGGCCCCTGGGAACATACTGTAAACCTAGCATATAAAAGTTGAATACGGAGAAAAAAATGGCCAAAATCACACGGCGCCCTACATTTCGGGCAAACGAGACTCCTTAGCAGCCGGGAAAATAATGTAACCTAGCATTAACAGTCTATTTCAGGTCTGTCCGAAATAGGCTACATATTAAATATGCTTGTTTAAGGGGAAACAGCTTAAACGCAACAATTGTGGCGGATGAATTTTAAAAAGTACTGACATTCATGTACGTAAATCTCAGAAACAAAATAAAGAAGGTTTTGAAATGAAATATTTAAAAAATTGAAAGAGATAGGGATAGTAAAAAATAACACAAGATAATACAGACAAGATAGACGGAAACTAGATCATGATCTAAGGGTAGAGTAGGCAATGATAGGGGTAGATAATTTTGATCCTCGTGTAATAATTATGCAATGCACTCTTCCACAATAAAGTATAAAGCAATCATTGATAAATCAAATCCTTACATAATGTAGAACTGAAACATTATTTGAAATATCTGATAAGACAAAGTGTGAACATTCACTCAATTACTCAAAATAAAATGCAGCTTGGTTTCTTAGAAAAAAAAACATATCTCAGGAATGACATAGATATGAAAAATGTTATTATGTGAACATTTAGTACTTAAAGATTTAGCGGAATAGCCCTTTAATATTTAGTATATATATATATATATATATATATATATATATATATATATATATATATATAAAACACCAACCCTAATCGTTCAACATAAGCTGAACATAAAGCTACAAGTCATGACAATCTGTAATGCCCGCAAATAGGCACTGCTTTGCGTTGGTTATCGAGTTTTACGGATGGCGAAAAACGAATTGTTGCAGGACGGGAACAAAGTGAATATTTAATGATAATATTTACGTAATAACTGAAGTTGCAGCTGTTGCCAAAATATCTGAAAAAACATTGGAAACAAAAATTTTGAAAGCATCTGAGAATACAATCATCACCAGTCATATTGATATCTGTGTCAGTGCTTACATTGTGGGTGGGATTCATGTTTCCTAAAGTTTTCCTTTTTACTACCAAAATATCTTCAGATTCATTTTCATCTAGAGACTTCAAGGGCACAAACGAAAAAAATGCTTAGTTCTCTTAGAGACAGAGGAGGATTGTTGAGCCTTGGGCTTCGGTCTCTTCTGGTCTCTCTCAGTCACTACATTGCCATAGATGAGTGCATCCTGTGAGTCTGCGACATCATACGGGTTCTCTTCCCGGTCAAGTATGTAGTCAGTTTCTACATTGCCGTATTTGATCCTCATACATAAATCCGATACAAAAGAATAACAACAACACACACACAAAAAAGAGAAAAATCACAACAACAAAAAATCACCAAAAAATCACATATCAGAAACGTTGACGTAGTCTCTCTGTCGGGCTTCTAGTAGTTCTTCGTAGTTATCCTCCTTGCTGACCGTAGTAAGATCTTGGTAGGTATGTGTATCAGCTGTGGCCTTAGATGCATCAAAAGCAGGATTTTCATACCGAGGTGAAAGGTCCGTCTTGAGCTTCGATGGTTCTGTTGGTGGTGTAGATGTCGCTCGTCTTTTCTGAAAACTGACGAAGTATTGCAAGAATGTAAACATGGTACATCAACGAAAGTAAGAAGTTCGGAACAATCTTCCAAATGAAACTTCATGTATTAATGGATGGAGGTCGGACGAGTATTGGCAACATCTGATGCTTGGATGCGCACTGGCATGACTGGCTACCTCTTTAAAGTGCGTACAAATTGGCTCGTGCTAAGTTTTATACTGGATCAAAGTAACAGTCATCCAACAATTGCTTCTGCTTGATACCAGGTCCTAGCTCTCCCCTCCACATATGCGCCTGTGGGGGGGGGGGGGGGGGCAGGGCAGTTAGCCCCCATCCTTCACGTAGGGGGCAAAATCGATTGTTGCCCCCTCGCAGGAGTGTGGAGTAATCTCTTATTAATACTCTTGAATGCAAACTATTAACTTTTAAAATATCAAAATTTCTCACTCTGTCGCTAAGCTCCCTCGTATATAAATAGACACAATATTTCTTTACATTCAGAAATTTTGACTATCATGGGCACCAGGAGAATGGGGGCAGATGCTTGATTCCACCAATCTAGTAGGGGGGGGGGGGGCAAAGCACTTTTTCCCTCTTTCCATAACAATTAATTTTGCGGCATTGCGATCAGCTTTGTAGTACTCTACAAGACGAGGTTTCACCATTCCAGCACCTAGTTTTTGTCACCTTAAGATTGTAGAAATCCTGTCTACTAGTGGCACCAAAAGCAAGGGGGGCAGCTTTTTCTCTTTATCAAGGGGAGGGGGCAAAATCATTTTTGCCATCCCACAGACCTTAATCTTGTAGTATAACGAATAGCGTTCTAGTGCTGTGAAGTATAAGGTTTCAACTCGCAATAATCTATTTTTCTTGCTTTCAATAATTTTACTCCCTTAGCGGGGCCCCTCGCAAGACAAGAAAAATGATTTTGATGTATACTATCGCTACGCTCCCTCGCAGACTAATGGTAACATTGTATACTGGACTTAACGAACTCTTCTACTAGAGGGGGAGAGGGGGAGCGCGGAGGAGGGGACAGGTGCTTCTCTCAGCAAAAAGGGCTGTGTGCAGGTGGTAAGCGTCTAAGGTTGGCCCCCATATCCGTTTAAGGTGACCCCCCCCCATTAAAAAAAAAAAAAAGGCTGGAACCTTTCCGGCGGGCCTGCCCCTCCAACACTGCAGATTGTGTTTTTTCTGGACAGATCGCCTGTTTCAATGTCCAATGTTTCCATTGAAATAGGACTGTAAGTTTCCTTCTTTAAATTTCTGAGCTATCGTAGAAAGCCACAAAACAACGAATGATTGACGACTTGGAAATTTCAAGAAGGAATTACTTTCAATAAATAACATGATTAAGACAGTGTTTTATTATTTCCTCGATTAAACCTGTACATGAAAGAGACATTTATATATACATTGTTATCCTTTTCACGTGCTCCAGACAACAATGGATGTTGTTGAAGTCGATTATTTTTTCGGGGGGGGGGGGGGGGGAATGGTGGCAACTAAGACCTGATGAAATGTTAGAAATGAAATGATTGTGTAATCTAATAACAGCTAACAAAGCACTTAAATTCGCTTCCTGACAATCACTTTGATCCAGTCAAAAACCGAGTAATTCTCTGCGCAAGTCAGTTTTTGTACACTTTACAGAAGTACCCAGTGCTCACTCAACCATGTGTCATATGAGAATCACATGTAAATCTAAGTCTGCATGTCTACTTTATACTGAAGAAGTCTGAATAAAGACTAGTTCGCTCTCTTTGAGCCGGAGAATCTCAAACGTGGTAGAATTTTGTCTATTCTGTGACATTTTATGGAGGTCACACCGAGATCTGCATTTGAGGATTCTTGTAGAATTGACCATATGATAGATTTAATGGTTGTGCACATGCTCGTAATGTGTGGAAGTCTAGTGAGTGACAGATTGTGTTGAAAAAAGCAATTTTCCTACATTTTGTCTATACGGTAATTGGTTATTGGTAGTTGGTGCATGGTTAGGCATGTACAGTATACACGGCGCCGGTACGGTGTGGTATTGAATGTGTGTGTTCGACCGTTGGGTTGTACGGCGGAGTGTATGGGATTGTTATACACGGTTGTTGTACGGGTTGAACGTGATGTAGAGGCCCATATCTGCATTTAAGAGTTGTGTGAATATCAATTCTGAGGTTGCACATTCTGTATTGCTACGTGTAGGGTAGGCAAGGTTGGTTTTCATTTCTGTCAGGACTTCGGATACTATTGTTTTGAGACAATAGGAGTGGTTTTCTCGAACAATAGGGATGTGCAAGTGAGAGGTTCTGTGTATGTATGGTCGAATTTCTTCAGAAAAATCATTTCGTTTCTTGTCAGTGAAAGAAAGCAAGGGCAAAGTTTTAGTTCTTTCTGATTTTTGTAGAGAGATATATTCTGTATCATTGCATTCATTATGGCCGGGATAGAACAAATCAGAGAACTGTCGTCTCTTGGAAGAGAAATGGGTTTAACTGGAGCCGACTTGAATAATTTTGTGAGTGCTCGGTTAGCTGAAAGGGAAAAAGAAAAAGAACGAGAAGCGGCAGAAAAAGAGCGCGCGTATAATTTGGAAATGGAGCGCATGGCTGCTGAGATACGGCTCGCCGAGATCAATGCGAAGGCATCGGAAAATGATGAACAAAATTCCATCAAATTAGGTTTAAAGTTTGATTTGGGGAAATTTGATGATTCAAAGGACTCTTTTGATTATTATTTGACTAAATTTGAGATGGTGGCAAATAACCAGAAATTATCAGATGAAATGAAAGCATTGCTACTCATATCAAATTTAACTGGAAAATCACTCGAAGTAGTTAACCGTCTTAGTAATCAAGACAGGGCAAGTTATGATGTAGTGAAGAAAGAGTTGCTGGAGCACTACCAGTTAACTGAAGAGGGCTATCGTAGGAAATTTCGGTCAGTCCGCCCAGAAAAGTATGAGAGTCCAAAGCAGTTTGCTGGTCGAATGACAGGTCATTTTCAGAAATGGATAGAGTTATCAGGGATTGAGAAGGATTTTGATTCTCTGGTAGATGTTATTTTACGGGAGCAATTTTTCAATTGTTGTCCTAGGGACTTAGCAGTATTCCTTAAGGAGGGTCAGTGTAATAACATGAAAGATGTTACTGATCGAGCAGGGGTATATGTCACGGCACATGGACTGCACACATTCAATGTTGCTCCTAGGTCAGTTAACAGACCTAACGTTAGTAAAGTCAGTTCTAACCAGAGTAACGTAGGAAATCCAGTAAATCAATTACAGGGCAATAACAGTAAAGGCCCAGAAGGACGCGATATGCTGCGAAGTGAGAAGCCATACAGTAAAGGTGGGCGTAACGCTAGCGGTGGCAAAGGTTGCTACAGTTGCGGGAGCCCGACACATTTGAAACGTCATTGTCCACTTCGACGCAGTGTTTCCCAAGGCATGTTGACTGTACCAGATAATGTGGGTACAACTGGTCAGAGTATGTCGGTAAAGGATGAAAGTAGTGGTAATGTGAATCAGTCTGTGGGTCCGTTGAGGTCTCATGATGAGGTGCGTGAAGGTGGTGACGTGGCAGTAGGTATGTCGGCTGTATTTTTACCGGCGGTTGAGTCTGTTGAGGTGATTGATGGACCTGAGATTGGAAAGCTTGGAATGGCTTATGATCAGGTAGCAGCTATGATGAAGGGTAGTATGCCTGTAGTTTCTGGGAGGTTGGTGAAAGGGAACAAACCAGTGTCAGTCCTGAGGGATTCTGGTTGCAATACCTGTGTGGTTAAGTCAAGTCTGATTGATGATGATCAGAAGGGTCGTTGCAAACGAGTATTGTTGATTGATGGAACAGTGAGACAATTTCCTGTGGCAAGAGTGGTAGTTGATTCGCCGTTCTTTAGTGGGGGGATTGAGGCTTTTTGTATGCCCAATTGTTTGTTTGACGTTGTCATAGGGGACATTCAAGGTGCGCGAGAACCACGTGATCCTGACTTGAATTGGACACCTAAAGAGAGTAAGGTGGAGGAGGAACCTGCACCTTTGACTGAGAGGTCTGTTGATGAGAGTGATGGTAGTCCAGTGGTGATGTCGGTTGAAACTAGATCCCAGAAGGAACAAAAGGCCAAACCGCTCAAGGGTTTGAAGATTGGGAAGTCTGTTCCGTGTGTTGAGCCTTCAGATTTCTTACGTGAACAGAAGGAAGATCCTTCTTTGCGTCACTTGTGGAATAAGGTTGGTAGAGATGAGAAATCTAAATTCATGTATGTGAATGTTCAAGGTCGTCTATACAGACAGAGAAGAAGTGTGGATAATCCCAAAGTCGGGGTTGGACAAAAGTATGTAGTGTTACCCAAGTCACATAGAAGTAAGGTCATGAGAATTGCACATGAGTCGTTGTTAGGAGGGCATCTCGGGATTAACAACACAATGGCAAAAATCAAGACTCAGTTTTTCTGGCCTGGCATGTCAGATGACGTAGCCAATTTTTGTAGGTCATGTGACATATGCCAAAAGACTATTAGCAAGGGAAAGGTACCTAAGATGACCCTGGGTAGGATGCCGCTCATAGGTGTACCATTCCAGCGTATAGCAATAGATTTAGCAGGTCCATTCATTAGGTCAGCTAGGGGTCATACACACATTCTGACTATTGTAGATTACGCTACAAGGTACGTTGAAGCTATCCCTCTAAAATCAGTTACTACAGTCGATGTAGCCGAAGCACTATTAACTGTGTACAGCAGGGTAGGGATCCCTAGTGAAGTCATGTCGGACTTAGGTCCACAGTTTGTATCAAGTCTAATGCAGGAAGTGTCAAAACTTTTGTCAATCAGACAAGTCACAAGTTCCAGATATCACCCCATCTGTAACGGGTTAGTGGAAAGATACAATGGCTTAGTGAAAACGGCGCTGCGGAGGTTATGCGCAGAAGAACCTCGCGAGTGGGACAGGTATTTGCCTGCACTCTTGTTCGCATTGCGAGAGACCCCGAGTTCTAGTCTCGGATACTCACCGTTCGAGCTATTGTACGGTAGAAATGTGAGAGGGCCGATGGATGTGTTGAATGAATTATGGACAAATGAGGATATGACTCCAGAGCTCAAAAGCGAGTATGAGTATGTCATAGAGTTGCGTGAGAGACTTGTGAAATCGTGGGAGCTGGCACAAGAAGTTCTGAAAGGTTCTGCTGAGAAGTACAAGAGATACTATGATCGGAATGCCAAAGTGAGAAAGTTAGAAGTAGGTGACCAGGTGTTGATATTGTTGCCCTCAGAGCAAAACAAGTTGTTACTGAGGTGGAAAGGTCCATATCCGGTGGTCGGTGTGAAGTATGATTGTGACTATGTGGTGGATGTAGATGGTATCACCAAGACATATCACATTAACTTACTTAAGAAATACCATGCTAGAGATGCAGAAGAAGTGTCTACGGCTGGTTGTTTTGAGTGGAGTGAGGATGATCAGGAGATGAGAGTGGAAGAAGATGAGCTGCCAGATGGTAGTGAGGCAGATGGAAATTGTGAAGTAACTTTCATGCCGTCTATGATTCAGAAGGAATTTGTTGGTGATGTTCAGGTCAATGAATCACTGAATGAGAGTCAGAAGGGCGAGTTGGATAAGTTGTTGTGTGAGTACCAAGACGTATTTACTGATGTTCCTAAAAAGACAACAGCTGCGGAATGTAGGATTTTCCTGTCTTGTGAGGAACCAATTCGTTCACCGTCTTATAAGGTACCACAGGCATTGAAGGATACTCTTGAAAAGGAAGTTGAGTCAATGTTGAGATTAGGAGTCATTGAACCGGCTGATTCGCCTTATGGCCATCCAGTTGTTGTAGTGAAGAAGTCCGACGGGACTAATAGATTTTGCATTGATTTCCGCCGGCTAAACAAAGTTACCATCTTTGATCCAGAACCTATGCCAGATGGTAAGGATTTGTTTGCATCTTTGTCTAAAAGCAAGTTCTTTAGTCGTTTAGATCTGACGAAAGGGTACTGGCAAATCCCTATGAGGGAGTGTGACAAGGATAAGACAGCGTTTCTGACCCCTGGAGGGCAGTATAGGTTCAAGTACATGCCTTTCGGTCTGGTTACGGCTAGCGCGCAATTCACGAAGATGATGCGCCAAGTGTTGCGAGGTATTCCTAATGTGGTGCATTACATTGATGATATCCTCATCCATACACAAACTTGGGAAGAACATGTGAAAACACTAGGTGATGTCTTGCGTAGGCTTAGAGAGGTTAATCTAGCTGCACGCCCCTCAAAGTGCGCTTTAGGCTTTAGCTCCATAGATTTCCTTGGACACACGCTTAGTGAAGGGACAGTTCAGGCAAGCGATAGACTAACGCAGAAAATTGCAGATGCGCCTCGACCTAAGACTAAGAGACAGGTTCGCGCTGTCTTGGGTTTAACAGGCTACTACAGGGATTTTATCCCTAAATATGCAGAGGTTGCATTACCCTTGACAAACCTGACGCGCAAAGGTAGCCCGACTCAAGTGGTTTGGGGATTAGAAGAAGAGAATGCATTCATGATGTTGAAGAAATATCTTGCAAACCCCCCTATTCTGCGTTTGCCACAGTTTGATCAGTTGTTCATGTTGAAGGTAGATGCCTCAGACAAGGGAGTAGGCGCAGTCCTTATGCAAAAGCATGCAGGGGAAGATTTTCCCATATCATATGCAAGCAAAAAGCTTTTGCCGCGCGAACAAAACTACTCCACAATAGAGAAGGAGTGCTTGGCAATTGTGTGGGCGGTCAAGAAGTTTGACTATTATTTATTTGGTAGGCAATTTGAAATCCACACAGACCACAAGCCCCTAGTGTACATGCAAGAGAAGAGACTAATGAACAAGAGAATTATGAGATGGTGTATGTTTCTGCAAGAGTACCGGTTCAGACTAGTTTCAGTAAGAGGGAAGGATAACATCGGGGCAGATTATATGAGCAGGATAGAAGACTGAAATTGAAATTCACTTACCTGCATAATATTGCTTAACAAAGGGTTAAGTTTAGCAGAAGTTTCAAAATTTGAAAGTTTTGAAGAAATTGTGAAATGCATTCATGTTGTACCTAACAATATGTCATTTGATTTCATTACATGGAAGTGCAAGTTTGAAAATGTACGATTTCTCAAGTGAGGACGCCAATTTTCCGTTGTATAATACGATTATCATTTTGGATTACTTGAAATGATCTATAACATGATTATTTCGTATCAGTTGATACATGTGTACCATATATGTCAGGAGAATATTATACATGTATATGGAAAGAGTATCTTATAATATTCTATAAGATGATTATATTTTATGACTAATTGCATGTAAAGCATATTAGCATATATATATATATATATAATTACAACGTCAGTGGAATATAATCTATGGAAAGAATATAGAATAGTTGAATGGATCCATGATGTATCTGCCTGGTAGAGGGACTTTTACTGAGCTATCAAATTGCTTGGCAAATTTGTTGATAACAGCGACCTGAGAAGTTTAACTGGAGATAATTTACAATGAACCAGAACATTTGCTGAACAAATCTGATGAATGTTAGATGATTACCGCAAGGACTTGCATAACATAGACTATTTTCTTGAGCAGCAATCATTATTAACTCTTTATTGGATGGTGTGGAGAACAACTGGACAAGTATTACACCGAACTCAATTCTCACTCGAAGTCATTTTAGACTTTTAAGCATTAAGGACACAAGTCAACATGTTCTATAATCTGGATGTAAAGCATCGAAGAATGTTCAGAATAACCACGGATATTGAAATGTGGTTGAACTCATTTCATTCGTCAGAACGATTACATGTATTTGTAATTCAGAAAGCATTATTGAAAGTAAACTTGTTACTTTTGTTGTTTTAACATGTCGTTTATCCAGAGATCTTTGTTATGTTCCCTTTAAGATATCAATGCAGATATTGATGAGATATGGATGAGACTGCATAAACCAGTATAGTGTATTACAAAATAATAAAAAGGAAAAACTTTCCTGTTATAGAAAACATGTTTTGTTCTTTACAATATGTAATTCAAAACCGAGGTGAAGTAAACCTGTAACCTTGAAAAAGTGATAAACATGATAAATGTGGTTGAAACATGTCGACAGATTGGAAATATTATCCGTCATTATTCAGTGATGTTCCATACATGTATTATGCAAAAGCGCATTTGATGTATTTGCATGCTATTTGTTTTCATGAACAAGGACATTTATAACCAAACTAGAAAGAATTAAGCTCGTTGGACAAAGTTATACGATTGAGGTTTGATCGTTTTTCCTTCTGCAAATACAGTGTATACTTTGTTTTCTGATGCAGATATAAGATACACTGTAATGAGAATTCGTGATAGATACAGGTATTTGATACATGTATATTAATATGTTACATGTTTATTATAGTCGTATATTTCAGGTTTTTCTTTACGAACTGAACCTTTATATTCATGTGGTATAGAATCTACTGTTCTTTACAGTTTGGGTTGTAATATACATTATGTGGAATCTTAACTTAGCTGAAGAATATAGAAGATAGTTATGGAAGAAATTAGAAATGGAAAGAGAAGTAATAGCAAAGACAAAAAACATAATAAACATTTTGCTTATCAAGGATTCGTCAGTTGTATGAAAGTTAGTTGGTCAATATTGCAACCACGATACTGATACAGACATTGTGAGGTTATTCTTTTAGATTTTTACACTATCCAGTTTACATAAAATTGCATGTTGTGATAAACTAGAATCAGTACAGACTTGATACTATGTTCTTTGTTGGTTTTAAAGAATAATATAAAATGTCAATAATTTGTAGATTATTCTTTGGAAGGGAGATAATTGTCATATGAGAATCACATGTAAATCTAAGTCTGCATGTCTACTTTATACTGAAGAAGTCTGAATAAAGACTAGCTCGCTCTCTTTGAGCCGGAGAATCTCAAACGTGGTAGAATTTTGTCTATTCTGTGACACCATGTATCATGTGGCCAATACTCAAAGCGTCACCCTATTGAAGAGACTATCACTCATTAATATACGAACAAATCATCCGGATATCAAAAGTGGAAAAAAGCTCCCTTCATAATTTAGCTGATGATTTAAGATGTTTCCGAATAACATAGTTCGCAGTATACTTTCCCCCATCAATTTTCCTTAAGGCGGAAAAAAATGTATGCAACATATTACTGAATGTTCAAAGGAACTGTTATTTATTTCATTCGCATGATCTATACAGAAAACGAGTTACCATAGCAACACGATCACTCCAGCTAGAAGAACGTTTCCCATCATTGCAATGCCGAACAGAATCCAACTTGTAATGGAAACGCTTAGAGATTGTGACATCATGCAGTCACACGTTACCAAATCCTGAAATTCTGTAGTCGAAACGTCTGTCATTCCCGTCACACCTGTAGGGTTATTGATGGCTGTTTGAGGGGAAAAAGGGAGAAAGGAGAAAGGGGAAGAAAGTGGGCTAATTGAAAATAATTTACCTTTTTTTTCTTCTGCTGATAACTAGTGAACATAATTATTATGCTAGTTATCTCGGAAAAGGCAAAAATATTAATTCACTAAATTATTTATAATTTGTCAATTCAGTCTGCTATTGCGGTCCCAGCTCTTTTTCATTTGACCTAAATCTTGGAGCAGACAGATTTCAGATATGCATATAGGGAAAAAGATGATAAAAGAATAATTGAATGCCTTTAGTATCATTCACATTTCAATGTTGCGTTAAGCCATCGGTAAAAATTGAGAATAAAAAATCATGTCAGCACTTCGGAATATATGCTTCAGAAATTGCCACGGCGTACAGGAAATGTTTATTTACCCTAAAAATGTTTATTTACCCTAAAAATGTGAATTATTATATTATTGCTGTAATGAAAGTGACAAAGCCATCCAATACTATTTCTTCGATTTTGATTACTGTAACACAATAATTTTATTTTTTATTCATTTATATACTCATATTGCTGTATCATGCATTGCTCGTTCTTACTATTTTCAAAGACTATTTCAAATATCATTACTCTTTGGAGCCTATAACTCACAAGCGTAGCTTCCTCCTTAGGCTCCTCAATATTTCATTATTATTATAGCACAGTCTGCTCAATTAATATTGCATGCAAACGCATAGATATGAGGTACTCACCTTCTTTTATTTTCTCTGACAATATATTTCTTGTTTGTTCGTATCATTTATCTCGTTTGTACCAATAATTGTTTGTACCCATTTACATGTATACTGTAAAAAAACACATTGTAAATGTGAAATATGAAACAATAAACTGAAACTGAAACTGAAACTAAAAAAAAAAAACAAAAAAAATGTTTAAAAGCGAGTTTTAAGTTTTAGTCAGTTACTGACTATCTGGTGACAGGCAGCAAATCATATATGTCATATTCAGACTTGACGAATACCTTTGGTGGACAGGGAAAATCGAAACTAATGAAACCTGTCATGCCTGTACGAAATTTTCTTGCAATTTCGAAATTCCATCCAGGGTGCTATTGTATTGATCAATCGCGAAGTCAATTATAATTGACTTACCAAACCCGTCTGTCGTTATGATCAATGCCTGCCCTTGATCTCCTTCAAAGCCTTCTTGAATCACAGAAATACGGACAGAGTACCTCATAAAGGGCTCCAGGCCAGTCACATTATATTGCAACACGCCACACTCTACTGTCGCACAATCTGAAGCAGGGTTGACTCTTGCCGTCTGAACGAGAGAGCCGTTGTCAGAATAGACATATACCATGTATACCATTACAGGTCCATTTCCAACATCGGTTGTCGAGTTCCACTGCTTCCACCTTATCACGACATGGTCAGGACCGGTTTCGTATTCTTCAGGCGCTGAGGACAACACTGGTAGAACTAAGATCGACAGGTATTTGTATAAAAACGCGTTCTGTATTATTTTGTTACATATTCTGATAGATCAATTAGGTTTTGGTAGCATATCATATTACATCGCTTTATAATTTATGAATGAACCGAGGTTTTAACCTCACTTTGAGACACTAACTGAATATCAATAAGTACGGTAGCTACTATATTAGACTGGTCTTTCAAGGTTTGATGATATCACAACTGCACTTTGCTCGATCGTGGAAATTACCTCAATCAATAGTCCTTCATGTTTATACATATCGTCGACAAACACAGATTTCTAATTGTCAAAAGTGGAAAAGTATGAAGCGTGATGAAATTTTAGCCGATTATACATTAATGTTCATATATATTTTTATCATTGTTAAGAAAATATTTCATATAGCTCAGCCTACCTATGTCCCTTTCACATGCAAATCTGATATAGCTGGTACAAGGCCTTCTACTCCATCCATTCGTAACATACTGATGAACACAGCTCTCGTTCACCCAGTGATCTACCATGTTCATCGATGCCGTAAAACTGAAGAGAAAAAAGAAAGATTATCTCTAGTGACCTTAACATAAATACTGGGCAGTGACCGACAGCCCAAGAGATCGGACGGCTTACGAAACCGACGGCGCAAGAGATCGACGCTTTACGATACCGAAAGCCCGCCAAAGTGGCAGGACACCACGAGCATGACGAGTCCGACAACCCGCGGGTCTCAACGACATAACCATGATAACGGGAAAGACAGTCACCGAGACAGACGGCCTATTACATTGACATGCCTATCTCGAAGACCGTGTTTTTTTGTTGTTGTCCGTTTGCGCTGGCAATCGATTTTGTAGCCGTTGATCAACTGGCTACTGGGATCTCCACATAATAACTTATTGTTTAATATCATGCTCGCCAAAAAGCACAACGAAATCTTTATAACAGAGAGGAAAGCTCAATTAAACTTCCTTGAGTTGAAGTCTACTCCTTTCACATTTTCTCTCGACTATATCTTTGGAAACAATTTTCGATTTCTCCCAGCTCTTTTAGCATGTTTAGTTGTTTTTATTTCTTCTTGTTATACTACATGTATATACTCTTTTCACGTCATCTTATATTAAAATGATATTTAACAGTATCTTCTTCCATACCTCTTTTTTATTGTGCAACAACTTGAAAAGTACGGAATAAACATTGTGTGAAAGGTGATTCTTTTTAAGTTCGTGACAATACAAGGCTAAAGAAGTCGTGAATAATTACGTTTCGTTCTCTACAGCAGTGCCATCGATCCACTGAAACACGCCTTCTTGTTCAAGGCTATCGAGTCCAATCCAAAATGAATTGCCTGCAGCTAAGCCCAGGAGGAGATTCTTGAAAATATCAATAGAATAAGTAAAGATAAACAATACATTTTCGACTGGAAAAGTGCCGTGTCCAGAGAGTTGAGGCGCAATCGCATCTACCGCATATCTAATTGCAAATCAATTTTATGCCTTAAAAATATGTCTACTAAAACACTGCAGATGCAACAAAGTAAAACAATAATGTTACAGGGGGCATTTAAGCGTCTTTCGTTGGTCTGCTAATGCAGGCGATTGTCAAATATGAACGTGTTGTGTATTACAAGATTTCTTACAATGATAACAAGCTGAAAAAGCATAAGTCAATAGAACAAACACGATTCGAATATTTACTTATTGCCTTTTGCTAAAACCTACATTACAATATTTTGTCATCTTCTGGAATAGCCTACTTTTGAAATCATCCTTATCATTTCAAAGTTTCATTATTTTTTTATATTAAATCAGAATATGCTATGCCGGTGAATGTATTCCCATATCTTATTTTCTTACTCGATAAAACTTTCTTGAGAATAAAGTAAATCCACAATGCTTAATTTTTCATCCCATTGGCTGTTTTACTAAGCAAAACTTACATTAATTTCTTCTGTCTTTGGTTGTGCAAGGTCACCGCTCAGAGCTTGACAAAACCTGCGAGCAAACGAGTATGACGTCATCCATGACTGAGAGATATAGTACAGGGTTCTGCCAAGACGTGTCCACTCGTATTCTGGAACGGCTTCAGTAATCAATCATGATATTTTATGTTTTATTGTTTATTGTTTATGTAAAGAGGCTAGCCTCGATAGTATTGCTGAACCTTAGATGCTGCTGATCTTAATGAGCCAAAGGACAAAATGCTACATTAATTTATTCTGTGTTTATTCACATGGATCTAACCTTTGAAATAATTTGATTTGAATGAAAGTAGAAAAATCAAAGAAGCAGATTGGTGAAAGTTTGAACAAAATCGGGCAAGCGATAAGAAATTCATGATTTCTTAAATTTCAAATTGGCCGTATCAGTACAGTCACTGTGATGTAGCGGCGGTCAACTTTCCCATTCCCTCCAACACATAAAATGACTAAAATATCAATTTTTCAAAATGTATAACTCAATAGCATTTGTTCCTTTTTGGATGACCTTTAACAATACGCTACCTGCAATATATTTAGAGTATTGCCCCGAGGGAAGAGGCACTCAGGAGAAAACCGGAATTAAAAGATATTTTGGTGTACGACAAAAGGGAGAGTTGACCGTGAATAGGTCATAATCGATTCACCAAAATACCAATGTGAGATTCGCATAGATGTAGTGATCTCATTTTTCAAACATCCTTAACTTTCTTATTCTTTGTCTGATTTCTTTCAAACTTTCGCCATTATGTTTTTCTTATTTTCTCTTTTCACACAGATCAGCTATGAATACATAGGTTGGATTGCCCTCTAATGAAAGAGATGCAAAGTTGAATAGTATAAAGGCTTATGGTCAATACAGAAATTATAGATAAGGCAGACATGGTAGATGCAGGCTGAGGAACACAGCGATTTTTTTGCTTCTGAACAGTAATGGCTATAAGTACACTCTTAAAAAAGTTGGGCAAAAAAATGCCCAATTTTTAACCAACACTGGGCAACATACTGTCCACACAACTTTTGGTTAAAATTTGCCCAACTGATGTTGGGCAATCCATTTACTATGTTGTTGGGCAAATTAAATTGCCCATCAGTTGGTGACCCATTAGATTTTACCCAACTCTACAATTGCCCAACTGTTGGTTATATTCTCAGTTGGGTAATTATTGCCCAACCAATCTTACCCAGTAGGATTGCCCAACCCTCTATTTGTTCCGCTGTTTGGTAACAAATATCATGTGGTTGGGCAAATTCAGCTGCCCAATTTATTGTTTCCTTTTTCCTCCAACCTAGGTAAAAAAAAATGAAATCTGCTTGTTACGTCCTTCTGGGTCTTAACCTAATCAATCCTAACCTATCCTATTTTAAGCTATCCTATCCTATATCTTAACCTATCCTATCCTAGTCCTATCCTATCCAGTTAGTGCAAACTAGTGCAAGCTCTTATATACCCCTTATATTTTTTTATGCATTCGGTGACAGTTAGTAAATCGGGCCACCCCAAACCATACGCTACTAAAAATTCATGAATATTCATATAAGTGTTTTCCCCAATATTGGGTAAAAATATTTACCACAAGTTGGGCAAAAGCGAATTTCTAACCAACCATCAGTTACCCAACAAAATTTACCCAACTGGCAAAGGAAATGTGACAAAATTACACAACTACAGGGCAACAAGTACCCAACCCATAATTACCAAATACTGTTGGTAAATATATGCCCAATATTTAGGTAAAAAGTATTGACCAATATTGGTTACACCACTCGAGTGTCCAGTTGGTTAATAATAGCCCAGAATTGGGAATATTTTTAACCAACCAGCAGTTACCCAACTAAATTTACCCAACATTTTAAGAGTGAAAGACAATGGCCAATCTATGCAAAATGTTTATCAACCTGATTAATCACGTATTTTTACGGATTATACATTACTTACACTCATAACGTTCACATATGAAGGGGTTCTTGCGGGAACATGGATTATCATTCCAAGTAATATCTAAATCCGAGAAAAGACAGGCACAATCTTCATTTCCTCCATAGTCGTTGGGTTCACCAGGAGACCAAGCAGAATACCTGAATGTAAAAATAATTTAAAGATAAAAAAAAACAATGATAGTAAAATGAAATTATTAAGCGAATGAATATTGAAAAAAAAATAAAGAAAACGCTAAGTTTGATATTCAACCTACTGTAAAGGCGTCCCATCGATCCATGTAAATGTACCGTCTACAGCTTGGTCAGTCAAACCAAAGAATGAACAGGTACGGGGTGTTCTTGAGTTTCTTCCATGCAGAAAAGCCTGTATAAGCACAACAAAGCCAAGTAACAATTTTCACTTTCTCATTTTGCACGATTTTTGATGAATTAATTGGACAGGTGATAAAGAACATCACAAGTATAGCAAATATATTTCCAGAAATATATGATACCCTTTTCCTTTTATTCCCCCCCCCCCCCCCAATAGGCGGTGATATTTTATCATGGCTGGCGGACGCGACATTCGACGAAGCGGGTATCCTAAGCTTTTTTATTATCATAATTTCCATTTAGTATTCTAATGCACTGCAAAATGCTTAGAAGAGTACCCTTGACAAGTACCCCTTGGCACCTTATCCCCATGATTTTTTTCTGTTTCATCCAGTTTCCCCCAGCAACAATTTCAGACAAAAGAATATAAAAGAGTGAAGTGGAAAATACATTTTTAACAACACTCTGCAAAAATAAAAGTAAGAATAAGACATTACAAAGTATTTGCTTTTAATAAAATGAACATAGTATTACGTTTATATCCTCTGATTTGATGAGTGCTAATTCAGCTCCATGATACTGACAATAGGTTCTTGCATCTGAGTAAGACCGATCAAGCCATGAAGGAGAAATGAAGTAATTTATACCGCCGAATGGAGCCTCATTATCTTGATCGAATACTGTAATGGAAAAGAGCGAGTCTTTATAAATAATTTACTTTCATTGATTAACACAGGTTAACAATTTGTATACTGACTCGATAAGTACTAAATCAGCTTCATGGTACTGACAGTAGGTCCGTGCATCTGAGTAAGACAGAGCCATCCATGAAAGATATATAAAATAATTTATTCCTCCAAATGATGCTTCGTTGCTTTCATCAAATGTTGCAATGGAATATGCATTGATGGTATACGAAATTACTGTTTGCGAATGTACTGTCCGAAATAATGTGATATTTACGATTTTGTCTCGGCTCTTCTCTGCCCTATTGGCATTGCTTCTGATTCTGTAGCAGCCGTTATTGGGCGTAGCGGTCGACCTTATTCTTGTAAAATATTCGATTTTCAGCTGATACAGGCCTATTACGGAGACATTATAAGAATAGAGGTAGACTACAATTTGTTATACTTCCTAACCTAAGGAGGATATCATTCAATCTCTATCTTAACTGTTTCTTTCATCGATCAGTATTAACTATTAAGAATGACTTTTAAAACATATCAATGTTTATTCATTAAATAAATATATTCAATAGCAAACACCTGTATAGTGTGAGAATACTGCAAAAGTAACCACACCAACCTCATATCTCAACAGGCTGTCCAGAAATGGAGAATAAATTGTTAAACAATCGCAACGGATCTCGTTCAGGACTTCCCTCCCCCTAGCTCTTCTGCAATATTACTGTCTGCGCAATTCCCAAATTCAGCATTCTTTGTAAGCATGGTAAGGGAGGGGTGTTCATTTCAAAAATATCTGACAAGCAAAACCGCTTTAAAAAAAAAAGTATATATGAAATCTCTTACACAATAGTCGCTAAATCTAGAACTGACAATAAAACAAACTTTCCCGGAATGTTTAAATTTGTCTATGGGCGCTATAAATATGTATAACAATATAGCAAACAACCCTAACTACTGAATCCGCCACGGAAAAAAAGGAGAAAGAACGGGGCTTTAAAAATGATGATTATATAGTAACATGGACAGCAATAATCAAAGTTTCCGTTCGATGAGGTTAGTTATATCAATTTCATAGTAGACTCTATAAATTTCATACCTCGTGTCCGCTCACAGATGTATGGGAAAGAAGAATTTGAAGTCTGGTCATACCATGAAGGGCCGGAACGTAGACCAAGACACCCCCACGAGCCTTCATCATTTGAATCCACGCCCTTATACCAATCAGTATACCTACAAGAAAAAAAAAAAAAAAAAAAAAAAAAACACTATTAAAATCAATTTGGCAATAGAAGAAGAAAAATCACATATATACATTCTCGATTATTAATCTTATCAATAAATTTTATGCATTATTGGGAACCATCCTGTATTGTTTGAATTTTTATAAACAGATTTGAATTTGAATTTTTATTCACATAAACTCAGTCACCCCATCCCAAAAGTGGATAGATATTTATAAAGTGTAAAGAAGTTACTGCATAAGAAATGTATAAATCTGGTCATGGCTTCATGATCTTGTATTAATGAGCTGAACTTCCTGTCACCTTAAAATAGATATTAGAAAGTATATACATAGACAAGGTAAACGATATTTTGACACTGAATAAATTTAAAATCAGTATGATGAGATGGGCGAAAAGGGCAGGTTAACTTTTAAGAAACAAATATGATGAAGAACATACTGGAGCGCAGAACCATCAAGCCAGGTGAAATTTCCATAGCCCTCTCTCCTTAGCCCAAACCAATAACAGAAACATGGAACACTGGATGTAGATGGAGGTAGTAAATCTTTCAAGAATGTCTGTAATTAGAAATGAAGAAGAAATATTTGAATTTCCTCAATAAGTGGGTCATGGTGACCCCTTGGGGTCAGTCATGATATTAAATTATGAGGCGGCTTTTCTTCTCCTTGGAAATAGGATGAAATTGATTTGTTTTCTATGTGAAAAATCTTTGCATAATTCAACTTGAATGTTCTGTCACAGGAATATTTGAGTACAAACACATACAAACACTTTTTTTTTTTTTTCATAACACAAATGCACACGCTGGTATCAATATGCCTTTAGCACTTCATTTATTTGATGTACGATAAAAGAGCAATATAGATGAAATGCCTTGCTCAAGGGCATAAGTGCCGTGCCGGGGATCGAACGCCCTATCCTCACATCTCCAGTCAAGCACCTTAAACCACTGGACCACGGCACCTCACACACACACACCCACACACACACACATCCACACGCTCACACCCACACTCATATATCATGTTTATACATATTACCAACAAAATAGAGTTTTACAGCTCTCTATTCTTGAAACGGTGACAGAATTTTTCAAGTAAAGCAAGCTTCAAGTTCAACGAAATGTTGAAAAAACATCAGTTATAATTAAGCTTACTTACATTAATATCGGTTGTCTTGATCATCGCCAAGTCACCACCAAAACTCTGACAAGTTCCCCTTGCACTATCCACCGTTGCTACTGGTTCTTCCACGATGAGATACTGAGATTCACCAAGCTCATGCCATCGACAGACAACGTCTATTATCATGATTATGATAATCAAAGCCATTATTTCACATCAAAGTCACATCGTATGTGACATTCAGACAATGAATATATGAAAACCACCAAATTAAGCTTACACATGGTTAATATGAAGCATTATACTATCTATGCTTGGAACTTTATTCCCATTATTACATTCAAAGAAGTAGCCAATAAAATTGGTATTAATAGTTTCTAAAAACTTTATGAAAAAGACCCTTTTCTGGTTCTTTAGTCCATGTCATCTTTGTTATATTGTATTGTCTATCATGAATAGTGAATATTTATATACATGAAACAACAAAAACCCACGAGACTCCATGCACGCGAGTAAAAAAAACAACAACCAAAAACCAAAAACCAAAAACAACTCCCCCCAAACCCATTTATATATATATATATATATGTATGTATGTATGTATATATATATCGGTGGTGGGGGGGGGGGCATCCAGCTGCCTTAAAGCCACGTAATATCATGGCCACTTTTGACCCTCGTATCCGCCACATATAGGCCATGTTTTGTCATTACACAACGCAACGCAGGTGCCTGTTGGGGGGGGGGGGGGAAGCAAAGGGGGAATGTATACAGCTGTCATAGAACGCACGGTGTTCAGCGTGATGAGGAGGGACTCTACGAAACAGAGTTTAGATCTTTTTTTCCCTTTTAATTTCCACTCTGGAAACAAGCATGTCAAATAAAGTCTAGACCATATAACTGAAACGGGTTAGCAATGTCTTACAGCGTTTAAACGTGTCTACTTAATCCCACCTTCCAGCCTTCAAGTAATTTTGTGACCACAACATTGCAACGTATTCTCTTTCTATAATACTTACCGACGGGTATTTGACAGATATGTCGTCGGCTAGATAGGCAGGTGACTCGGTTCCATTTCCCATTAATTGCGTCGTCAGGATGAGCCCTCATGACAGCACAGTAAGGTCGGCCATTGCGGTACAGTTTCGGATCCCAGTTATTATAACTTGAAAATGATTAATATCATCAGGATAAGAAGGCCTCAATTTACATGAATATACTACACGTAATTCATTCCACGGAAGTAATACAATATTTGTATTAAGTATCATGTTATAAATAATCATGTTATAATGTGCAGGTGATTCTATAATATACCTACAACAATGAATTTAAATAATGACTTTGAAGTATTATTTCAGGCTATCTTCTCTACAATGAATTTTACCAAAAAATTAGCAACGCATTAACAAGCTCTTTGTGTTATGAGGATTTTTGAATTTTTTATTTGCTATTCCTTAATGACATTATAGTGAACTGGTTACTGCTCTACCCTCGAAAAGTTTAAATAATTTTTCATATTTGCCACTTTGTCACCATTTTAGTGTAGCTCCTAAGCACTTGATGTGTTGGGCATGCGTTGCGTCTTTTGTTGCAATGAACAGGGTCACCAAGCTTAGTCTGTGACCCCTTTTTGTAGAAATTAATCAGAGTGTTTGAATTATGGTAGAGATGGTATATAAATTTTAAACGAAGAAAAAAGAGAAATAAGAAGTGACATTATTGCAAGTAAAATAATAATCGAATTTCTAGTAAATTCTTATATATTATGTACATTTCTATTAAAATAAAATCTGCTCGCCTCAATGCGACCATGCAAAATGGTGATGTCAATGAAATATATTTAAAGGGAAAACTTCAGAAGTGAAGAGAAGGGCCCATGGGATTCACGTATCTCCTATATACTTGGTAATGTCAAATGGAAAAAAATTAAAAATAAACTGCATTTTTCTGTTCTTATTTGTGAATTGTATTTGTGAATTTGTATCTGAAATATCTTCAAACATTATACGTATCATTGTGGCCCAAATTTTTGCTCGCTCGTTTCGCTGACTCACAAATAACTGAAAATACATTACAGTCTTACATATAGTACTGCAGTGTTTTGCAAATAATAACGATATTGAAATCAGCATCATGAAGTCTACACATCAGCAAGGTATGGAAAAAGAAACGTACATGGCTATACCCTCACCCGTAGGCCTATGTCCTCTCAAATTAAGGCCAAAAAATGAGATGTCCTTGCTGAAACACATGGATCACCATTGACTCCAATGTGGGATAAGCCCCCCCCCCCCAACGCCAAGGTCCAGATACATACCCAGGCGTCGTTCCATCAATCCATCTGTATGTATCATTATTGTACATGTCTTCTAGGCCGATGTAATAGTTACCGGCATTCCTCATTGTTAATCCAGCTATGAAATTCTGTTGATGTTTTAAATAGAACTCGAAAATAAATGGATAAGTATATGCTCACCCCCCCCCCCGGGGGGGGGGGGGGGGGGTTCTCACCAAATTACGTTATACGGGGATGTACCGCTCTAATGGGTAAATTTCCTAAACTATTTTCTTCAGAAAGAGACCTCACCGATGTTCTCACTAAAATGCATATCCCATTGAAAGAATTATTTTGTTAGCAAAATTCAAACGAAACGAATAAGTGTGGCTACGTGTCCGATTTACGGACGAAGATACACGTGAAAAAAATGCCTGTTGATTATCAATCAGTTTGTTTACCCTTAAATGTAATCTGTGTATTCATATTTTCTCAGTGTTAGCCATAACGCTTTGCATCATATCCTGGGATCATTTCAATACTATTTTTAAGAGATATCTAATTGTGAATGTTTTCAAAGTAAATAATGATTATGTGGGTTAGGTATTTTCTGAATAGTTTAGGTGGACAGTCGGGGTATTATTTTGTTTTCGGCAAGTGTCATGATGAATATATTACCATCGGTATAAAATCTATTCCTACACAATTATTATTAAGCAAAGAAAAAAATGTAAGAGGTGGAGGTGGTAGAAAATTGATACGTACGTACATTTTGTTCGTCTGATGTGATGACTGGCATGTCACCTCCTAAGCTTTGACAGTGTGCACGTGTTTCAGAGAATGACCTGCTTACGGAATACGGATAACCGTGAACGATGACATAACGATATGCACCAAACACATTCAAGCCTGATGTAGAACACTCCTGACTTTCAACTGTTAAAACATAATGATAAAAATAAAACAAAAAGATCATCACGGCAACACTCACGAAAGGGGCCGGGGGCGAGGGTGAGATTGGTGACCCCCCCCCCCCCCCCCACCTCTGTCGAATGGCCCACCCAAAAGAAGAAAAGAAGGAAAAGAAAGAAAATGTGAAAAAAGAGATAGGGGAAAAATAGAAGAAATGGCACGAACCATAAACGGACACACCCGTGCCCTTTCAATTCGCTCTATTCACGTAAAGTTAGTATAAGAAGTCCTCATCCCGCATTACTAGAGACATTTAAGTTATTAACAATGCCTATATAAAGTTATAATCAGTGCCTTTTTAACTACTATAGAAATATCCAGTTTGCCATGATATACAAACCTATGCCAGATGAAAGCGTCCATATCAGAGCAAGAACCAGCATCATCCTAAATGAGCGAGGTAGGTCTAACGATTCAGCGTACATTGCCACGTTATAAATCACGAAACAAAGTTCGAGTAGATGCAATGCTCGCAAGAAATCAATCAAATGAAAACAATCCTGCTGGAAGTTACTTTCAACTATATCAAAGTATAGCAGAGCTTGGCACAGGATGTCATTTCCTTCCAGTACCAGAGTACTGTGGTTGCTAATGAGGATATCATTCTTATGTATCAAACTGTGATACTCCACGGTATTTCCCCTTGTTTGTCCAACACTATACGAGTGACGAAATTGTTCCTAAATATGTGCCGTGTCTGCAAATAAATTGCACGTTGATACTTATGCCGAAACAGGTTATTGTAATCATCAGAAATGCATGGTATATTGTTTGCGAATTATTTCCTATTTCCGTAATTAGAATTTTTAACAGAGGATGAATCATTCAAAGATCCCTTTTCCAAAAGTATATGGGGTGGAGGTTGGAGACAGTGGCGTATCTACAGGGGGGGGGGGCAGGGGGCACTTGCCCCGGGCGACACTTGAAGGGGGCGCAAAAAAAGCAAAAGAGAGAAAGAAAAAAGGGAGAAAATGAAGACAATCATAATCTCTAAGGATTATGCGCCCCAATCCGCATGGTAAATGCATTATTAGCAATACAATTTTTGAGGGTTTAAATTGGGAAAATTTTCTGAAGCTCGGTCGTTTGCTCATTTGCATAATTATTTTGTTTCAGGATCTCGTAATTTCGCGCTCCCAGTATAATTAAAAAAAAAAAAAAATTATTTAATGGTCCAATATATGATAAAGTGTATAAAATAGCATTTGCAGAGGATCAACATTTGAAAGAAACCTCAACTTTCGGTCGCCTTGCTAAATTCCTATACTATTTCTCAAGGGTTTTCGTGAATGTTGAGCCCAATTTGAGAAGGGGTTGAATAGAAAACCGTTTATCAATGTACAGATCGAAATTCTCTTTCGCTCAATTGCAGTGGTTATTAAATTGCAAATTTTCCTTGGTAAAATGCCCAAGAAAATGTGGAATGCAAAAAAATTACCGCTCGGTCGCTTTGCTCTCTCGCTTGTACAATAACGTAGATACGTTTGGGTACGGGGGGGGGGGGGGTAACTTCATTGTGTGCCCCGGGCACCATGTTGGAAAATGGATTCCGTAACACATTTCGTTTTGATAGTTGTTTATTGTTTGAAATTCAATCATGGTATATGGCGATATGGTGAAAGAAGGAAGGTTTTTTCAATTGATTCATTGCTGAGCATAGCAGAAGAAGCTAGATATTTAATTTAATGGGAATCGTTTACAATGTAGTGTGTATTCCGTTAACCCTGTTTAGATTAGAAGGTTGGGTTATTCTATAAGCCAAAAGGAAACAAAAAGGCAGGAAGTTACTTTATTCTCTTACTTGCCCTGTTAAGTCGTGCTGAAGAGTACAGAAAGATGATTTTTTTTGGGTTTTTAAAAATTATATTTCATTTTGTTTTATTATTATTTAAAAAATCTTTATATATAATTTCTAACCCTGTAAATGGGAACTGGGGCTCGTTGCACAAAACTTGCGTTTAATCGCAACTCCTAAAAATCAAACGCAAGTCCTTAATGCGCACATTTGATTGGCTGAAAATAAAGTTGCGTTTGATTTTCCTGAGTTGCGTTCAAACGCAAGTTTTGTGCAACGGGCCCCAGATGATAGAATGGAGGTATAGTATGGTGGAATGGAGGTACATTGTGGTAAATGTGGGTGAAGGCGGAGCTACGGAGGGCTTTACATTACTGCGTAATATTTAAATCTGCAGAGAGCCAAAGACAGCTTAAGCGAAGAATTTTCATTTGGTTTGGTTTTGTTTGTTTTGTGTTTTTTGTAATACCTTTGCCCTTCATTTAGGAATCCGAAGTTTCTCAATTCCATACTAAGCAGACAGAACTCGAAGATAAACTGTTTCCTGGTAACTGGTTTTCACAAAATGTTAAAGGAATTAGGGATACATATGAAAGGGAAAGGGTGTTTAAATGGTGCAAGGATAAGAAAGCAGATATTGTTTTTTTGCAGGAAACATATAGTACAGCAGATATAGAAGATAGATGGAGCTCTATGTGGAATGGGCCATGTTATTTTAGTCATGGTACAGATCATGCTAAAGGTGTTCTGGTTTTAATTAATTCCTATTTGGATCTCCAGCTGGAGGAAATAGTAACATATACATATGGGCGGTATATATATTAATACAATGTGCCATTCATGGATTAAAGGTGGTCTTATGTATTGTGTATTTTCCGACTAGAAATAAGGAAATAGAACAAATGAATTTTTTCCAAGAATTGTTTTGGGAAATAACACGGTAACTACAGATATGATATAATATGATCATGAACTTCGATTTAGATTATTTGGGGAATTGTCATCATTATAAAAGACAAAATAGGTTCAAGAATTTATGAATCGACTTCACTTAATTGATATTTGGAGACAAAGGAACCCATTACGACGTCAATTTTCATATAGATAAAATAAACTATTCATTCCAAGCCGATTAGATTACTGGATTATATCTTCTAATTTAGAGGAATTTATTTTAAAATGTTAAATAATTCCATCAGTTGCGCCTGTGATTACTCGGCGATCAATTTGTTCCCTTTTAATAATAACAATGATATTATGAAGAAAAAAGCTTCCTAGTGGGAATTTAATAACAGTCTATATAACGATATTTTGTATATCAGTCAAATGAAAGAAAAAAATAATAAGATTTAATACAAGCCCCCATGTAATCCAAGTCTTGTTCATTATTACAGTACGTTAAAATCTCCCTCTAAAATGAGCGAGTAATTTGGGGAGTACAAGCTTGAGAGACACTTGCTAAATATTCCAGTAAATTTATTTGTTGATGCACTCTTTTCCTCATTGGAAAATAACGTTTCCTAACAACAATTTATATCCTAATAAGTCCCCTTTCAAAAGCACAAAACGTCCATCATCATCTTTCACTACCTGATCACACACACACAAGCACACCCCACACACACACCCTCACACACATTGATTTGTGGGGAACTGTATTGTTTTCTCCTATTGTATTTTATACCCCGAAAGCAATATTTTGTACCCCACAAGTATGACGGAATAAAGGCCATCATTGTGCTCTTTTGTTCTGTGTACTCTAAAACTGAATCTATGTAAGCCCACCCCCACCTCCAACACACACACACACACACACACACCCACACACACGCATACGCGCATACCTACTTTTGATATGTGAAGATAATCTTCCAGACATTTTAAGAGCTTCAAATAATGAAATGGCTCAGTCTGAGTTCTAGATGGCACATCCCAGACACTGTTCTTCTGTACTGTAGTCACGTTATTCATAGTAGACAGATATTACATTATCCCATGTTTTCGCAGTATTCTCGTGTGAGAGTAAAGTCCACTGAGCAGGTTTGTACCGTGAATCGGAATGAATAGAAATATCGGGATGAATAGGAACAAAACAAATAGAAGGGTTTTTGACAAATGTTCTCCCTATAGGGATAATCCAGGCTGTGTGGTTTTTTTTGAAATTCGTCATAAATACAGACATTATAAACGTATGTATTGTACCTTGTGGGGAAAAACGCTTCTTCACGTGTTGTTCTTGTTACTCCCAGTTTTATGATAATTTTTAATAAACAAACATGGCAATGTAAATTACTCACGGTTCAATTCTCATGTAACAGGTACAATATCGTCTCTTGCACGTTAGTAACGTGACGAAAGCGCATTATGATATGACGTAATCTTCAGTCCCAAAAATAAATAATTCGAACTAAATATCTCTTATTATTTTTTGAAATGTTATGATTCTGTAATTGATTATTTCATCTCAGACATCAGAAGTGGGTATCGATCTGGCCGAAGCTATGACGTCACATAGGATCATGAAGACCCATTCTAAATCCCCTTTCTTACCTTTGGATATCAGCACTGATGACCCCAAAGCTAAGGTTAGTTTTTACTACACTACTCTAACAACATTGAACTGGTAGTACTATCCTACTACTCTACAACTGCTATCAAACCTACTACTATTGCTAATACTACTACTACTTCTAAGACTACTACTACTACTACTACTGCTGCTACTACTGCTGCTGCTGCTGCTACTACTGCTACTGCTACTACTGCTATCACTATGTTATTGTTACTGGAATTACTACTGTTGCTACTGCGACAGCTACATGTACTACTGGTACTTCTACATGTTATTTCATTGATTTTCCATTATCTTCATTGTCATTACTATTATTATCATTATCAAAATCATTAAATTTGTTATTACTGTTATCATTATTTCCATTATAACTATTAGTATAATATCAGTCATTCATATTTTAATTAGTTATTTACACGATTTTTTTTCATTAGGCCTAATATCAGTTATGTTATATTTTTTTTTATAATTTCGGTTGTAATAATTAGTTTAATATTCATTTATATACGATCGCTACATAACTATGTCATCATTATTAGTGCAATTCTGATGCTAGATATGCTACAAAATGCATTACTGTTGCAACGTTCTTGCTGCAATATCCCATTTATATCAATACTTCTTCTTATTCAAAATGTTATAGGCATGCTAATTCTACTTCTAATACTATGACTACTGTTTGGCCCGAATTCACAAAGGAGGTTTGGTTTAAACCATGGTTTAAACCCCCTCCTGGGGTTTTTAAGTGTACGTGCGCAGTGAATCCGATCAAATCATATATTTTCTTTGAGCGCGCACATGGGTAATGTGCGCTAATTTACGCTTATTTTAGTACGCTTACGGAAGTTTAAACCTTAGCCATGGTTTAAACCTCCTTTGTGAATTCGGGCCTTTATGTATTTACAATAATATACTACGACTACTGTGGCCTGTGACATAAACTACAATGTGACATACACTTCGTAATAATGCCCCCCCCCCCTAAAAAAAAAAGAAAGGGAAAAAATCTTTCAACCAAACATAGGCGAGTTTGACAATTATCATGGCCAGCATGCACAAGGTGACTTGGAGAGTTATAGTTATCATTCTGGGGCCTGTAACATAAAAAAATACAATCAATTGTACGATCAATTGTAACTCTTCAGTACATGGTTTGCCATAGACTTACGATTGATATCAATCGTAAGATTGATTTATCTCTTTATGTTACAGGCCCCTGGACAGTTAAAACAACTGTATATGCATTGCTGGTCAAAAGTTTCAATACACCCTGGATTTTGTGACGAGTTTTAACGTCAGATTTGATTTTCGATGTAATGACCTTCTCTTTCTCTTGACTCTCAAAAGCGTTTTTTCAGGTTTGGATACTACATAAAGAAAATCTACATATGATGTTCTGATGCTTACATGAGTATTTTTCTTTCTCCGTTTTGACTTGAATATTCAAACTGGCAAAAAGCAGCCTAATGATATTTGCTTTTAACACACTTTTTTTGGTCCAAAATAGATTCATACATTAGAGATCCACAAAATTTACCACATGTTGTTTGGGTTTAACATAGCCTTGTCAATCAAATGCATTTACCATGTCCACGTGATTACTTTCATTATGTAATTATCTTTACATATCTATTCAGTATTCTTGCAGCAACAGTCCAAAATGTCTCTTTTCACTTCTTTTCAACTCGTCCCAACTATACTTTTTAGGGTTCAGGTATAGAAACTAAGCTCACTAAGGCTATTATTCCATGTTTTATCTAATTATTTTGTCGTCCACGGATTCTGTACAATATGTAACTTGAATGTTGCTTTCGGGGTTGTTACTGTGGAGTTGTGTGAAATGTTCACTGATTGTCGCATTTCCTGTATTACTTATATGTTGTGGCATTCCTGGTGGTCAGGAATATCATTAATTTTGTATAAAACACCAACTTAATCATCATAAAAACAACTCTAGACTATTTGATCCCCACATTACCCCCTTATCCATGCTTGACAGTGGGGACAATGAAGGTAAAGGACACTTTTTCACTGTCCCTATGGTCAATACACACATCTGAGTTGGCACGAAACTAATAAACTTGTTTCCCTCAGTGACAGATACCAGCGTTCTTTTTCTTTGGAAATTTTTTTGACTTTTTGATGAATTTTCTTCATCATAACCGGACAATTACCCTCAAGGAACATGTAAACTATGTCTTATTGAGAGAAATATAAGAAGAAGGTTAAATAATTGAAACTGTTTGGCGTTCTGTCTTTGGACCCTAACCAGCTTGTGATTGACGAGTTGAATATGAAGATCTAGGTAACAACCCTGAACATTTGTGCAAGAATACTAAGTGGACATTTCAAGTAATAATTGTTCTGAAATTCATTAAGGGAATATAATCCTTTTACATTTGAATAACCAAACGTATGACTACTTTGGAAAATGCAGGGAATACTACTCTTTCAATTTTGAAGAGAAAAGTACTCTAAAATTGCATATATTGCTTTGTCATTTTTTGTCACTTGTGGGCATCCAACTAAGCACCATTAACATGATTAAAGTAAATAACACCTGAATGTATCAGAACATATCTTATAGTAAACATGTAATGTATAACCAAACCTGTAGGACATTTGTCAGGGCATTGACAGGCTCATTTTGAGGGGAATACACACTGAAGTAAAAACTCATCTCAAAATCTAGGGTGTACCGAAAATTTTTGACCAGCACTGTGTATACAGTATAGATAAGTAAACTATGAAGCAGCGTTTCATTTTCTGTTAATTCGATTAACATACAGGTACTTTACATAGCCCGGAATCCCAAGGATGTGGCTGTCTCCTACTACCATTTCTGTCAATACATTAGTCAGCTACCCTCTTACCAATCTTGGGACGTCTACTTTGAAGAGTTTCTCGTTGCCAAAAGTACGTATTTTGTGGAGGAATTCAGACTATTTTCTATTATCAATCATGTATACATACTCATCTAATTTTGTTACTATAACTGGGTCGAAAGAGAGGCAATGTTGGGGGCCTCAAGACGGTTTTCTATCATACGATTTTCTATTAAAGTGGGAGCACTGTGGTGTATGGTGAAGGCTCTTGACTCTCATACGAAAGGTCCTTGGTTCGATCCTCGCTGGGCGCTTACATCGTTGGTTAGATCCACGTTTGTCATTCTCGAACCAAGTGTAAATGGGCTCCTGTCAATTCAGGGTGGGGGTAATAACAGGGAGTTTTCGTTCAGCAACGCAAGCAGGATTTGAGGACGGAGATTACCACTTGCACATGACAAAGGACGCCTAGGCATTCTTGGTCGAAAATGAAAGAACCGTAATACCGTGCTAGATCAAGAGCGCATGATAAATTGCAAATGCATCGTTCGCTCTGAATCTAGGACGAAACTACTGTTTCGGTTCTTCAATTTTCCACAAAGACTTTAAGACGGGCGTCCTTTGTCATGTGCAATTGTTAATCTCCGTCCTAGAATCCTGCGTACGTTGCTGAACGAAAACTTGCTTATAATAGCAGAGCCCTCAGGAAGAACATTACTGATGTGGATGATGTTCCCCTAGGTAAACAAAAATTTTATTATCATTATAAACGGAATGATACGACAAGGTCATCACCATATAGTTTATAAAGCAGTGCAGCGTGGCTCAAAGGTCACTCGTGTTCACTGATGCGGAACCTGACATCCATTGTCCTCAAATAACGACTGTCTCTCTGTTTCACTTTTATTTTCACCTCAGCTCCTTGGGGATCTTGGTTTGACAACGTGTTGCCTTGGTGGAGAAAAAGAAATCATCCAAATGTTCTCTTTCTCAAGTACGAAGATATGAAAAAGGTAAGATTTATCAATATCACTGTATTAAAGGAGCCTGATAAAGGTTTACTTGTTGTTCTAGTACTCTCGCTCATTGCAATATCTCTGAAAATGTCTGTTTAGATATACCCTTCAAAGAAATAAAAGTGTAACATGCAGTGCACGTATTGATAGAATTTGTTACCAAAAACCTCATTCCATCCCTTCTAATGAAAGATCATGAGAGAAAAAGTCCACTGTATCAAAATGAGGCTTCCATCACACTCAACTAACTACTAGTCGTTTAAAGGAGCATTAACCCCAGAATATAAATGTACTTATGCTATTAAAAAGGTGTAATATATTCTTAATCATTGGCCTGTATCACTTTAGAAATAAAATATCAGAAAAGGGTTTAAATCAAGACATTCTAGCACACGGTATCATCTGCTAACACTTCACATGGGGGCTGCCATTTTCTTGATGATATGGAGTTGTACATGAACCACTGGAAACCGTTCCGGTCAGGAAGATATTTTTAATCCTATAGAGATTAATTGCTTCTCTTCATTACAAAAACTCCCCCATACATGATTGAAAATACATAACAGGTGTATACATTAAATTCTAAAATTTGAAATTCATAAATAGTTTTGCTAAATAGAAATCGATTTCTTGGGCTTGCCTTGCAGAGCAGAACATAATTTATACAACGCGCATTCTGACTATTGAAGTCCATCATCTCATAGCAGGTGAATGCATAGTTTGTTACTATTGACGCTCGGGAAAGTTATCGTCCATAAATTTGATTTAATTTCCTCCGTCGCGTACGTCATAGTATCAAGAAAATAGATTTATATTTAGTAAAACAGTAATTTTCAGAGAAATATAAAACACATTTTCGTTTTTAGAATATCTGTATATATCTGTTAATTATTTTAAATCTAAAATGGGATTTTGTATCAGGAAGAAAGACAATTTTGTATTCGGATTAAAAATATCTTTATGTACACATCAAGAAAATGGCAGCCCCCCGGTATCGCTAGCCATCTCGTATATTTTAATGCAAAACAACGTAGGACAACAAAAAGGAATAGATTACATCTTTGAATAAAAGCATGTTTATATATTTGAGGTTAATTCCCCTTTAAGTACCCCCCACCCCCCCCCCCCCCACACACAATATTTTAAGCAGAAAAAAAGAAAAGAGCACAGTGGCGGATTCAGGGTTCTGTGGGGGAAGGGAGGGGAGGGCTGGGGCACAAAGTCCAACAAATCTGTGACGAACAAAATCATTTTTTTCGGGTCCCTTTTGGAGTCTAAATGTGCTGCCGGGCGGAGCCCCATTTTTAGGGGGGGGGGGAGCCAGCCCCCCCCCCCCGCATCTGCTACTTTATCCTGTAATAACTTCCATTACATAATTCTTAGGACCTTCCTGGCGCCGTGAGACAGATATCAGAATTCATGGGCAAGTCACTATCAGAGGACGTCCTAGAGAAGGTCGCGAATGCATCGACGTTCAGTGCGATGAAGTCGAATCCGTCATCGAATCCAGACAGATGTCATGAAAACACAGGAGGGAGAACGTTCATGAGGAAAGGTAATCAGTGTGAGCGTCCGTCACGTCCCCTTACCCCCTCTCATATATACCTTTTCGCACCCTCCCTAATATGACTTTGGCCTTGTTAATTCGACTTTCACTTAATTATTACCGAAGCCGCCCCCTCTCCCATGTGCAAAATCTTAAAAATACATGTGCTTGTTTTGATTCCTGGATATAGCGATCTATTCTCAGTCCAAAAATCAAGTTCGACATTACAGTTTGGGGGCACAGCCAATGATCTCTATGGAAAAAAAAATCTTTCGTAGTGATCAGTGGGCACAACACGGAACGGGTAGATGTGTGTGAAGTTCAAATGGTTTCGAATGAATTTTTTTAAAATGAGAAGTGAATTCAATCTGCTCCCAACTATGTGTCCCGTTCTGGCTCTGACTTTCTAGATCTCTTTCCTTACAAGGTATGGTCGGGGATTGGAAGAATTATTTCACTGAAGATCAGAACAGACGATTTGACGAGCTTTACAAGAAGGAACTGGCTGGCACTGGATTAGAGATGGATTTTGAGTAGAATATGATGGACATCTCCGACGGATTATACTTGACTGAAAAGGAATGTTGTTAAGCGTATTCTTTTTGAAAGCTTGGTCTATTATTGTATCGAGTGTTAATACATGGTCACTGGTACGGTTTTTCAGGCGCTTATGTTGTTTCCACAAGTCGTTATCGTTTTTACGTTTTAATTTGATATTCACTTTATCCCTCTGTTTCATTAAAGAAAATATATTGCTATTCATCCATGCGACATTAAACATGTTAAAGACTCGCCTTGTCTTTAATGGCATGAGCTTATTGACGGGGCAACCTCGCTAGTCATAAGGACCGCTATTCATAAGAACCACTTATTCATAAGGACCGCTATCCATAACGCGTGACTAAATGAATAGCGGTTTTGTACGAATAGCGGTCCTTCTGAATAGCGAGCAAACCATAGACAAATTTCCTCGCTATTCATAAGGACATCCATCCATAAGGACCACTATTCATAACTACTCATAAGGACCGCTATTCATAGCGCGTGTTAAATGAATAGCGGTTTTCTATGAATAGCGGTTCTTATGAATAGCGAGCGGACCCGTTATTGACAACCTCTAACAGCATCGTTTCCCATTCATCAATTGCATCATTTGTATTACAGTATTCTTCAAATTTTTCCCAATTTTGATTTCGCAGACCAGATCTGAAAGCTTCCATATCTACATTTCTTGATTTTCTGTACGTTACATAATGTTTCACTCGTACTTGTGTGTTTAGATTTCAATACCAAATAGCTGATGTAATGATCACTCATACCATTTTGTATTACACCATATGACTTTATTTTGTCCGGATAATAAGTGTGCAGGATCTATCCGTCACTCGGGTGTACATGCTATTGTTATAAACTATAGACATCATTTATTCGATCGTAATCTTTTGTATTCCCATCGTAAGGTTTCTTCATGATATCACAGTTTATGTAACCCATGCTAATTAATTGGCCATTAAAACTTTGCAAAAGCTAGGAAGTCCTCACATTGTTTGAAAATATAAATTCTTGAATTTTGCGGCCTGTACCAATTTAGTAAAAAGATTGGCTTAGTCTTTTTCAAACTAATTTGAATACATAATGTTTCTAGTTTGGAAAGAGATGCATGGGCAATCGAGCTAAATTGAATAGATCCATGCTCATAATTATATTGCCACCCATTTCTGTCACGATCTTTCCGGGTAAAATAGTAATGGGGAATTCCAACTTCATGATCTGACCATGCTGACACAGAGCTATCCAATCTAGTCTCATTTTGACTAAGAACATGTATCTCATTTTCAACCATGATTTGCTCAATTTCCTCATAATTCAAAATTCTTACAATATTCGTGATATTCAGGTGCACAAATTTAATCCCTTTCTCAGAAATTGATCATAGATTTGTTGTTTGGTAATTCGTTAACATCAGACTCCGAATAATTCTCAATGTACTTAGGAAGATGTCTTAAATACATTTTGTACACTCCAAGTTTAGAAACTGCTCTGATGTATCATTGTATTTCATCACTGAGATTGCAGGGGAGCGTTTCATCAAGCGTTTTGTCAGTGATTTTTACCGACAACTGTTATAAGCTACTGAAATCCTTGCATCTGATTGGCTGAGAGCAAATTTGTCAGTAAAAATCACTGACAAAACGCTTGATGAAACTCTCCCCAGAACACGATATGTGTACCCATTTCTGACAAGAAGTACAGAGTACTTTCTGGTTTGTCTTAGCACATTTACTGCAACGAACACAAGGAAATTGTACCATTTATTTAAAAAAGACCTTATCAAAAAGCTATCAAAATTACACAAGATTAAGATTATAATATCAAATTAGAACGTCTGCAAAAATGATCACAGGCTATAATTTGAAAAACAAAAATGCAATCTAATGGATCGTGTTAACCATATCATATTAAGGTTGAAATTCAGCCTATCATTATACACAATGTTATGAACATGTAGATAGTGCAAATATTATAAGCAAACTGAACCATTACTACATACATCTAGATATGCAGTGAAGATAAAACCTGAGAAAAAGACCGGAGCATAAACAGGTAAAAACAAAGGAAAGAAAGAGGACAAAAGAGAAAGCCGGAGAAAAAAGAAAGGAGCAAGACAGAGAGAGAGAGAGAGAGAGAGAGAGACAGAGAGAGAGACAGAAAGAGAGAAAGAGAAAGAGAAGGGAGAGAGTTGTATAGGAGAGGCAAAGATTGGATCAAATTGATGCGAGAGGCATTCATTGATTTGCCTCTTTCAAGTATTGCAATCTCTTGGATGTAATTGCAAACCTGGTATATATCTAATACATGAACTGAATTAAGTCATGGAGGAGTTTATGTAACCATTGTCCTACAGTAGAGTCCTTGTCAACTGCACGAGATTAAGGTAAGATTTTTTTATTTTTATTTTTTAATTTTTTTTTTTTTGGGGGGGTTGTTTCCTTTTAAATCTTTATTATTAACGTTGCTCAAAATTAGTGATCACCTTTTCTTTATATGTATGTTTCATTCCCCCGCCCAGCTTTCTCTAATCCTCTCTTCTTATTTTAATTCCTCCCTCCCTCCCCACCCTCGTCTCTCTGAATTCAGATGGCAATAATGCTACTTAGGAAATTTGTATGTTTTTATACCATGTATACAGCGCATTATCTAGGAAGAAATAATTAGAAAACAAACAGATACATATAAGGTAGGTAAAAGACAAGCAGAACACATTAAAACATAATATTTGGCCAAGTGAGTTATAAGTTGCATACACCGTTGAGGAGGTTTACTATTCACCATGTGGTTAGTCCTGAAAAGGACTGTTGAGTTAGAAGCAGAAAGTGGAGAAAGTTGAGGGGAGAAGAAATGGAAAGCCTTCTCATCTCAGCCTTCTCATCTGGTTTAATTACAGTCCTTTTCAGGACTTCAAACTTTCAAGAAAGATTACTTTTTAGATTCTCTTACTCTATCTCGCCTTTCTTTTTCTTCTCCACATAACTTTCTCCACTTTCTCCTAACTCAACAGTCCTTTTCAGGACTAATCACATGGTGAACCGTAAACCTCCTCAATGTTATCAGTACCACCATGCAAACCTCTACCTTGAAGTTGCATTAGTGATAAAAACCGAGGAAAATAGTACAGGAAGTCGCTCCTGGACACATAGCGGGTAGGGTCCGCCAAAATATCAAGGGAGGGGGATGGGGAAGTGAGTCGCTTGGTTTCGTTTTGAGGCTGTAAGTATACACACAGTGCATCATCACATACGTCACATTCACACGCACGGTAGGACTATACATCATCATAGATTGCGCTGACATTAATTTCGCCTGGTATATGTATTCAATTATTTTGTCTACTTTCTATTCACGTCTTAAAGCAGCCCTCTATTTATAGTGTTCCGCCAAAATATCAAGGGAGGGGATTGGAAAATGAGTTTGGTTTCGTTTTGAGGCTATAAGTATGGATATACACACGATGCATCATCATACGTCTGCTACATTCAGACACCCCGCAGGCCTATACAACATCTTATACTGCGTCGACGTTTTGCCAGGTATTTGATTATTTTGTTTACTTTATATTCACGTTAATTTATATGTTTGTGCTACATTCAGTGACAGGTGAATTGCTTTTGTTATTTCTGTAGATTGGTGTTCTTTGTGACCTTGTTGTATTCTGCATTTGGAAAGTATTACATTCGGTTTCATTGAATTTGTGTTCAATTGGACAGTTCATGATGTTTATTTATGTTTTAGCTCCTTGATCATTTTGCTGTTATAGAATTTTCTTTTCATTTTCGAACTTTTTCCAATCAATTTCATCATATTGCATCCAATATCGTCAAGTCCTCAATTTCGTCATCCCGGGCTGCCAACGTGCGATTGCATGAATCAGTTTCTTCATTTTGTAGTCAATTTCGTCAAAGCGTCTTTCAAATTCGCCACTCGTGGATAATTTTAATTCGATTTCTTGTCTTGCCATTTGACGAAATACCCATCAAGTGGAAATGTTGGTACACATAGAAATTAAAGGTCTGTATTTACTTTATTCATATAGCTTATTCAAGTGAGGAAGATAGCATGAATTATGAAAAAAGGGTGTCTGTTTTGTCATTTGGATGGTTTTAGTACAAAGTCTTGTCTATCCTACGAATTTGAATGAAACTCTTTTGAAATGAACTGCACAAAGACGAATTCGATCATTCAGCAGCAGATCGTCAGGTAAGACGAATTTGAATGAGATCTGATGAAAATGAATGGACATGACATTAATTGCCCATTCACCAACTTGAATGACAAATGACAGCATTAGATTTGACATTTGCACTTTCAATCGTTCCTGGGACGAAATTGAAGTGGACAAATATGAAACTGAATGAAAAAAGTGTTAAAATGGATGGGAAAACGTATACATATATATATATATTAAAATTTTTATTGCATCTTTCATTCGAGGTTATGTAATAATAACACACCCACCCACGAACGCACACGTACCCACACACACACACACACGCACACACAAATTTATGTTTGTGTGTGTATTTAAAATTAATAATATAAGTGTCAAGTAGATGAAATACAAATTTTCGGCTATACGCCTTGTCTCGTATATATCCTTACTTTTATTATTATGTATTATTATTATTATCATTTAATGATGATAATAATGAACAAGTCTTATTAAGCGCTTATCACCACATGGGTCTGTATGCGCTGAAAAGAAAATGATAGAGGTAGAGGGAGAGGGCTAGTTTCAGTTAAGATGGAAAAAAAATTTGGGTAAAGAGAAATTGACACTATTGGATGAACAGATATGTTTTTAACATAGACTTGAATTTTTCGGTGGAGTCTACTTTTTTGATACATTCTGGTAGGTTGTTCCAGAGCTGAGGGGACTGCTTGGAAAGATCGTGAACCGTAAGATAGGGTATTGGTGGAAGGTACTGTTAGAAGTGATTTATTGTTTGATGAGTATTTCTTAATAAGCGCTTGAAGGTAAACAGGGGCAGTATTTCTCAGACACTTGAATGTGAACAAAAGGATCTTGAACACGATATACGATCCTTAACTCTTAGCCAATGCCGCTCCCTCAGCAATGGGGTAATGGACTCACGTGAACGACTTTTGACAATGAGCCTGGCAGCGGAATTTTGTACTCTCTGTAATTTTTAAATTTGTGCATCAGGCAGACCTGAAGATAGGGAATATCAGATTATGGACATTTACTTACAAAACCGTATATTTTCTCTCATCAATTTTTACAATCCTTGTAAAAAAATCAGTCCCTCTTTACTGGACGAAATGATGGTTAATTGCAAAGAACATGTTATAGTTTGTGGTGATTTTAATTCTCATAAACCGCTGTGGGGTAGTATCAGTTTGGATGTGAACGGTAAAACAGTGGAAGATTTCATGAATAAATACGATCTACTTCTACTTAATGATGGTAATCCAACCAGAATAGATCCACACAGTGGTGGGCTATCCTGCTTGGATCTAACATTCATGTCTAAGGAACTTAGTAGTCGTACCCAATGGTCTGTCACAAAACATAATTTTGGAAGCGACCACCTTGTCATTAGTTTTAACATGTTCTCAAATATACAGAATACTTTGGAAACGAGACAAATACCAAACATCGGTCTGAGTAGATGCCACACAAACATAAACTGGGAATTGTACAAGATGGAAATGGATTCCCACTTCGAGGATATAAAATTAAAATACTATGACTTTGATATTCAAGGCAGATACAACTTATTAGTAGGTATGATGATAGCTTCATTGGACAAACAAAAGAAAGAGAGGAAACTCAAACACACTGACAAATCACCGGTACCTTGGTGGAACAAAGAATGTTCTAGGGCCTCGAAAGAAAGAAATGCGGCAAAAAACAGATTTATGTATAAAACCCTTCTTTATGAAGACTTTGAAGTTTATCTATCGAAAAAGAGAGAGGCCCAGGCCGTTTTTCGAAAAACGAAAAGAGAGTACTGGAAAGATTATTGTGGAAAGTTAGATAGATTGGTGGATATTAGTACAGTGTGGAAAAGGATAAAAGGTATTAGAGAGGGTAGTAAATCCCAAATACCCAATTTGATTATGGATAGAGGAGAGACTATAGCGAAGTCAGCAAAAGAAAAAGCAGCCATTTTTCTTCAATGTTTCAATTCTTTAGACTCAAGTTTATCGAAGGAAGAAGTATACAGGAGGAAAAGGAGTGAGGAGGTAATTAAAAATATCGTTCATAACAAAAGCAAAGTTGATGACAATGCGCTGAATGATAATTTTAATATAAGAGAATTGGAAAATGCGATCTCAGAATCAAAGGACACTGCGCCAGGTAAGGATAATATACAAGCCAAGATGATCCGGAATTTACCAGGTAAGTTAATCAACATTGTCTTAGAGTTATTTAATGAAATTTGGGATAAAGGCTTATTGCCGTGTCAGTGGTCAGAGGCGATACAAATCCCAATCCATAAAAAAGGAAAGGATGCTTCCAGTCCATTATCATATCGACCAATTTCCCTTACCCCGACACTATGTAAGTTGATGGAAAGGTTGATAAAGAACAGAATGACATGGTATATTGAGAAGAATGATATTATTGCCCCCATCCAGTCAGGCTTCAGGAAGAAAAGAAGTACTATAGATCAAATAATACGACTGGAAACGGATATACATAAAGGGATGATTAACAGAGAATATACAGTGGTACTTTTCTTAGATTTGGAAAAGGCATACGATGTCATATGGAGACAGGGTATCGTACGTAAAATGTACGAATTAGGCTTCACAGGTAAACTCTTGCGTTGGATTAACGCTTTTTTAGCCAAAAGGATATGCCAGGTAAAGGTAGACAACTATATAACTGTAAAGAAAAACTGTGTAATTGGAATAATGCAAGGAATTGTAATAAGTCCTTTGTTATTCAATTTTATGATTAATGAATTGGAGAAAATTCAGAAGACGGTAGAAATATCCATTTTTGCTGATGATATATGTCTCTGGTTCTCACATAGAAATCCTTCACTTATCAGAAAGAAACTGCAGACAGCTTTAGGTCAGATAGAAGAATGGTGCAAAACTTGGGGAATGCATATTTCATCCCCAAAATCCGCAGCCGTTGTTTTCGGCAGAAAAAAGAAATATGATTTTGATTTAAGAATATACGACGAAAAGATCCCACTACAAAAAGAACATAAGTTTCTAGGAGTATGGTTTGACTCGAAACTAACTTGGTCGAAGCATATTAACGAAATAGTAATTAAATGTAAAAAGAGACTCAACCTTCTAAAATGCATAGCGGGCACCAATTGGGGTCAGAAATCTGACATCTTATTTTTAGTATACAAAGGTCTAATCCGATCAGTATTGGACTACGGTTGTGAGGCATATGATGGAGCTAGTGATAATCTGAAAAAGAAGCTAGATTCAATACAATACCAAGCTCTTAAAATAATCACTGGTGCTGCGCAACGAACATCTTTGAATGCATTGCAGGTAGAATGCAATGAAATCCCCCTACAACTTAGGAGAAGCATGTTTACAGATAAATACAATTTCTACTTACGGGCTGCAAAAGAAAATCATCCCGCGAAAAGAATATTATTGCCATGCTGGCAATACGAAACATATACAGGAAGAAAAGGTGAAGGTCCTTTTGTAAAGAGAATAAGGAAACAAATAGGAAACTAGAAATTTAATTCGTCACTGAAGACGAATTAGGTGGTCTGTCGGTAATTTAGATAACGGTGAATGACCCTTTTCCATGTTGATATTGATGTATCTGAATGGGGTAAGCACATTTCGTCAGATTTCACATGTTTAAACCACCACACTGCCATTTTATGGCCATCGTTACTTTCAAATTTACCCCTGTAGAATGTCAGTGCATAATCATGACATGCTTTATGCATATATGTGCGTGTGTGTGGGTGTGTGTGCGTATGTATGTAGCACACAGAAATTTTGAAATTTTGGGGAAAATAGAGCAAAAATGACGGAGATTCGGCTCAAAAAAGACTGGCATGCAGAATCATGATTTGAGAAAAGTCATCTCCCATAGAGAATACACGCAAAATGTGAAAAATTGACATGCCTCCTTTCTTAGCAAAAATACGCCATGATGCCTTTGTCAAAATGAAAAATGATGAATGCTAATCTTGTAGAGAATTGTCTCCTCTACAACATATCGAAATTTGGAAGAAAATTGACCAATTATGAGTGAAATATTGTCGAATGAATACAAAATTTATGACTTCATTTTTTCAAAATCGAATTTTTGAGTTTATATGCAAATATGATGACGTCACAACATACATGTGGAGAATTTTATTCATGAATTCTGATTTACAACTTACAGGCTTTCAGAAAATGTAGAAAAAATGGGGGGTCTCCAGGCTTTCTAACGAGCTATGGCGGATTCAAGATAGGCATGTTTTTACCACTTTTTACATTATTTTGCCTATTGACGCACGCACGAATTTTAAAGTTCGTTGCGCCCTTATGGCATTATGAAAGGTGGAGAATTAGTGTAAATAGTTGAAAATGGTCAAGAATGGTGTCAAGAAGACAAACCATGCGAAAAAACGGCAATTCTGCGTTGCAGAATTGCGTTAAAATTGCTAAGATGTGATAATATTTGTGCAAGATAATATTCCTGATAATGTTGACAATGGATGGAGACTTGAGTCAAAGAAAATCGGACAATTTCATATTGCATTATACATGGGATATTAACCCATTGGTTTAATACGCGACAGGCAATCAGATTTTGCATAGGGTTGTACACAAACTACATTCACTTAGACATAACACGCAAAATAATTTTTTTTATTGCATTGTCTGTGATTTTATATGTTACAGTAGTCGAAGCAAATGGTAAAATATAAGGCAAAAAGAAGAAAAAAAAAATTCACAAAAATGGACCCACCGGGATTCGAACCTGGGTCGGCGGGATGGGAGGCAAGTAGTTTACCAATAGACCAAAAGTTTTGCAATAGACATAACACGTACACTAAAAATGGGATTCTCAAATTACAATTTGTACTTAAAAAATGAGCATGATCTCGACATCTGACCAAAAATTGGAGGGAACATTTGTGAAAGCTTATAGTCTCAGCTATAACATACTAAAATTTGGAAGAAAATCGAGAAGAAATTACAGAGATTCTGCTCAAAGAAGACGGGAATGTAGAATCAAGATTTGAGAAAAAGTCATCTCCCATAGAGAATACACGCAAAATGTGAAAAATTGACATGCCTCCTTTAATCGCAAAAATACGCCATGATGCCTTTGTCAAAATGAAAAATTGTGGTTACTAATCTTGTAGAGAATTGTCTCAGCTACAACATATCGAAATTTGGAAGAAAATCGACAACCTATTACTGAAATATTGTCAAATGAATACAAAAATTATGACATCATTTTTTCAAAATTGAATTTTTGAGTTCATTGGCAAATATGATGACGTCACAAAATCCGATCGGCCAAAATTTTGCATGAATCAAAATCTACAACTCATAGGCTTTCAGAATATGTAATAAAATTTGGAGGTACCGGTTCATTCTGACGAGCTATGGCGGATTCTAGATAGGCATGTTTTTACCACTTTTTACATTATATTGCCCATTGAGGTGCGCACGGATTTGAAAGTTTGACGCGCGCGTGTGGCATTATGGAATGTCGAGAATGACTGTAAATAGTTGGAAATTGTCAAGAATTGTGTCAGGAATACAAACCATGAAAAAAAAACGGCGTTTTTACGTTCTGTACGCGCTGTGCGCGCGCAGAACGCGCGCGCGGACGCGCACGCACGAAAAATTTTGAAATGCTTAAAATGTCCTGAACCGTACTCTCCTTTGATTAAAAACTGATTTTGAGCATTTTAAAATTTTGACGCGCGCGTACGTGCGCGTCATGATGCGCGCGAGGATTTTATTGACATTTTATGTTGATCCTTGACCTGAAGTTAATGTATGTCAAATATGGTTCATTTTTGATGACTCGTTATGAAGATATGAATGATAATGTGATTTCACAAAATGGCGCCTGGATGACGTCATGATGACTTGATGACCTTGAAAAGTTTCCTAGAACTTGAGTAATATAGGCCTGATGACTGACTGAAATTTGGTGAAAATTGAGTGGGCCAAATTTGAGTAATCACGACCACAAGAAAGTGGTGGAAATAAATAATAAATAAAGAAAGAAAGAAAATTCTGACGAAATTAAAAGGTGATCTGTCTTCGACAGACCACCTAATAATATCGAAAAACAAGAGGACTGTGTTACAAGAAGACCCTTTTGGCAATATAAAACACCAAATGTTTCCATGGTTATTAAAGAACACGTAAGCAAGAAATTTTCATCTCCAACAGAATCAAGAACATATGCCAACGAAATAATTACAAAGAAATGGACACATTTTTTGAGAATCTACACAGATGCTTCCAGGTTACTAGATGGAAGTACAGGTTTAGCATTTTACATTCCGAAACTCAATATAAGACAAAAGTTCAAAATTTGTAAAGTTAATATCATGAGGGCTGAACTAGCAGCGATCCTAATGGCTCTAGAATGGGTAGAGGAGCACCACCCTGTAGCTGTAGTAATTTTATCTGATTCTAACTCAGCTTTAGAAGTCATTAGAAAGTTACATGAAAACAGTATGATAGTCGAAATATATGAAAAACTATCGGTCATAAATCTATTTGGAATAGAAGTAAATTTCGAATGGGTTCCAGCACATTGTGGCCTAGCAGGCAACGAAGAGGCAGACTCATTAGCCAAGCAGGCAGCGTTAAAAAACAATATAGACATCTTTGTCAATAAAAACAGACAAGAATTTTTGAGTGAAACAGGTGATTTTTACAAAATTGCGTGGCAGAAGATATGGGATACTACCGAGAAAGGCAGATATCTCTACAACATCCAACGATATGCTAAACACACAGGTATAATAAAAGGTTTTTGTCGAAAGGATGAAAGAATTTTACATCAATTTCGTCTTGGAAAGTGTAGACTTAATTATTACAATTACGAAATAAAAAGACACGATTCTGGTCTTTGTGACAATTGTGAGATTTTTGAAACCATCGAACATTTTATGTTATCATGCCCTAAATATGAAAGGCAGAGGAACCGTATGTATCGTAGACTCAACATGACTAATCCTAACCTAAAAAAACTCCTTGGAAAAGAAGAAAACTACCCAATCATTTTAGCCTTTATAAAAGGCACCGGAAGATATAAAGAACTATAAGAAGAAAAAACAAAAATGAAATACACTCTAAAGGATCCCGGGTCGGATTTGGCCCGGGAGTCGGTCCGTTGGGGCCGCACTCCGTTCTGGGTCGGGGGTGGCCCGGGGTGGGGTCCGATGTGGCCATTTCTGGGTCAGATCTGGTCCTTTCTGTGTCGCATCGGTCCTTATTCCGGGTCATTTTTGTCCCGGGATGGGGTGTGGCCCCGGCGGGCTGATTTCCGGGTCGGTCTGACTCGGGATTTTTAAGAGTGTAGGAAATTATGCATATATGTATTGCCATAGAATGGTTATTCTTTATCATTATAATGTTTCCAGCACAAAAAAGTCAATGTGTATGGGTGTGTGTGTGTGTGAGTGTGTATGTGTATACACGTATATATACATACCAATAAATAAATACACAGGAAAATAGTAGAGAGAGAGAGAAGAAAAAATAAAAAAAAAGAAAGAAAGGGAGAAAAGGAAAAAGAAAGAACAAGGGAAAAAAGAAAAAAGGAAAAAATTAAAATTAAAAAAAAAAAAGGTGAGTATAGGTGATGATGCGCATACAAAGTCTTGATATTGCAAGTAATAGGGTAGCCGACGAACTGCAATTATAAATAAACACTTCTAGTATACGACACATTATACATCAGTAACTACTAAGTTAACACTAAAACTCAAAAAAAAATTGTCTTACCTAGTTCTAATACCAAATAATTAACAAATAAAGAGTAACAAGCACAGATTAATCCTCCCTAAACTTGCACTACGCCAATAACAAAGGCCAAGGTAAGTCTTTATCTCACACACTGGGCAAGGTATCAGAATCATATAACGAGAGAGCAAGAACAGATGAGAGGGCAATGTCGCCCTCTTACAACCAGCCTGGCGTAAATCATCGAAATTGATGGATATCGCCATCAAATCAACAACAACAACAACCATACAAAAGACTATTACCATGGTTACAGAAATCAATACGGGACATAACAAGTGCCTTAACGAGTCTCTGAGTTGTCTTTTTAGTCAGCAATTGGCGGATGTTGCCAATTTTGTTGAGAGGCTGATTTCCAAATGTTGTTCACATGAGTCATTAAAGTGAGATTATTATCCAAGACATGACCAAGATTCCTTGTACTATTGCTTGTGGTACAATATAGGCCTACTGGAGTATCATCCATGAATGTGGCAATTTTCCTTCTCAGGAGGAGACGTTTTCCCTCTCAAGAGGGACATTTTTTCATCTTTGGAGGGAAATTTATTGATTTGGGACTTTTGGGGCCTGTAACATAAAGAGATACAATCAATCTTACGATCAATTGTAACTCTTCAGTACATGGTTTGCCATAGACTTACGATTGATATCAATCGTAAGATTGATTTATCTCTTTATGTTACAGGCCCCTGGGGGCGTACGACCCTTCAACAACTCGAAAGTGGTATCGAACGATGTTTAACGAAAATTCTGATTGAATGCATGTCATCACACAATGGAATCTCGCGTATGATATCTCCCTTACATCATCTTCAAGTTCGCATTGCGTTTTACAATTTTAACAAAATCTGGCACAAATGGATTTTTACATGCTATTTTCAAAAACATTCAAGCGTGAATGGATTAATCCTATGAAGGTATCATTTGAAAGAATAATACTTCTACTTTAAGAAAAATAAGAAAATTATTGTTATATACACATATTATGGTCCTGTGTTTAGGGTTTCTTTTTTTTTCTGGAACGCACAGGATATGGGGGCATGGGGGGGGGGGGCTGGTGTGAATGAGTGTGGGGATGTACTGCCATGATCGCCCTTGGATCTATGACTTTCAGGCCAGCATTAGGATAAGGACTGTCATGTTGGCATGTCGTTTTCCCGGAAATTTTGAAAAGTGCAAAAGAAGTGTATGGTACATCGGCTCTGATAGGCTCGAGAATGCAAAGTTTCAGTACTCCAAACTGGAAATCTCCTTGCTCGGTCGTTACAATCCCACGCACAAAACGACAATAAGTTAACGCTGTTCACCGTTTAACGATAGCCTAAGTATTGTGATTGGTCATGCTAATCATAACACAGGTTGATATTTGGCTGTGTGGAGATGCAAGTATTCAGAGGGCCTGGCATATACTGGCAAAAGAAGTGTATGGTACATCGGTTCTGATAGGCTCGAGAATGCAAAGTTTCAGTACTCCAAACTGGAAATCTCCTTGCTCGGTCGTTACAATCCCACGCACAAAACGACAATAAGTTAACGCTGTTCACCGTTTAACGATAGCCTAAGTATTGTGATTGGTCATGCTAATCATAACACAGGTTGATATTTGGCTGTGTGGAGATGCAAGTATTCAGAGGGCCTGGCATATATTGCCCGAATACCAACTTTCCAGCTTCTAAATTTGGTGAGCGAGCAAAAATTTGACACTCTGTTATTGTAACATGATGTTGCTCTCTTGCTAGGAGACCACGTCTCTGGGGCTAAAGCCCCCTAGACCCCACCCACCCCTCCACGCCTCATTACCTATGTAAAATTGTATGAATGGCTTTCTTTAATACATTTGAATGGCCCTTGGATGCCTCTTCAGTATGTCAAAGACTGTTCCACTTACACCTATGAAAGTTTTATGAATTATTTTTTAAAATTCTTTATTTAGCCTCGTTTCAGCAACGATATGAGCTCTACATTTTCTTCTGTGGTTCCCGACTGCGTTGCCCAGTCATGTTACGAGTACAAAGGCGTGATCATACCTAACTTCATGCCTAAGGAGGCCATGAGACGCTTGGGGAAATTCGAATGCCGACCTGATGATCTGTTCATTGTGACCTACCCCAAGTCCGGTATATATAAATACTGCTCTATGTCTTTATAAATTACGATGATCATATTGATTAAAAGGACGATGTTGGTGATGATGACGATAAAATGCGATGATGATAGTAGTGATTTTGGATGCCGTAACAACCTGGGGGTGTTTCATAAAGCTGTTCGTAAAGTTACGCATGACTTTACTAACGACTTGAATATGAAGTGCCAGATAGGATGCCCAAAGTTTTTCCTGATGTTTTAACAAAGTGTGACTGTATTTCCAATAACATCAATTAAATTATTTCAGAAAATATACTTTGCATTAAAAATGTTTTTTTATAATAAGAATGTTAATCTTCATCTGCACAGTTCAACTTTAGAAGTCACGCACACGCCACTTCAGATCCTTATAACCCATTGGCTACGGGAACCGTCTATAGCTTCTATATGAAGTCTATCGGAATGAGATGATTTAGTAGTCAATAGGTTAAAAGGGAATTAAGTCCAGAGGGGCGTTTCATCAAGTGTCTTGTCAGTGATTTTTTATGACAAATTTGCTCTCAGCCATTCAGTCGCATGGATTTAAGTAGCTTATAACAGTTATTGCAACTTGTCATTGATGACAAGTTTTATGAAACAGGGCCCTGGGCCCCGACTTATTAAGAGTTGCGATTGAATCAAATTAATCGACGGGGCCCTGATCTGTTTTATATGTACATTCAGTCATAAAGAGAAAATCTAAACTTTAAGAAATTGTCTCAATGTGAACGATAGGCTGAGAACAAAAGGATTCGCCTTAACGCCGCATGAAGAATAATATATATTATATATATATTTATATATATATATATATATATATATATATATATATATATATATATATATATTATTTGTATATATATATATATATATATATATATATATATATACATATATATATACATATATATATATACATATATATATACATATATATATATATATATACATATATATATATATATATATATATATATACATATATATATATATATATACACACACACACACACACATGCGCGCGCGCACACGCACATATATATATATATATATATATATATATATATGTGTGTGGGTGCGTGTGTGTGTGTGTGTGTGTGTCTGTGTAAAGTTGCACGGGAGGCAGGGGGGGGGGTGGGAGAAACAGGTAACTATTAATGTCAGAGAGACAGAGAATGGAGCTATATCATGTAATGGAAATTTGCTTTCCTACCCTCACACACACACCCATACACACAACACACAAGCAACCACATCCACACACACACACATACGCCCACGCACCCTCACACACACACACACACACACACACACACACATATACACTGACCGTCCTTGCTTTACTTTTTTCCTGATCTAGGTACGAGTTGGGCTATGCAGCTGACACTTCTAATTCAATTTGAAGGGGATACAACCAAACTAGATGGAAAACACGTCAGTTTGATGATTCCATACCTTGAGATAGCACAAAATAGAACAAACTTAGCGGTGCGTACAAGTATTATTCACTTTCAAAACACATTTATATCCTTCTTGTATCATATAATTAAATTAAATTTACATTTAGGTAAATAGAGGAAAGGGCCGAGATTACACTCGGCTTGTGATTGTATCGCCAAAACGATACATTCAATAAATATGTAAAAGATTAAAATATGAAATATAAAATAGGAAAAGGGGGGGGGGGGGGAATCTGAAATTATGCCTAGGACCACATTGTAAAAATACATGTTATTTTTTTTTACAATACCCGAGACTGAAGGGGCATTGTATACATGTATATAATATATACTGGGTGTTTAAAAAAAGGGATTCATGTAACTAATACGATTATGTTTTCCGGCAAAGAAGTTCATATGATCTAAAAGAATAATTAATACGCTATACAATAATACCTTGGTTAGGTCTCCAGGGTCATGCATCACTGAACACTATATTAGCCTTCAGAATATTGTGCAAAATTCCACTTGGTTCACTTTCTTCTTAAACACAGTAGGCATGATGTTAATGAGATGCCTCTTGTGAAAAGGCCCGGTGGCCATTTCTCTTCATGGTTGATATTTTTTTTTGGTTGAAACTTGTGTTATCTGCCTATGCTTCAGATGTGTTTTATTATATTACATTGAAAACATTATGCATATATACGACAGTCTGAGCAATGATTAAGAAATTTGCATATCAAAGAATCAACGTGAACCAGAAAGAGCAAGATCTCAAAGGAATGCACATAAAGGACAAAGAATAAAAAGGAAAGAAAAATACGATGTCATATTTGTGCATGAAAACTTGACTTTACTGAAGTTAACATGTCTGTTTTTCAATTCGAAAAAAAAAAGGTTCCTGCAGCAATAGAGATAAACAAAAACAAACAGGAATATGTTCTCTAAAGATCTTGCTTCTCTTGGGTCTAAAAACCATGACTGAAATCTTGTTCGGTGTTTTGTGAAGGTGCAAGCTCAACCATGACGAGATTTCCTCTCAAACGGATAGCTAGGAAGAGCATCCAAGCCTATTGTGTCTTGCAAGAAAGTGAACCATCTGGAATTTTGCCCAAAAGTTTTAAGACAAAGGTGTTCATTGATGCATGACCCTGGATACCTATCCAAGGTATTGTTCGAAAGCATATATGAATTATCCTTTAACATGTTTAAGGTGATATGAATTTCATAGCCGGTAAACAAATGGTCTAATTTTCGAAGTTGGGTATCCATGTACTTTTTTCTGTTACAACCAGTACATATAATTATAAGTTATGTACATTTCTACATGAATACATAAAACTATTCATATATGGAAATATCTTCTAGCCTATATGTTTTAGCCTATATGTTTTAAAGGCCTAAAGTCATGAAATGGAATAGTACTGAGCAGCTTTGTATAGAGAAACTGGATGAATCGAAATATGAATAGGACCAAAACTTGGAGAAGCATTTTTTTACTTTTCTTCTCCCTAGGAATAATTCAGACCTTGCTCGTATTTTCAATTCATGATGACTTGTATAAAAACATGAAAAGCGTATGCAATATTGCTTTGCTTGGGGAAAATTTTCAAAAAGCTTATCCAAGTTTTGTTCTTATTCAGCCTGTTTTGGATAATAGTAAGAAGATTTTGGCACTAAGATGAATCGTTGTTCAAATGTCACGGGTGCAACAGAAAATATATGATATCATTACATACATGCACATCCCCCCAAAAAAGTTAAATATAAAGTTGAGTTCTGTTCATGAGATTGAATTGTGAAAGAAACTGTCTCAAAGCAATTGGGAAAGGTTGATTATGGCATATAAGAATTGGTGTATGCTGTAAAGTTTTGGAATCACCAAAGTGATAAGAAATTGACTCAGTCCTGCTGAGAGTCACATGCACTTCACACAGAAATGTGTATATGGGACTACACACAGAGATTCGGCCCGAACATTTCAGCTGTTTCTTGTCACATTTTTTAATGTGATGGCATTTGAAGAGCAATCCTTTTCAGGGGACACTTCTGCTATGATATTCTTCCAAACTAACATATTAAGAATGAGAACGCCCACAAATAATTTGTTACCCTTCCCAGAACTCAACATTCCCTTTAAGTATCATTTACATAACTTGGGGTATTATTCAGTCCAAGAAGTGTTTTATTTTAACTATTTTTGATGTCCTGTGAATGCACTTGGTTGCTGTTACCAATTACCTCATCTCAGACGTCAACATTGGGTATCGATGTCGCTAACGCTATGACGTCACCGAGGATCATGAAGACTCACTGTCAATCTTCTTTCTTACCCCCGGATATCGACACGGATGATCCCAAAGCCAAGGTTAGTAAGCAAATAATTACCGTTGGTGAAGGTGATGGGACAAACTTTCACTTCCGAGGCGATCTGGATGTAGCTATCTTTCCGAAGCGAAGCTGAGGAAAGATAGCGTTATACATTCAGATCGCCGAGGAAGTGATAGTACGTCTCATCGCCTGAAATCAAAAGGTGATTATTTTGCTTTATATTCCACATCTGAAACATTTAACTGGTCGAGAAAGACAATTATTGTCTACTTCTCGAAAAAGACATTTAGGCCCCAATTCACAATAGAAGTTAGTTTCAGTTTCAGTTTCAGTTTTATTTTCATTTCCAACAGAACAGTGATTTTAACAAGAAATCAAATATACAATTCAATATTCAATAAAAAAATACATTTTACATATGGTTTAAAGTTATGAAATAGAATGTATACATAGACATCCAGTATAATAGTATTTTTGTTTTTTGTTTTTTTGTTTTTGTTTTTTTTAAAGTTTAACCTGTGGAAATGGAGGGATCCACTGAAAAGCACCATAAACCACCATAAACCGTACCCCTACCTGGGTACGGTTTTTTTTTTAAGCGCGCGATTGGGCAATGCGCGCTTATTTTAGTACCTATGGAGCTATTCGTAAAGGTCACGCACTTTTCATTTTAACTATTCGTAGAGGTCACGCACTTTTCAATTTGACTATTCGTAAAGGTCACGCACTTTCATTTCGCGCGTACCCAAAATATTGATAACTCATTGTGACTCTGTAACGGACTGAAGAGATCAGCGAAACACATAAGCACTATTCTGTCAAGGTCACGAACTTTTCTTGTCTGGTCGATTGATTGGGAGAACTACATTTTATCACGTGATTACCTTTTGACCAATCTAACAGCAAGATTCTTAGTATGTGGAATATAATTTCTACTATTTAACAATGTTCTTACAATAACCGTCAACTAGCAGTAGTAGTAGTAATAGTAGTGTAGTAGTAGTAGTAGTAGTAGTAATAGTAGTGATAGTATTAGTAGTAGTTACTAGCGTATTTGAAGGATGGCAAGGGGGCAACTTGCCCCCCCCCCCGGAAATTTTTCAACCATGAATATCTTTTTAACTTTTCTGTCACTCTGAAAGAATATTTCAAGTAAAATCATAACTAAATTGTTCCTAAAAACGTCATTATTTATCATGAATTCTCTCGCTCGGTCGTAATGAGCACTCGGAAATTAGTGTTGGGCATAGGATTTGAAGTCAACCTTCAAAATAAGGAAAATAGGAAATCTGTGATACGTATAAACCCCAAGAGAGCAAATATGAGTTCAAACTTGATATCAGTATGTATTGAAATCAATTCTGAAATATCTTCAAATATAAAAATAAAAAGCTAAACCATGACTTATTAATGAACCTACCAAAATACTAAATGAGGCCAAAATTTTTTACTTACTCGCAAAGATATATCAATTCATTGTGCTGCCCACTTCAATGACACTGCAATAGGCCTAAATAGCAATAATAAATGAAAATCAAAACCATAATTTATAAATTATGAACAGATGGATTAAAGGAACATAATTATGTCACCCTGACCTTCTATCCCAGACGCAATTAGGGTCTGGAAAATGATTTCTTTCTGGATCACCATTGGCTGGGTTGCCCCCATCATTTGCACCTCCCCCCCTTGAAGCCAAGGTCCAGATACGCCACTGGTAGTAGTGGGCAACATCCTCCTTCTTCTCCTCGTCCCCCTCCTCATATGCTCATACTACTAGTAGTACCACAACTTGTGGCATGACTATTGCTGCTGCTGCTTCTACTATTACCATGATAACTGCAATTTTTTTTTGTAATGGCTATTACTATTATCTTCATAATTTCTGTAGTAACAAACATATTTTCATAATTATTATTATTACTATTATTATTGTTATTTGTTATTATTGTTGTTACTATTATCATTAGTATTATTATACAATGTATTATTACAACTACTATACTATTATTATTCCTATTATTATTATCATCGTCATTATCAATATTATCATTATTATTAGTAGCAGTAGTATTATCATCATCATCATTATTATTGTTGTTGTTGTTGCTGATATTTTTTTAAAAATTACTACAATTGTTTCCGTTTTCATTATTTCTTCCTCCCGGGTACCCATTTAATTCACCTTGGTCAGGAGTTGAAAAAATGCAGATTCATGACTTGCCAAAGTACGTTAGTGACGTGACAGCGATTCCAACCACGTGCCATGTGATCCAGAGGCCAGGCCACGACATTGGTAAACCATGTATAAATTTACCGTTTCATTTTCTTATTTCAAATAACATTTAGGTACTCTATATAGCCCGGAACCCCAAGGATGTCGCTGTCTCCTATTACAATTTTTGTTCTTACATTAGTCAGCTACCATCTTACCAGTCTTGGGATATCTTCTTTGAAGAGTTACTCGCTGCAAGATGTAAGTATTTTGTGGAGGAATTCGAATTATTTTCTATTATTATGTATACATACAATCTAATTTTGTTACTGTACCTTATTCGAAAGAGAGAAAATATTGGGGGTCTTAATTTAGGCCGGTTTTCTATCAAATGATTTTTCTAAAAACAAAAACAAAAACAACAACAACAATCGGACAAGTCACCGCCACTCGGTTTGTAATGAAGTACATCAAGGTGCAGAGGTCACGCGTGTTCACTGCTGCGGATCCTGTTTCGTTAACGCTGACATTTTCCTCAAATTTTCCTTAAATAACGGCCGTCTCTCTGCTGATTTTTTTTTCTTCATCTCAGCTCCTCGAGGATCTTGGTTTGAAAACGTCTTGCCATGGTGGAGGAGAAGCAATCATCCAAATGTTCTTTTTCTCAAGTACGAAGATATGAAGAAGGTAAGATTTATTACTATCGCTATAAAAAGCAGTCTTCTATTACCTCAGTCACACCGTAAAACCGACTACACACCGATTCCAAACCGACTACACACCGATTCCAAACCGACTACACACCGATTCCAAACCGACTGCACAACGATTCCAAACCGACTACACACCGATTCCAAACCGACTACACACCGATTTCGAACCGACTACACACCGATTCCAAACCGACTACACACCGATTCCAAACCGACTGCACAACGATTCCAAACTGACTACGCACCGATTCCAAACCGACAGATTTTTAAGCCATCGGGGTGATGTAACTTTCTGTGCTGTCTGCTATCGGTCCTCTGATGGTCTCATTTGTGTGATTAGGGTATTAAGGTGTACCTGCTGGTATCAGCAATCTAGTTTATAACGATATGAATCTTATAAAAAATTATGTCAAAGGAAGACTGGGTGTTGTCTTTGATAAGGAAATGAAAATGTCTGACCATGTAACAAACTTGTGTCGTACCCTCAATTGGCAAATTTACAACCTCAATCGCATCAGGGGGTACTTAAATAAAGACACTTGTCATAATGTTGTTAGAGCACTTGTGCTATCCAGGCTTGACTATATGGTGGATGTTTGCTTGGGGGCATCAGTAAACAGGACCTGGGCAGACTTCAACGTCTTCAGAATTAAAGTGTGCTCGTCTAATATGTTAAAAACCAAAATGGTCCCACGTCACTCCACTACTCAATGAACTTCACTGGCTTCCCGTTTCTAAGAGAATACAATACCGTATACTGGTTCAGACTTCCAAATCACTGTCAACCACACTTCCTCAATACATCTCCTCACTCTTTCAGCAACAGAGAACATCATATTCTCTTAGTTCTACCTCTGCTCCTTCCTATGTCATTCCAAAATCCCGAAAACAGGCTGGCTTCAATTCCTTTCAGTCACTTGCTCCACAACTTTGGAACAGACTCCCCGCATCTCTCCGTAATAGCACATCACTTGACATCTTCAAGAAACATCTAAAAACTTACTTATACAATTCTTAATTTACCTGAATAGACTTTAAGTGACAGCGCCTTGTATCCTCTGGAAAAGGCGCTATATAAATCCAATTATTATTACTATTATTATTATTAGTCACACGAACTTCTTTTCACTTCATCTCTGATCATTCACGTTTTCTACTAAGAATGTAATAATTTAAACGGAAAATGACTTTTCAAAAGATATTATCTTCAAACAATTATTAAAGTAGTAACATGCAGTGCAAGTAAGTGTGGATTCGTTTCAAGTTGCTCGTCACCGGCGGTGACGAGCAAACTTTTTCAGGTCCCTTTGGGGTAAAAATTGCTGCCGGGACACAAATAGGGGCTAATTGGTACTTAATATTATACTTTAGTATGTCAGATTTTTAGAATAATCATAATAGTTATTTTGATTTCATCATTCTTAGGACCTTTCTGGCGCCGTGAGACAGATATCAGAATTCATGGGCAAACCGCTGTCCAATGATGTCATAGAGAAGATCGCGAATGCGTCGACGTTCAGTGCGATGAAGTCGAACCCGTCATCGAATCCAGACAATTGTCACAAAAACACAGGAGGGAGAACATTTCTGAGGAAAGGTAATCAGCTGAGCGCCCCTCCCCAATCCCCCCTCTCTAGGTACCATATATACATACATATATATATATATATATATATATATATATATATGTTAAATACAAAGTCCACGTGTTGGTAGAATATCAAAAAACAAACTATTAGACATTTCATGCTTTTATCCAACTTCTTTATTTACTTAAATAAAGAAGTTGGATAAAAGCATGAAATGTCTAATAGTTTGTTTATATATATATATATATATATATATATATATATATCTCGACTGTGGATATCAATTTGTTCTACTACTCTGTTTCGAGCCTTCGCAATTATTTCCTTCTTCTAGTCTTTCACTGCTCTCTCTTAGTCCCCACCATAATGATGATGAAAGTTATCCTTAATTTTTTAACTTGGGCAACTTCCTCCTTCATCCGTCTTGCTTGAAACATTAGAGAGCTTACGAAACAGGACGGGAGAGCGAACAGAACGTTCACTCGAGCGGAAAATCGATCTGCGCATGCGCCAATGCGAAACTCTCTCCGTCCCGTTCACTTTCAGGACGGTATTCAGGCGAAATAACGTCCGGTCTGCTAACAGGACGGATCTATGCAATTGTGTACACTGGATGTAAACAAGACGCACGTACTTGTATGAAAGCTGACAGCAACTTATGTTGATACGCACGATCACCAAGTCCAAGAAAAGAATTGTTATATTTAACTGTTAGAAGTTCCAGTTAGTTGTGAAATATGGCTACCAGCACAAGTACTTGCTCGATGAGTGAATTTGCAGATTTAACTTTGTGTCTTTTCCAAATAAATTGTTTCTAAGTCCAACAAGTTAATCAAACTTGAATAGGCCTACTACTTTACTAGTTCAAGTCACAGTTCATTACATGATGGTGGGCTTTATGACTGTGTCCGTGCACCCAACATTTCACTTTAGTCTTTACATTGACAAGCTTTATGTTTGGTGTTCCCCTAATGGCTTACTTCATTTTAATCTTCATGTTCTGGAGGGTAATTGTGCCGAAAATCTCATCAAATTCTAATGTCATTTTCACAAGAAAAGGCGATGTTTACATGGTGTCAATTTGACATTGCAAAGAAAATGTCTGCGCACTCATTTACACGCAGTTTGGGTTTGTTTGTATGAAAGGTGACATTTTCAAGGCCTAGATGTTATGTAAAGTAGACCTTTCTCATCAGTTTTTCATAATTTTTGCACATGCATATCACTATAAATGATATTAAGATTATGTGTACAGAGTATGCTTCCCTTTTTGACGTTTGGATTTGTGCAGTTGTGCGTATATGGGCAGACATGGGGCACCAATCAATACTGAGGCGTATACTGTTAACGGCGGGGGTCGCGCTCGCGTCGCCGTCCATTTCGCATCGTAACTAAAGTTAAGAACAGGACGGGAACGGTGTGCGAGGACGGTCACGGTCGGTCGATTCCCCCGTCGCACTGCCCCTCCGTCCCGTTTCGTAAGCACTCTATTGTAATATTAATTTTTTTCACTATCAGAGGTGCCTGTCTTAAAAAGTAATGCTATCCTTTGTTTTAATTTCCCCCAATTTTGTTTTGATACAATCACAAGATTTTCTTTCTGAGATACAGAGTGCCCCGTTTTGTAAAAGTTAGGTTAAATATTAATAATAATTAATGATATGTCTTATTTAACTGGGTGGCGTTCTACCTGAGGGCTCTGCGATTATAATTACCCCGGGTTTAGCCTAGCTATACCATGATAAGGCGCAAGGGATTTCTTACTACCTGCAGGTACCCACTTACTTCATCTGGGTCATGTGGGTGGAATGTGACAAATGTAGATTAATGTCTGACCAAAGGACATTAGTGCTGTGGCAGGGATTCGAACCCTTTTGCCTTATCCTGCTTATGGTCCACAGTCCGGTGATTTATCTCCCAAAAATTCATTCCGGTGACTTAGACCATAACACCTTTTTGGTATCGAAATCAATCACTCGCGTAGCTACGGGGGGGGGGGGGGGGGGGGTGACGTAAGGCAAATCCTCTCCCCAGCCCCCCCCCCCCCACCCCCACCCCCGTCGAATGGCCAAAATGATAAGGGGGGGGGGTAGAATGGAAGAAAAGGAAAGGGAGATGGGGAAAAGGATGAGAAAAGATTCTGACAGGACTCCCCTCTCACGCCCTTCTTGATATGTGGGCTTGTTTATTCGACTATCCCATACCACGCAATGTATCTACGCCACTAATGTTTCTTTGAGTTTGATTGGAGTTTAATCATGTTCATGAATGTAAAGCTGAAATAGATTTTGAATGAAATTTTGAAGGAGAATTTGAAGGAGATTCGAATAATACTTTGAATCCCATCTGCTTCTCCCAACCCTGTATTGTAATATGGCCCTGACTCTCTCTCTCCTCACAAGGTATGGTTGGAGATTGGAAGAACTATTTCACTGACGATCAGAACAGACGATTTGACGAGCTTTACGAGAAAGAATTGGCTGGCACCGGACTCGAGATGGATTTTGAGTAGTTATGATGGGCCATCTCCGACGAGCGAGTCATTTGCCAATTATAATCTAAATCGAATTAAATAACAGATTTAAGAACATGTATATAGTTACGCAATATACACGCAATAATTATATTCGCAATAATATGAACTGAAATGTTAAATGTGTGATTATGATATCAACGTCAAAAAACAACAACAACAACAAAACTGATTTATCATGGTTGTAAAAGCTGTCTTAAATGCCTTTTTTTTTTTAGCATCACTTTATTGGTCAAACTTGCACAACAAAGGAGACATAATAGCCCAGGTCAAAACCAAATTAAGTGGTAAATGCAGGGCGTAAAAAGAAGAAGACATCCTTAGCTAAAGCACAAACAGGTAAATACTAATATTAATATAGGTATATATTGCAAATTTTATGAGAATTATGTGATGATTTTTTAAAAATCAATTACATAATATGAATAATTATATGCGTATGCTATCTCTGTATAAAATATTCCCATAGGCGTACGGGCACATTTTTAGGGGGGGGGGGCTGATGCCTCTTGCCCGAATGTCAACTTTCTAGTTTCTAAATTTTGCTAGCGAGGGAAGAGAGCAAGTATCATAGAAATAAAAAATCTTTGTAAAAATGTCATTTTGTCACTCTCAGTAAAATATTAAAAAATTGCATATTATTCGGGCATCTCGCTGTCCGAATATAACATGACGGTTGCCCGAATATTGGTTGCCCTTGGAAGTTGGGGGGGGGGGGGGGGAGTGCAGGTCCCACAAATTTAAAGATCCATCACAAAATAGTAAAAAGATCAAAATAAAATAAAAGTCAAAATAACCACAATGTCATAACATGTTAACCACAAGTGTAAAAATAACCCCAAATGTAAAACATTTCGCCCTCAAATGTAAAAATTTGTTTAACCACAAAATCAAATATAAAAACACCTCGCCTACAAATGTAAGTATTTCCAGTTTTACCTCAAACGTCAAAACGTGTCAACTGCAAATGTAAACACTAATTGCTTACATGATGTATAAAATAATAACGATAAATTAATGAAATTGAATGAAATTAAATTTAAAAAATAACATAGATTGAACTTAAGTAAAACCTAAAATTTTTTATACTGCATGAGGGGAGCGGGAAACAAATATGTTTTCAGCAGAACAAACAAACAAAATTAATTTTAATTTCTTAACCCCCCCCCCCAAAAAAAAAAAAATGAAAAAAGCACCGGTCTGTTGTAATGACGCACCCTATATAGTCAAGGATTGTATTTCCGAACAGATTGTATTACCGAACGTACCACACTATTGAAACAAAGGTTGTGTCTTTTTCCCCATAGGTTTCACACGTTCGGAAATACAGTACCTTTTTCAAAGGACCAAAACGCCGCGTCGTTGGGAAGGGGTTCACTGGGAAGGGAATATCGTATTAAATCTACGTTGTCTTTTTAAAATTCCATCAACTTCTTTTTCTGTAGGATTTTGAGCATTCATTATGTAAGTTTGACAGATATTCGTTTGATATATTTATTTGCTATCGTTGATTTTCTGAAAAGTGTTCGGACACTGGATCCACCACCATACCCCAGGGCGGGGTGCGTCATGGTAGGGTCATTACAATAAAAAATGTGACCCACAGAGCGCCATATTTTTTCACCACTTATGAATAGTCAGAAACATGAACCCAGTGCCTTTTTTCTTTTTCTTTTCTTGTATAAACTTCTTGTTTTCTATAATAATTCTTAAAGTGTATAGAGACATGCAAATTTGCCTATGTGTTATGCGCTATACAAAAATGTTAATTATTATTATTATTATTATTATTATTATTATTATTATTATTATTATTACTATTATTATTATTATTATTATTATTATTATTATTATTATTATTATTATTATTATTATTATTATTATTATTATTATTATTTTCGCATCCTAGCTGTTTCTTAGGAAATTTTGAGTGACAATTCATGTTCCGGCGGCAGCAGCTCAGAGCTAGAGACGCATGAAGAAAAAAACTTATTTTAACTTGTCCGAGAAAGTTTTATTGAAATGCAGTAATTGATAAAAAGAGTGGATATAGGTAATTTGTATCACTTCTAACTAGTGATCACTGACGTGACTCCGGGGCCGGAGTGAAAATAGAGAAATTCACTCTTTTTTAGAGAGTAATTTTTACCAGATAATGAAACATATCGTCTATTTGTTATAATTGTTTGCGAGATTTCGGACACATGACCTCCAAAAAGTTGTAACAACTCTTTTTTTCAAAATCATGTTTTTCTTGAAATTATTATTATTATTATTGTTTATCATTGACTTTACACGAAAAATATGGATCCATATCCCCAAACTGCGATAACCTTTACTTTAATTAACTTTTGATTTTCACAGCATCGTGCAATACTCTGGTACCGTCCCTGCTTACGCTGAAATTTTCTTTTTTTATTAAAAGTGCATTTTGTCCATTCAGGAAGAAATCACAAAACTGTGAAAAACAAATCAAATTCAAATAACAAAAGTAGCAAGATATCCATAGATTTTATGAAATTCATAATGTATGTAATATAATGCCTCTTTTGTATATACTGTTGTTTATTTCCAGCTTGCGTTTTGGTTTTTTTTTTGCTGTTGTTGTAATTGTTATGTTATAAGTTGACCATCGTCAAAGCTTATATAAATTCAATTTCAAGTTCAGTTTATTTCCTTAATTTCGAATAAAAAATACAAACAATACAATGGAAACAATGCAATGTATAACATGGATAAACAGAATACAATACAAATCATCCAATTTGTGGGGGGATTAAGAAAGGTCAGTTGACCTATCAAAGGTCAATCCCCTAAAAACATCTAAATGTAAAAAAAGCTTCAGATATACACAATGAAAATTTATACATTGAAACAAATAGAATTCAAAATCTGATATTACTAAATTGAACACCCCCCGAAAAAAACCCCCAGACAAATACAACAACAAAAAAGAGGCAAAAGAAAAAAATAAAGGTTTAGGAGAAACATCTTATATTTTCTTTTAAAAGATGAAAGTGTGGAACAACGTTCAGGATAAATATATCATTGCCTTGTCTAGTAAAACAACTGCTGAGTGATTTATTTTGTATAAAACAATCATCTATAGATTTTGGCAAGAGATTATTAAAGTAAGAATGCATAAAAATGGCAATTTGTTGTTTCTTGATTTCTTCTACTGTTATAATAATTTAAATTTTGTAAAGAGCGGAGCTGTGTGTGTAAAAAGTTTGGAGTTTGATATTATACTTATGGCACCTTTGTGGAGTATTTTCAATCTCTTGAGACGACAATCAGGACAATTTCCCCAGACAATATTACCGTAAGTAAGATTAGGTAGTATCATGGTATAATGTAAACTAAGAAGAACATTCATTGGTAAAATATGTTTTAGTCGATTTATTGCACCTAATGTTTTAGATATTTTACATGACTCATCATTAATACGATCCTTCCATGTTAATCTATTATCAATAACACCTAGAATTTTGGTAGAATGTGCAGAGGGAATTTTATAACGATTGTTGATTACCTTCATTTCCTTATTATTTATATTCTCATTGTGTGGCTGAAACAACATGCAGAATGATTTATCCAAGTTTAATTTGCGTCTGTTAGCCAAAAACTATGAATCAATCTCAGGCACTATCAAGAGTGTTATGCATTACTTTCACATTGTCCCCTGTTTAAACAAATTTGTGTCATCTGCAAAAACAATTTAATTAAGCACATCTCTTACATATTGAATATCGTTTACATATAAATGGAATCGTAACGGCCCCAATACCGATCCCTGAGGAACGCCTAAAGAAATGGTTCTAATTTCAGAACATATATTATCAATGGAAACATATTGCACTCTATCAATTAAATAACTTATAAACCAATTCAAACAGGATCCTCTTATTCCATAAAACTTCATCTTTTATCAAAATGTTATGATTTATACTGTCAAAAGCTTTAGAGAGATCTAAAAAATATTCAATAAAAAAAACGTTTAATTTCAAAAGCTTAATGGTATTTGAGATGTCAAGTAGTGCCATATGCGTGGAGTACCATTGTCTAAAACCATATTGTCTCTTTTACAAAATATTTCTAATGCTCAAAAATGACACAGGGCAAGTATAAATCAGTCTTTAAAAAAAATATTTGAAAAGGTTGAAAGTACAGATATTGGACGGTAGTTGTTTAGTAAATGTCTTCCCCTTTCTTATACACGGGGGACAACCTTTGCTAATTTCAGACTATTTGGGTAAACATCCCATTTTGTAAAAAAAGACTAAAAATATTCTACAGTGGTTTGGCGAATAATAAAATGGGGGTCCACTCGCTATTTATAAGGACCGCTATTCATACAAAGGCGCTATTCATTTAGTCACGCGTTATGGATAGCGGTCCTTATGAATAAGTAGTCCTTATGAATAGCGGTTCTTATGACTAGCGAGGTTACCCCAATAAAATAGCCATCTCGATTATACTAATACTGATATCGTCATATCCAGAACTTTTATTGGTTCAAGCTTATACAATTTCGAGTATTTTATGGCATTCAATAGGTTTTGATAAACATAAAATGACGTAAAAACTCTGAAAAATGATAATGCGAATCAAATAAACTTCAGTGTGCCCCAACATCGGCAAAAAAGTTATTGAATGCATTAACAATGATATTTTATTCAAAAAATTGCATTGCAATTTGCTTTTTTCTGTCCTCAAAATTTGATTTATGATTTTCCAAAAGTTGCCTCAGTGTTGTTTTGAACATCATTGAACATCTTATACAGGGGCGGCGCTACAGGGGGGGCAGAGGGGGCGACCGCTCCCCCTATGATTTTTCAAGTAGTGAAAAAAGAAAAAAAAAAGAAAAAAAAAGAAGAAAAGGAGGAAGAAAAGGGAAGAAAAGGGAAGAAAGAAGAAAGAGGAGAGTTAAAAAGAGAGGTCTTAAACATATAACTCTATATTACCCCTATTATTTAATGGAGAAAAAATATGACGTCATCTTTAGGTCGTCTTGCTCCTCCTATCAAAATACCCTGGCGCCGCCCCTGATCTTACAGTAATATTGTCTTTTATTCTTTTGTATTTCCCTTGTTAATAAATTTCTGAGAGCTGAATAAACATTTTTACGATGAGTTGATGGATTTTCAAGATACTTCCGAAATAGTACATTATTGTTATTGCACATTTTCTTCAAATTCGAATCAAACCAAGGCTTATTTTGCTCTCCTGTTTTTCTTTAAGTTTACTGAGAAAAAAACAGTCATAAATATTTGTAAAAGTTTTTCATAAAAGAATCAAATCTCTTTTACAGGCTAAAGAGCCTGCTTATAATGCGTAGACTACATGTAACTACATATGACACATGATGATAAATTTGATGTAGTTTGCAGTAATGTAACTACAAATACCAATTTATTTAATATATTTATATATTCATGTTCATTGAAAATATCTTTGTATCATTAATATTAGGAATGTTATATTTGTTGAGAACAAAACTTATTGATTGTGTTATGTGAACTGAGAAAAAAAATTAAACGAAACTGAACTGAAATGTGTAAAACAAAAGGACAAAGTAGCTACCGGTATACGCGTTTTTAAAAATTCTTTTTCTTATCAGTTATAAATCGTTTCAAGGTGAAAAAATTACAATGGAATGATTTTGTTGTCGCAATATAGGGTTAATGAGTCGCTAGACCTTTAGTTGTAACAAGAGTGGGGGAGGGGGATATTTCGCCCGATATTTTTCTCAAATGAGTACCCATTTTTTCCCAACAAGCAAAAAGGAAAGACAAAAATAAAAACTGAAAAAAAACCTTTTTTCTTGTCTTCAGATTTAAGAAAAAAAATCGTCAATCAAGGTAAAAGCTGGTCTTCAAATTTTCATTTCAAATTTTTAACAGATGTTCCAACTTTCTCCAAGTATAGGCCTACAACCCCCAGTGGCGTAGCGCGATGCAACCATTCAGGGGCACTGATTTGAAAATTTTGAATTGGGGAGGGGCATATCGGTCTTACGCAAATTCTAACAAAGCCATGAAAGCGGCCATCATTGAATGAGGGGACGGGTTGGAAGGGGCATACTTGTTTTCAGGTTGCCTTTCTCCTCTCCATTTCCTTCTGTCTCTTCTTCTTCCTCTTTTTCCTTCTATTTTCACTTAAAATGAACCCCGGCCCTCCCCGATCGAGGGTCCTCGCCGAACTTTCAAGCATCGACATGCTCGCATCACTAGCTCGTGACGCGCTACATCAAACTAAATTATTGTATTACATGTATTGTTGTTGATTAGTGTTTTATGGCAATCAGTCAATTTTGACTATTATCACCAACTATATATATATTCATTATTTTTAAACAAAAATTTAATCATTTAAATAATATAAATGACTTCTCTCTTTTTTTTTTTTGGTATTTTTTTCTAAAAGTTATTATATTTTATATATATATATATAAAATAAAAATTATATGTAATACAACTATATATACTCAACTACTGATACGGTAACACCCATGACGTCATGTCAAAATAAAGACGCTGATTGAATTTATTGAGCGATTGAATTTCGACGATTTTTATGAGTTCATAGGACACTGAGCTGAAACTGAAAGTGCTATCGTGCTTCTAAACACGACTTATTCTCCTCAATAATAGGTAATTATTGCAGTTTTATATGATTTTTGGCATATTACATTCATCGTTTAATAGGAATCACAAGTGTTTGACTACCAACAATCTGCTTGAAAATCGTCAATGCTATTGTCGCTCATAATTGAAATCATGCGTTCCCACATATTGAGAATTGTGTAGGAAGTGTATTAAGCTGCGTGATTGAGCCAGAATACACTTGCGTCAGCGTCACTCACTTCACTTTATAATTATAGGTCTAAGTTACATGTACAAGCTTGAGATAAGCTTGTACTCCACAATAGCTTTAACGGGTAAATAGGCTTCAATAAGTTTTGTGTGTATTCGTCGGAATTGGTCCTTTCTAACGTTAGATCATTCATACGTGAGAGGAAAATATTGTAATTTGAATCTATTTTTAAAATTTCACTAGTTTCAGTTTCAACTCTGATTCTGAAACCACTCATCATTCTCATAGCCACTTATAGCGGCATTACTAGTTATACTTCATGTGTATAATCTTGGATGGTCGTACACCTCAACGCTTTCAAACACCACTGCACAAAATTCACCAACAATACATTCACTCAAAATCAGAATTCAGTTTACCAACACCGACACCAACCATGCCAACATATCCATGAAATACAATAAATTCAGCTCAACGATATTGGAAAAGATAATTCCGAAAATGAAATCCTCTCTCAAAGAGAGATGTCAATCGTTCATACATTTGTATAAAAAAATCCTGAACTGCATATAAATTCAATGAGTGTGCAGACAAAGGGCATGTTTGTTTTTGCAATGTCTCAAAATGACAGGCTGCCTCTGAAAATGATATAATTCTTTCTCAAATTTTGATGACTGTTTTGGTAGACCAACTCTTTAGAATATAAGAAATATAAGATTAATTGTATTGGGAATATTTATATTTATTTATTTATTTTATTGGTTTATGATGACTGACCAGCAGCACAGGGGCTGAAGAGGTCAATTTACAATCAGATATACATGTAGACATATATACAATAGAATGGCATAATATATATAAAAAGATACATAATTGGAAGCAAAACAAAGATACAAAGACTTTCGCTACACAAGTAATAAGATAACAAGTGTGAAAAGTGAGAGAAAAAAGTCAGGAATAGGAAAGGAATACCGGTAGGAATATATCGTTTGCATATGATATGGGTGTAATTTGAATTAAATGTATAGTAATGAAAGGATCCAGCTAACTCGGCACTAGGGCGAACTCGGCCTTGGCAGAAATTTGCGGCTGAGTGAGCCCAGAGAGTTAAATTGATCACAAACGCTTGTGTTGAATTTCGCATTAATTACACATTTCAAAACACTTAAATTCAAATTATTTGATATCAATGTGTAAAATGATTAGCAAAGAAGTAATGTTGAAAATTTCAAGAAGTAAAATGATACAAAACATGAAATTTAAGGCTAAAAAAGGGTACAGTGCGTAGCGTGGACTTCAACTCTTGAAACATAGTCACTGCGCAGTGCCGAGTTAGCCCGACCCCTAATGAAAATATCCAGGGTAGATCTTACAGAAGGAAAGGGAAAAAAGGAGCATTTAAATAAGATCTAGATCTAGATCTAATTCTATTGTAGCAAACATATGGAGGGACCCTTAATCCTACTTGCATTAATTTGGCTGTATTTTTTTTTTTTTTTACTTGTCAGTGGAAATACATCATACATACAACATTTGGAATTCAGAAAACGGAACACACATTGACAGGTGGTCCAGCGGCCTGCCTCGGGGCCCCTGGCCCTGACTGACACTGTTCAACTCATGGTTGCTTTTAATTTGACAGATTTTCTTCCGAAGTCGAACCAAATTCACATATCATGTATGACTATTTACTTGATACGTACTGTGGACTCAACTTGCGGTGAGCGGCTTGTGATAGCGCTGACGTATAATGTACATAACGGTATACTGTATGTAGAATGTACATAGCGAATGCATGCATGCTGTGCATATGGCTGAGGGATATGCATAGCACTAATTTTTCATCTCAATCCTGTTTTAGAGAGCAGCTAGAGTCATGATGAACACCCAAGTACTCCCCATGATAGGGGTCACTCTTGTGGAGGACTTTGTCAAGAATCCGCCCCCGTATTTTCAGGTATGTTTGTGAGAGTAAAAGCAGTTTGTGAATATGTCATGTCCAAGTTTACAATAACTAGGACAACATGAATATTCTATCACATTCAGCTGTTAGTATGTTGAAGTGCTATTTTTTTTTTTTTTTTATGCCTTTGCCCACCGAAGGAGGCATGTTTTCGTGCTGTCCATCCTTCCATCATCCGTCTGTCTGTCGTGCATTCTTGTTAACACAATATCTCAAGAACTGTTTGAAATATGAACTTCAAACTTGGTGATAGTACATGTATGTATCATCATGGGAAGACGATCTGACTAGATGTTGGGGTATGTAGGTCAAATGGCAAAGGTTGTAGAGGTCAATACTGAAATTTCAGGTTTTAGCCCCATTAACACAGCATCTCAAGAACCATTTGAGGTATGCACTTCAAACTGAGTGCTAGTGTGCATCAATCTAGTAAGACAAACTTACTTTGGTTTAAGTAGGTCAAAGGTTGAAGGTCACAGGTTATTTACCATCAAATTTCAGGTTTTTAGCTTCCTTATTGCAATATCTCTTGAACACTTAGCTATTAACTTCAAAATTGGTATGCATCACCATATTTAGATGAACTGATGAGATTTTTGTTTACGTACATGTAGGTCAAAGATCAAAGGTCGTAGAGGTCAGTATGCATGAAATGAAAGATTTGTTTTGGTATCACCATACTAACTATATTTGTATACGTGACTGGAAGGAGATGAATTGATCAGACTTTTGGTTTGTTCGGTCAAAGGTCAAAGAGGTCAAGTAACATGGAATTGTAGCCTTCTTGTTCTAGTTATCACAATATTTCAAGAACAGTTTGAGTCATGAACTTAACTGAATTTAGGAGGAGGCATAAAAGAGACACAGTCGCATTCATCGTGTTTAGAATATAGGGCCTGATGGAAAATGCATATGCAATCTGAAAACTGGTAATGCAAATTGAAGACAGTCTTTTTGTCATCATCATCATTAAATGCTGATTTAATTGGAGGAGCCAGCACCTTTGAATGTGTTGATAGAAATATGGCACACCGTGAAGGCTGTGAATGATAATTATTATCACTGTGGTCATCATTTTTATTATTTTATTATTACCATTATTACCATTATTATCATTATTATTATTATTATTATTATTATCATTATTATTATTATTATTATTATTATTATATATGTTGCTGTTGTTGTTGTTATTGTCATAATAATTTCGATATTCAAGGGTTATCTTATCAATATCCTAAAATTTAGGTTCAGCATTGCGTGAGACATCCCGTGATAAGACCCATACCAGAACAGGTCAACCTCTGTGCTCATGACAAGTCACACGAATCATGGTTTCCAGACTCTATGGGAAGGTAAGACTCATATCTGAACTGGTCAGTCTCCCTGTGCTCATGACAAATCACACAAATCATGGTTTCCGGACTATGTGGGAAAGTAAGACCCAAATCTGAACTGGTCATTCTTAATGACTTAAGGAAAAAAAAAATGCATTCTAAGTTGAAGTTCATGGACATTGCATTCAAACAAGATTTGATTTGATAACATATGTTACAATAGGATGTCCACAAACCTAGACCAATGATGGTTTCGATAAACAGGTCCAAATTTTGCAAACTCCATGTGAATGCAAGACCCATATTTGAACAAGTCTATCTCTCTGCTTGTTGACATAAATCATAGTTTCTAGACTGCATGGTGATCTCCATACATGTACATGTACATCACCTATATCTGTAGTGCTGAGGGCTTCAGCCTAGACCAAGAAGTGTTAACTTCGCTCTGCCTGACTGGCTCAATTTTATTTCGTTGTAACAGAGATTGTAAACAGCAAAAATTATATGGCAGGAATTGGCTTCCATATGATTAAAATGATGGAAGACCTAATCCCAAAGCAGCGAGAAGTTTATGTATGACAGCTTTCCATAGAGTCAGCTTTGTTGACAAACGCATGACTGCTCTTGCTTTGAAAATGAAGACAACGTGAATGAAGCGGAGATTGTATGGGAAGCCATCATTTGCAAATTTCTCTATGCTTCAAGTGTGACTACTGTTGCAAAAGTAGCAAATTTTGAAAATGACATTGTCCCTCAAAAAAAAAGCCGTAGAATCAAAATGCCCTACACAAAATTGATGATCTTGGTGTCATTTTACTTGAAAAAGAATTTTCTACCCAATGAAACAAAAACTAATGAAATTGTGTCGATGATGTCGTTGAAATTGCAGATCTCAGATGTTGCATTCATTCTGGGCCACCCTGTGTATATATATATATATATATATATATATATATATATATATATATATATATATATATATATACACAGAGCTACTTTTTACTACTATAGATAGATATATATATATATATATATATATATATATATATATATGTGTATACTTTAACTTTAGTGGCTTGAACAAAAGGCATGAGCGGGACTTGAGCACGATTATCGGGACATTTCTGATGACGTAGAACAAAAGAATGTCCTTCTTACGCTAGTATTATGAATGTATATATATATATATATATATATATATATATACATATATATATATATATATATATATATATATATATATATATATATATATATATATATATACACACACAGTCTGGTTTACCTGCTTGTGCTTACTGTTAGATATGCATGTTATGACCTTGAAAAGTTAAGGACTTCAACAATATTTTTGTCTTACTGTAACAGAGTTCTTAAGGTTTCGACAGTGGCCCAATATGATCAGCTTGTCCAGCGATTACTGACACGCCCTCTTGTGTTTGACGTCAAGTTGGAGAGAAGGCACAAGTCAGGGAGGATCCGTTATATCTTGAAATGTAAGTGCTTCTCTCTTTAATTGAGATTGGTGGGAGAGAGAGAGAGGAGGGAGAAAGAGAGGTGAGAAAGGGAGAGAGAGAGTGAGAGAGAGAGAGTGTGAGAGAGAGAGAGAGAGAGAAAGAAAAGATATAGAGAAAGGAAGGGAGAGGGGACTAATAGTTCCAGACTTAAGTCTAGACTCACGTCTCAAGTCAACACATTTTTTAATGGAAAATGCTGATTAGTGGGTGAAAACTCAATTAGCCTGAACTCTAGACTAGCCCGTCTCAGGACTCTTTTGATGGTAGAGTAAACGGTGCATAAAGAATACACTTGAAGAAAATAGCGGACATCATATATTCACCTAAATGCTTCTTGTTTGATGGGTTCTAGGTGACATCATTGTGACTGTCAACACATCTCATCCAGTCATCCAGAGTCAGATGCAAGAGATCTTTGAGGCAGGCAGAGAGGATATCGTTGCTGAAAGGAACTTTGCTCTTGAGGTAAGCAAATTAGGGAGAATCAGGGCATCATTTCATGAAACCGTCATAAGTATAAGTTCTCCAACGTCCCATTGAAACGTGTGTTCATTGTGATTCACATGATTCAGTGGAATGTTGGCGAACTTTTACTTGTGAGGTTTTCATAAAACTTTGCCCAGTGCTCGGATTAATAAGTTATTTCTATATGTCCGATTTCTGCGTAAAATATTTACCAACGCAAGAATCGACCATGCGCTTATTGTAGTCATTTTCTTCGTCTTGGTCATCCTTCATACATATACATGTACCTCCATTAAAAAATGGTTGAAATTGTTTTTTGTATGCTGGAGATTTCCTTTGCTCTGCTAATTATGAAAGTGAGTCATATTTGAATTTTTTTCTATATATACATGTATGCAGGGACACTGATTTTCCGCGATCACGGAAAACGGACGGAATTCACGGAAATGACCATTTGAAACGGAAAATGCAATTTGGAACGGAAAGTCGCGGAAAACCCCTTTCACCTCAAAATTTTTCATTTTTTCAAGAATAAAATTGTAAAACTTACACTATTCTTGTGATTTGTTATGCAGTGAAAAAATATCGGGCCTAAAATCATGGTCAATAACTCCGAATACTTAGCGATATTCGTCAGATTCTTCGGAGTCAGGGCGCTGCCATTTTGTTTTGCTGGACCAATAGAGATATCGTGACACAAAACATGGTACAATAATTGCAATAGGAGCAGCAGATCCCTATTATGCAAGCTAGGCGCATATTCATGCGGCCGAGAGGGAAGTAAGGCGGGATTGCCATACACAGCCAGTACATTTTTAGTAAAGGGGCTGGCGTGTGCGCCTAGTATTACGTAGACGTAAACTAGGCACACACACGCCAGCAGCGGGCGCTAAGTGCGGCGAGATTGTACACACGCTGTGGTACAGTTCGAAAAAGGGGCTGGCGTGTGCGCCTGACATCGATCGATCGCTGACATGACAGCCAAGACTGAAATGTTTTCATTGACGTCGGTATACGGTTCGATAGATCGAGTGCTCGGAAATCGTAAGAGTTCTGTGCATCATGTTGAAATAATCTGCTTCCTGGGTACTACACAGATTTTCATGGTTTATCATATAAGATCCTTTTTGATCCAGTCATGATTATGAAATGCAAGTCGAATACCTGAATTTTAACTGACTCTGTAATGTTGGAACATTTGTACCCTGCAAGTTCATGTTTGTACGCAAATCTTATGTAAATGGAATTTATTTTTTTCATGTGTACAAAGTCTATGGCAAAACGGAATTTACGTTTTTCAGCCCATCTGAAACGGAATTCCAGATTTTCTGAAACGGAAAAGGCCATTTTTTGGAACGGAAAATCAGTGTCCCTATGTATGTCTATATATATATGTCTATATATATATTATACCTGGGAAGCTTTTCATCTAGTGATTTTTACCGACAACTGTTATAAGCTACTGAAATCCTTGCATCTGATTGGCTGAGAGCAAATTTGTCAGTAAAATTCACTGACAAAATGCTTGATTAAATGCTTCACTGACCTCTTTTGAGTCTTTCCTAGCTCTTGTGGAGATTTCCGGAGCTAAATTGCTCTCTGCTTCCTATTTTTGACTTGTTGCTTATAAATGTCCCTGCACTTTTTTTCTTCAAAATTTGCAGTTCGACTTCAACACCATTCTTAAAGGTTGGTTTAGCACTGTGCACCAGGGCCAAGATGGCATCTTTGACACATCTTACGACTGTACTTACGCCAAAGTTGTCGTGACTAATTCCACTGAGTTTAACAGCATGTATTCCTGTTCCCCGGAAGGTGTGTGTCTATTCCTCATGTGCCTGCCATGTTGTATCTTCGTGTGCCCAGCTTACAGGGTGAGTAAAGACATGGTTACCCACCCCCCCCCTCCCCCCCAAAAAACAAAAACAAAAACAAAAACAATGCAACACAAAACAAAACAAAACACTAACAAAATGAAATGACTCAAGGGTTAGTGGTTAGGTCTTCTAAGGAAAAAGCGTGATTTAAATCCAACTGTTATTGGTATTATTACTGTCTCTTCTCATTTAAGATCTCCCATTGCCTTTCAATGTTCTATGGGGACTTGAACATCAGTAGTTAGTGTCCTGCATGTAATTCCTGGAATGCTTGAGTGCCTTATGATTATCAGGGTAGCTCAAGCTAAAGCTAAGGGAATAATAGTATTCACCTCTTTGTATCCCAAGGAAAGAGCGCTCTATAAATCCAACTATTATTATTATTAGTAAGAGTAGTAGTAGTGTCTCTTGTTATGGTACATCTCTTGTTGCCTTACAGCAGTTGACTGTGACACGGATATCCACAGCGAGGTTTCCCATCTGATCTTCAAGCAACACAAAACTTTGCGCAGGACAAGCTCTGTAAAAGCCTTCATTTGACTTTGTCCTGTTTTAATGTTGATCTTTTGTTGCCTTAACTGACACATTTATAAACATTTTCATACTGACCTTTCTTATGGTAGATCTCTCGTTGCCTTACGACTGTCGACCGTGACACGGACATCCGCGGTGAGGTGTCCTACCTGACCTTCAAGCGAGAGCAACGCTCTGCTCAGGACGAGCTCCTGGACATGTTCCGTCAGTACCTGATGCAACAGATGATGGAGCAGGGTAGTAGGCAGAGGAGGGAGCAGGCGTACCTGGGGGTGGCAGATGTCACCAGACAGCCCCCTGGTAGAGGTGGGGCAACGGTACCAAGGGGTCCGTCTCCACCAGCAGGGAGTGGATTCCAGCAACATCCTGCAGAGATGTTCCAACCTTGTAAGTGTTCAGCCCTGGAGATTATTATTACACCAGCCCCTTTTAAAGGCCTATATAGGGTGGCCCAGAAAGAATGCAGCACCTGAGATCTCTATTTTAAATGACATAGTTTACACAATAGCATTATTTTTTTATTTTATTGGGTAGAAAAATCTTTTCTGATTAAAAAGACACCAATATCATCAATTTTGGTAAGGCGTTTTGATTCTACGACTATTTTTGTCTGCCAATGTCATTTTCAAAATTTGCTATTTTTGCAACCATAGTCATGCTTGAAGCAGCGAGAAATTTGCTTATGACAGCTTTCCTTACAATCTCTGTTTCATTCATGTTTTCTTCGTTTTCAAAGCGAGAGCAGTCATGCGTCAACAAAGCTGACCGTTCTTAAAGCTGTCATAAGCAGATTTATCCCTTCTTTAGGCATGACCACGTTTGCAAAAGTAGCAAATTTTGAAAATGACACTGCCTTACAAGAGTAGCCCTAAAATCAAAATGCCTTACTAAAATTAATGATCTTGGTGTCATTTTACTTGAAAAAGAATTTCTACGCAGTAAAAAACAAAGATTAATGATATTATGTCAGTGATGTCGTAATTGCAGATATCAGGTGTATTCATTCTGGGGCACCCTGTATAGGAAGTGTTGACTGCACTGTTACGAACTTTCAAAACGTTTTATACTAGGTAACTCATGATGCGTGGATGATTACTCTTGAAGACAATTACCCAAATACCCACTACAATAACTAATCCATCAGACAGTTACCATCAGGGTATTTATCCCTAGGACAATTACCCCTAAAGGACAACAGCAAAGGTCACCGCAAAAGGATAGATACTTAAGAACCACAAACAGGATGTAAATGTCGTAGAGGGTAGTTGTCCTGGGGGTATTTTCCAGGAGTAACTGTGAGGAATAAATGTCTTGGCAGTAGTGGTCTGGGGGTAATTGTCCAAGGGGTATAGCTGATTGTCTGTCAAAGCCATATTCATTCTTGCAGAGGCATTTTGTTTAGTTCTTGGTAGCAAAGTTGCACATTTCATGGTAGCAGACATGCCTCTTGGCATGCAGTCCACAAGGTGTTAATTTTTTTCTCCTCACAGCAGCAGAATCATATTGACATTTTTTCTTGTTTGACGACTTTAATTTCTGTTGTCATTATTTTTTTTGTAATTCAAAATGTTCTCCATTGAATTGACATCGTGCCAGGACCATATGGACAGGCCACAATGCACAGACCAAGACAAGACACGTTACAATTGTCCTCTTGGAAATTTATAGTCTATTAGGTGGTCCAAAACCATTTTTTCATGGGGAATGATGGCAGGGGTTAATTGTCTAGGGATATTTGTCCAGGGCAATTTGTACTGGGTATAGTCCTAGTGATAGTTGTCCTGGGGTAATTGTCATAGAGGTAATTGTCCTCGGGAGTGGCAGTCCATTAATCATGAATTAGAGTTTAATTATCATTTTTCTAGTTCCCTAAATAATGCATATTTATGCTTTTTTCCAGGGCCATATATAACAGTTCTATAGTGAGGTAATAGAGGGCTTAGGTGGGATTGCGTCTTTTCAAGCTGATTTTTTTTCCCTTTTTTTTCACAAATAAATATCTGAATTAAACATAAAATACATTAACCTTCTGATTCTGTGCACATTATTGGAAGGTGCCAGGAAGAGTTGCATTTGGCATTTCCTTTTCTTGGATTCTTATTCAGTACTTATTTTGGTTTATAGTTTCTTTTAAGCCTCATTTGCATTTCCCTCTGACATTTGGTTTACATTGTAATGCATACTTCTAGACGTCATTGTTATGTGTGACTTTGTTGTGAATTGTTCTGTGTTATACTTGTACCGACTGACGGAGAATGTCTGTTATGATGACAGATGAATCAATAATATGAATTCAATTCAGTAGAACTCAACATTTATATATGTCATTTAGTACATAATAACTTTTTAATAACTTTCAAGAGGACATGAATTATCCACCCAATTACTAATTTTTAGTCTGTGATTCCTTTTATGGATATGGCCACCTAAGAAAGAATTATCATTATCCAAAAGATGAACAGATTCAAAAAATTTCATCATTATTATTGATCCAGGATTTTGTAATAGGGGAGGGGGGCATGCAAATGCAGGGCTGTCAACTTTGGGGAAATGCTTGGAGGGGGATTCATTTTTTTTTCTTCTTGCCAGTCCTCCAAAAGTCGCTCGGTGGGTGGGGGGGGGGGGTGGCGGGGGATTACAAGAATATTTTTCTTCTCACTAGCCCGCCAAAAGTCGCTCATTGGGGGGGTTATCAGATTTTATGGGGTCCAGTTTTCCTCCATAATTCTGTGACAGTTCTAAAAGGGGGGGGGGGCATGGGCCGGGATTGCCCCCCCCCCTTAATCCGCCACTGATTTGCGAGTATTGTGAAATAGCGTCAATAGATTCATTCAATTATTTTGGATCCATGAATTTCTGTAAAAATGTTTTAATCTCCAGATGCACCTCATCCAATGAGTGAAAGCGGCCGCGTGGAGCATCCTGTATCTCCCTATGGCTTTGGACCAACTCCACCTCCACCTGCTGCACCAATGCACGGTAACCCCATAGGCCCAGTACCACCACCACCACCATCAGGGGTGCACATGGCTCCCCCCACCATGGCCCAACCCCAAGCCCCGCCCAGCTACAGCCTGCCGGTGGGGGCACCTGCCGCCGGGCAGCCGGAGCTACCGTCGTACGACTTCGTGATGGGACAGAACTCGGATCAGGATCAGCTCATCACTTGAGTGACTCTGCTTTATCCACCTACCCCTCTCAATGACCATTTCCAATGAAGCCTCCTTCAGACGCACGAGATAATCTGCCTAAAAAATATGCAGTAGCAAAATAAAAATCATTTATGGTGTTAATGAATGGCAAGTGGGGTGAAAAAAAAAACTAGCTGTCTGCAAGAAAAGCCTCTAAGCATACTTAATATCTGTGTTGTATACATACAGGTAAGGTAAAAAAAGCGTATAGTGCACTTAGGGACTTTCGGGTGTGTATTTTTTTCACTGCTGAAATTTTTTCAGGTTGTTTACCACAACACGTGAACAAGGCACCAGGCAATCTATTTTTTTGTTAAAGTGTACCAATCACTAAACAATATTTTGCTCTGTATATTAGGGGTTCATATCGCTATACTATTTTCAAAATATGAGCTTCAAATGTTGATTCTATAAAGAGATATTGCAAGTTGAAATACACGCCCTAGAAACAAAACAGCCACATGTGAGGAGACTAGTCCATGCACTCGTACGTGCTCGAGTAGAATAGTGGCCTGCGCAGTACCCAACTCGGAGTTGGGTTCCGGGGGTTTTATGTTTTCCTTTATTTTCTTCATACTCCTTAACCGTAAACCCATAGAAGACAAGGTAAAGTGTTTTGAGGTTTATTTTATACATTCTAGCTGTTCACCAATTATTTGTTTAGGTGATTGGTACACTTTAATGCAATAATTTCATCTGATCTTTTTTTTGTTTTTTAAAAATTGAGAATAACTGGTTACTGTTAAAGATGAGAAAGTAAGGATATAAATAAACAGATTATAAAGGGGGCAGGGGGCTGCTGACTGTTAAAATGACCTGCCAGGGGGTGAACTGATGGTGGTCCTTCATCATTCCTGCCCGGGCAATTGTCCTTTGTGGCCCTTTCTCTTATTTCAGATTCCCTCGTGCCTGACCCTTTTTTTAACATGATACAAATAATGGAAATATCTGTCCAAAATTTTTTCATGGATTTCATACCTTCAGTGGTATTATTGACCGTCATGAGGCAGATCTTAAACTGGGTTATATTTGTGCATTTTTCTATCAAAGAAAGAAATTTTGTGTGATTTAAAACTACTGCAACAAAGAGAATACATGTTTGATATAAAACAACTTACATCATGTAAATCCAAATATTTGGATGAAAACTGAGATGATCGTGTCATATTTTATTTACACAAACAACAGTACGTTAATGAAATTAACCATGATGTGTGAATTTGTTGAGAAAGAAATGTTTATGTGAAACTTAACTAAACAGAAAACCTGCTCTGATATTTTGGTTATTGTTCTTGCTATATTTATTTAAGTTTTCAAGCTTCTCCGCCTTGGTCAAGTTTGTTTTTGTTTTTTTAGTTTCTTTACCAAGTTTTCAAAATACATCTACTACTTCTTAAAAGCTTTTGAAAATTCCTTTACTTTTATTTTTCATCAGAATGTCATTATTTGGTGGATTTCAAGGCTTTTTTGTCAAATTTCTCTCTATTTTCACACCTGTAAGTGCAACAGACTATGCTTCTGTACAGAGCCATTTATACTCAGAGTGTAATCTCATTGGTTTTGGTTGGACACAGTGATGAAGCTCGATGCTTTGTTTGGCAAGCACACAACAGAAGAATATGTGCCATGTTTTAACAGTTGGCAAAACTTTGTTGCTATGCCTCTGCATACTTTTACAACTGTATCGAAATGTAATGTTTTGTAAAATTTGTTTTTTATCTTCTTCTTTATTGTAAAACATTATTGTACCTTTAGGATTGGATAGATGTCTATGAATTAGGAGAGAGGATTACCTAACGATATTTCATGTTTCTTCATAGTTTTTGATGGACTACATTCCCTATATTTGTTCCCTTTTTGATGCCTTTTTAATGTACAACTCATGCTAATTTGTTTCCATATATTATGTCTATAAGAAAAGAAAGAAGATAGCTACAACTCTGTAATTATTATGATAGAATAGGCTGATGCACAGTGAACTATGATGACATATTTTTCAGCTGTTGCCGTAAGGCCTTTTTTGGTGGTCATTTTACACATTTTACTATTCAAGTATATATTTTCTTTCTTTCAAAATAGTATGAAAAATTAGCTACTCTGGTTATCATGGCCAGAAGTATAATGTAAGCACAATAGATTGATACATTTTGAAATGTGTAAAAAGTGTGTCAATTACTTTTCATTCTAGAATTGTAATAGTAATTAGTTTTTGGTATGGGGACAACTTATTGATATCGTATTGAATTGCTGTATATATATATATTAGCTGAGAGACTGACACATCAATACAAATTTATTGGTCACATCAGTCAAATTTTGCAAGTCAGTATACTTCACAAATATCAAATTTATGAATTACAGCTCAAACTTAATATCATGCAATATTTAATAGTAGCCCTGTAAAGGTGTAATTAACCTCACAAACTTGAACAATTCCAACAACGATCTAGAAGACTCCACTAAAATTGCATTTTGAAAACCTTTAATCTTCTCTTCAGGGCCCCCGTTTCATAAAACTTGTTATCAATAACAAGTTACAATAACATTTAGAAGCTACTGAAATACTTGCCTCTGATTGGCTGAGAGCAAATTTATTATAGATTTGTGGCAGTTGTTATTGATAACAATTTTATGAAACAGGGTCCTGATTGTTGATATTAAATCAAAATCCATGACAATGGTATCAGTAACTTTTAAACTAGCGCAAGAAAGTCGCTATGAAATCACTGTGCTAGGAACTTATCGGGGCCAAATATATCACTGAAAATATTTAAAAGAGGGTCTGACATTGTTAGGGTTACAAAAAAATAAACAGTTCATTCCTTCTGTATGTACATATGTGAATGGTGAAAGGAATTTCAAATCGTTTGTCTTCCAATCGTGAATAATGGATTAATTATAAAAGATAGATGTATGTAAGATTGTTTTTTACATGTTTCATAAATGTAGGAATACATGATCTATTTCATTCTCAAGAAGGATAGCGTTTCTATTATCTTTGTTTTGAAAAGTTTACAGGTTTGTGTATAGTGTCGTGAGTTGCTAGCAATAACTATAACTGTACTAACTGAATTATTATTGGATTATGTAACTATCTACTTAACTTATAGGATTGCTTCGCATTATGCTGTAGTTCACATTGTAGTATAATTTGAAGTGAGTACATGCCATTTATGTATGCTACAAGTATGAAAGATGTAATTGCTATGTTGGTATGAGGCAGTCATATTTTTACCCAAATACCAGGAGGTGAGGGTGTTTTTTTTTTAGAGATAGTAGCATGTTCCTCACTATTTTGCACAAGGCATAGTATTTTTTTTGCTTTGTTTTAAGGAATTATACATTTATTCAATGTAGAGAAAAAGAGAACCTGAATAAGCATTATGTTCATAAGTGTTATGATTTAACAATTAGAAATGTATAATACACATCTGTTAGCATTAGCAGTCAAGCGAACATTTCATCATGGGATGGGTGTCATTAATTATTAGTTTTCAAGTGACATTTATTCATTTCAAAAGCTAATGTAGCATTCATATTAATGATTTATTTGAATGGCTGAACTGACGTCTTTTCCATTACTTACCCTCAACAAAGGTGTTGATGAAATGAAAGAATATTGGAAGATTATAAGATGTACATGTACAGCTACATGAATGCCGTAATGCATGCATAACCCTTTCAGGACAGGAATTATTTAAAGGCTATATTGATCACATTTTTTCCTTCAAATTGGCAACATGAACGATAGTGTTTCTCTTTTAGTGCTACAAGGTTTTATTAAGGTGTAATGTCTTTAAAAACAATATACATGATTACAAAATTTGTGGAAAAGTTGAAAAAAAATGCCAATTTTGATTAAAAAACAAACAATGATTTTGAACCTCTCAGTATGTTGCCAATTTAAGGATTTCAAAGCGTATTCTCGTTTTTAAAATTCCTGGCATCAAACGCAATATGGTCATGCAACAAAATGGACATGGTTTGTGCAGAAATTTTAGCTCTTTTTCAGTCGTGCATCTGGTATATTTTTAGAGCTCTGAATCAAAAGTTATTGAGCCAAACCACAAAATGTGGTCAATTGTCTCAAAAGAGATAATATTTATAGTTGTGGTATACTTCTCTCTCTCAAGGGTACTCGAGATAAGCACATGTGTGTCTTACTGCAACACAGCATAGTTTATGTTGTCTTACTTCAATTCAACATAGTTTCTCGAACATATAACAACGTTTCAAACTATGGAACACAAGCAATTTTGATTTTGGTCTGGGATGATCTTGCAGTGTGTACATAGAAGAAGTTATAGGGGAAAAGGGAGGAATATACAAGTTACATGTATTTTATTTCTGCCTGTTACTGATTTTATAAGGAACTGCGCTTGTACTTACAAATCATGTTTGCTTTAATCTTGTAGTACGTTCTGCTTGTTCCTAACCGTCGACTTGTACCGACGACGTGTATGTTTGTAATCATGAAATTGAAACAAAAATAGAGGAAGAAAAGTCAGTTATATTTTATTGAAAATAAATTATGTAATGAAAAAAAAATCTATTTAATCTGATGTTTGTAAATTTCGTACCAATTTTTGGCAAAACTTATTTGGTGTGTAAATGAAGAATGAGAGACTAAACAAAGAGGACCATATAAAAGGAGAAGAGTGAGAGAGAGAGATAGAAAGAGAGAGAGAGATAGAAAGAGAGAGAGAGAGAGAGAGAGAGATAGAAAGAGAAAGGTGGTGATGGGGCAATTCCACGGTTACTCACGTTATAGTTGAAGTATTGGGTTACGTCTTCAGCTCTTATTCTCTTATTACAGGTATCGGCTAAATCAGTTTCAGTGAACACAATGCATACATATTGGATTACCTATAATTACAGAACCAAAACCTTAGAAGAGGAACAGTAATTACTGCTAGCCCAACTAATGTGTCAGTTACTCACATGACATAATTTGGACATGCATAAATTGCAAAGAGAGGTTAAATGAAAAGTGTGCTAATATGAGGCTTTCTTGAAAATGATTTTACCCTTCTCAAAGAACCTTACTAGGGAGACCTCCACTGGGTGACAACTGAAAATTTCTGGACCTATCATTTTGGAAGATTTCACAAGAATAATGATTACTCATTTTACGGTTACTCACATTACATTTTGTCCATGAGAAAGCAGTAGCTTTGGTTTCATTCTAACTTGCAGGACTTACATTCTTCTTTGTGTTTTTTTTTTCAATGAAAATTATCAATGGACCTCTTGAATTTAATTTTAATAAAATTCCTGAAAAAAACATTGGTTATTTTACTTCCAGATAAGCAATTTAAAAATTCACAATTTATAGGCAAAATACCACTAAAAAGTGTAAAAATGGACGATTTTTTGTTTACAGTTGTCTAACTTTTAATTTTTTCTTAAAGTTAACCACTGATGATAGGTTTACCAATGTTTGCGCAAGTTTCTGCAGTTATGTAGCACCAAATAGCCATGTCCTCCAACCTGTGGAATTGCCCTGATGGTGGTAGTATAGAAGTATAATTTTAATAGTACAGACCAAGTTCTAAAATCACTGTTATCATCATGATCACGATCAGTGGCGCAGCTATGATTTTTTACAAGGGGGGCAAATTCTGCTTGAAGGTAGACCCGTATTTTTTTTTCTTCTCGCCAGCCCTCGAAAACTCGCTCAGTGGGGGGGGGGGGGGGGGGGGGGGGGGGGGAGGCATAATTCTTTTTTTCGACAGCCCTCGAAAAAGTCGCTCAGTGGGGGGGGGGGGGGTTTATCACATGTTTTCCTCCATAATTCTCTTACAAGCAACAAAAAAAAAAAAAAATCGAGGTAAAGTTGACAGGGGGCACTCTGCCCCCCTGCCCTCCCCCCTCAGCTACGCTAGTGATCACGATTATGATAACGGGTATCACTGTACTAATCAAAATTTGGTCTTCCTTGTTAAAAGCCTTTTCAAGGAATCCTGAATTTGTATGGTATAACAATCCAGTGGCGGATCTACGGGGGGGGGGGTTTAGGGGGTTTAACCCCCCCCCCCCCTTGGGCTGCCAAGTAAACATTTATTTGGGCAAAAAAGAGAAAAAAATAGAGCATGCAAGTATGCTTAAAATCGCAAGCTAGCAACCCTAAAAATGAAAAATCTCCCTACTGAAGGAGGGGGTATACCCCCCTCCCACACCCTCCCCCCTCGCTCGCTTCGCTCGCTTCCAAGTAAACATTTATTTCGGCAAAAAAGAGAAAAAAAAGAGCATGCAAGTATGCTTAAAATCGCAAGCTAGCAACCCTAAAACTGAAAAATCTCCCTACTGTAGGAGGGGGTATACCCGCCTCCCACACCCTCCCCCCTCGCTCGCTTCGCTCGCTTCCAAGTAAACATTTATTTCGGCAAAAAAGAGAAAAAAAAAGAGCATTCAAGTATGCTTAAAATCGCAAGCTAGCAACCCTAAAACTGAAAAATCTCCATACTGTGGGAGGGGGGATACCCCCCTCCCACACCCTCCCCCCTCGCTCGCTTCGCTCGCTTCCAAGTAAACATTTATTTGGGCAAAAAAGAGAAAAAATAGAGCATGCACGTATGCTTAAAATCGCAAGCTAGCAACCCTAAAAATGAAAAATCTCCCTACTGTGGGAGGGGGGATACCCCCCTCCCACACCCTCCCCCCTCGCTCGCTTCGCTCGCTCGGGCTCGGTCTCTACGCTCCCTCGCAATACCCAGCTCAGCCCCTCAAACCCCCTCCTTGGAAAAAAGCTAGATCCGCCCCTGCAATCGCAATAATCAGTATCAGTACAGTGATACGAATACACTTGTCATCTGACCATCATCAACCCGACCGGAACCATGGATCATCCTTGTATATCGCCCTCTCTGATCGACTTTGCCAGAATCTCTCTCTCTCTCTCTCTCTCTCTCTTTCTCTTCATCTTTTTACGGACCCGTAACTCAAAGCTTAGCGATTGTTCGTACGATTGATTTTTGCTTTTGATTGCATTGATCACTAAGTGCAATCTGTCGCAGCAGGGGTGTCAGTTCCGGGGGAGCAAGGGGGCGGTCGTCCGAATAACTTTGCAATTGACTTTGTATCCCTTAATTCGTCCCCCCCCCCTCCCCCATCCTATTAAAATCTGCCGTCCAAGATCGACGCAACTGAACTTCAGTCCCCATAAAACCCCAGTGGGACTAGCTTGTGTTCTCTTATGGGACTGATGTGAATCATTAATGAGCCATATTTATGCACATATCAAAAAATGAGTTCAAATATGTATCATTGTTGCTATGTAATTTTTCTTTTAAATAATCCAATTGTTTTTGTTACGGGTCGACGGGGAATCACCGAAAGAGACTGGATCTCCTAGCGTGAGTCCTGAAAGTGCACTGATCTGTTTCTATGTTTTGATGACAGTGGAACAATAGTCACGGAACCTGCTAATAGGTAAGTTGTCCTTCGATGTCACAGACAGGAACGAGGGAAATCAATAAAAGAGAAGTTATTCCCATTAAATTCACACCTTTTACGATAATATTGCTCTACATTTTGAGCAGGGTTCGTTGATCGGGAGTTGCACTAAAGAACTTGAACATGTTGAAGGAGAAAGGTGGCGTTTATTCGTAAAAGTGTTAATTCCATAATATTCTGTCAGAAAGCGAATCATTAATTTAAAAAAGTGCTTACATCGCATTCAAGTTCATTTCCTTTTTAATATTTCACACAAGAATACAACATAAACGTGATAAAAAAAACAATAAATAGTATTTGTCCAATTAGCAAAATGACTTCCCATATAGGCCAAGCAAAATTGATTCCTAGTTTCTCGTCCGGATTTTTCGAAAATAAGGAGGAGGGGTTTTTACGATGTTTAACACTTTTCACAAACATAGAAATGCTATTGGGTCACTTTCAACACATTATAAACAATCTGATTCATGTACACCTGCACTTAAGTGGCTCAAAAGAGGGTGAAATTACATTATATTAATGGCTTTTGTTACACTATCGTCTAAATGTCCTTTTATTCTTATTTATTCAGAGCAAATATATTACATAACAAAACAAAATTGATTCGGCCCGAAAAAATAGTAGGAGGGGACGAGAAACTGGGAATTAATTTTATTTGGCCTTATCTATTTACCACTTGCATACATACTGGGCATCTCAGTCAGAGCCGTATATACACAGAGTTTGACCAACTCGGCTCAATATGGCGCATGTTGGTTTGTTAGGCAGGCATGCAACAAAGGAATATACGCCACGTTGTGTCCTATTGAAACCGAGTTGGGCCATACTGATGATCTCAGCATAGTCCAACCACACCCCCGATCTGCCTATGTTTCGGCTCCAATGCAAAATTGATGCATATATCAAACCGTCGCAGTGTTTCTTTTTGCCCGTTTCTTACTCTACGGTTTCAATTCTATTCAACTCTTTATCTCTCTCTCTATCTTCATCATTCTCTCTCTCTTTCTAACATGTTGTTCTCCTTTTCTCTCCTTTTCTCTCCCTCTCTCTCTCTTCCTCCCTCTCTTTCTATAAAGATAGGCACATCTTAATATTGTCTCTTTGTAACGATTGCTAGTATAATATATTACCATTGTTGTAATTTGTCTGAATAATTTTTTGTAACTTTATCAAACTTATTTTATGGAGTACATTTCCCTTTTGAAACCGCAACAGATGTTTTTAGAAAATATAAAGGTTCAGTATTTGTTTCCTTTCCATCGAACTTATGAAAGATATGTTTCTGTCCCCATTCTCAAGATGCATATAGTAGATGTTCATGCTTTCTTTTCCTCAGATGTAATACTCAAACACGAAAATGGTATATCCAGAAAGGAAAAATAAATAATTAAAAGGAAAAATAAATACTCAGAAAGGAAGAATATACTTAAAAAGGAAGAAGACATGCGCCAAATGTCTCACTCGGAAGTTGGACATTCCTAAGTACAGGAAAGAGAAAGAGTAAAACTATTTTCAAAAGGACGGTACTTATCATAATATTTTATCACGTTTGGTCTTCAAACTTTAACAAGAAATTGAAGCAATTTGACCTTCAAGATCAATCAGTGCGACTTAAATCAATATTGTTATTGATGTATTCCTCATCTAAAATTTTAAAAGATACGATGTAGAAAAAATAAATAAATACAACGAAATGGATGTTGTTTAGATTTGATGCATATCGTACTTAATGTGCAATAGTAATTTACAGTGGAATCAATAGGGCAATTATGTGAAGAGGTGTATTGGGGAGGGGGGGGGATGAACCTTAAAAAAACAACAGAAAACAAAAAATAAAAAAACATGAGATGGAGGTCAGAAAAGTAAAACTTGGCAACAAAAATTACATTGTTCTAACTCTTCAAAATTGACCGATTGACATTCAAAGAAAGAAATGAAATATACACATTTGTCAACAAAAAAAAATTCCGGGGGGGGGGGGGTGTACCACCGCGACATCCCCACGACCACTGCCAACACACTATAGCTACGTCCCTGGTTAACTCATTATGGGGTATTATGTCTTGCATAGAAAATCTCAAGTATACTTCTTGATACATTGCTATAACTTTGCTAAAAAATGAAGTTGTCATGTTGTGGAAGGCGGAGCAAGATAGGGCATTATTTTGTTTGGGCACTTTAGTCCTCGAATTTTTAGTTAACAGACATGCATGAATTGAGTTCATTTATTTTAAATGATTTTGTAGATTTATTATTTCAACCCCCCAAAAAAAATTGAAGTGTTTAAGTGCAGCTTACAAATCGAAGATAAATTACATTGTCCCCCCCCCTTATTTCCCTACTTCTCGTGCCCATTCCTTTTCCCTTGAAAATACCTATTACCTCCGTACGTCATCTTAATATTTCAAATTAGGCTCGATCGCTTCCAACCAACACTGTTTTATTTCGCTAGTCTTTTATTCAGGCCTTGTACAATATTATCTCATGCATGTGAGCGACCCTTTGTCCTAAGACAGTAAAAATAATGTTTATATGTTATTCCACTTTGAACATTTTCGAAAATAGAAGCTGCAGACGTCTGATAAGCTCAACCTTTTCATCATATTTGTTATTTTAGTTTAGTTAGTTTTGCAGTATGTAAATTGTTATTGAGGTTATGTATATGTTTGATTCGGTACGATGTTCTACAATGAGAACAAATGCAATGAATGTTAGTTTTTAAAACATTAGAACGTATTTTCAAACTACATGCAATTTCAAGTACATTGAAAGCCCGTTTACCTAAGCAAAAGCCAACACGGTCGCAGTGCAGAATGTAGCCTAGCGTAATCCTACACATCTTGTGACTTTCAACAACTTCCAAATAGCTGTCTACTGATATCTTAGTGAAAATTATTTTTTTATGAAAGGAATGTAACAAAAAATAAGATTAAGGATTCGGCAATCACTATACCAACTAAGAAAACAAACAAACAAACCACCACCACCACCACCACCACCAACAACAACAACAACAACAACAAAAAACAAAAACAAAACCATCCCCAAATCGGGTTGGGGTGGGGGGGAGAGGGAGATGGCTCTACGATTTGGGCACATGCTTTGCCTGCCCCATGGGCTCAACCGCCCCTACAATTGTCAAAGTTTGTCAACGTGGTTGATGTTAAAAAGCATAAACCGGACCCGAAAATAGGAGAAAATATAGAAGAAAATGTTATTTGTTTACTAACATGACATCCCTTTTATCATTGAGTCAATTATGATAAAAAGAAGTGAAGTGTTTGTTATTTTTTAATTGAAAAATTGATATCTATATATTTGACATGAACTTCACAAAACACATTATTTCTTTCGTGTAACCGACTGCAACTTTCGCGGAATTACAGATCACAAGTCATGTCTTCAAAATAGACTTATAAATATCCCTCAGTTGTCCATTCAAGATATGGTACATGTATTTTTCGGTTACTTATAATAATGAAGGAGCATGAAAAATTTTGACGAGGGCAAATAATAATCATAAAATCACACATCAAGAAGGCTAGCACAGCGTATCTGACAAAAACTTGACTTTATAATCCAAGATTAATTGCAGTCCTCCATATTTAATGAATTTTTCTCACAGGATTGAGCTGCGGGAAAGAGCACCGTTAAATCATTTACTCACGCCATCTGCAAAAGCGATTGCATCTCAACATTGTTCTACACGCCATACTCACAGGGCGAGGGAGACAGGGTAGAACGTCAACCCCGAAATGCCCCCCCCCCCCCGTATATTGCTATGAAAATAATATACCCCTCTTTACCACCAAAATGGCGACCCTGTTAATATAATGATTGTGTTACATTAAAGCAGCTAAATAGTGTTTCTCTAAAAAAAAAAAAATCTGTCCATTTTCCTTCAAGCTGCCATAAAGTGCCCCTAAAAATCTGCTAGAAACTACTCAGCTCCCTTGTCTTTTGATGGCTATTTTGGGATTTCGTTTCCCGTTAGAGCAGCTTTCTCCTTAGGCCAGGTAGGCATGCAACACTAATACACAATGCTCACATTAACGTAACGATCTTCATGTAGTATTTTGGTGTGTTTGTCTTTGCAAAGAACTCCGTTCCTTTTTCAAAAGTCTTTAGTTGATATCGATATACATTGTATAATTTTCTTTTAAAAACTCCAGTCCTATCGTAAAGATATGGGAAGTTTTTTTTGCATAATCATGATAATAAAGGTTACATGACAATTCAATTGGAGTGTAAGCTATTTATTATGCATACAAGTTGTTATTCTCTTCTGTTTTATCCGTTTTCTCTTTTGTTTCTCTTGTTTCAAACAACATAATACTGATGTCAATGATATTTAATGAAGTCAATTCAGTGCAGTTCATTCATAGTAATGATCCTTAAGCGGAAGCATCGAACGTATGTTGGTTGTTTCGCTTTCATCATCTAATGTAAAACATTTGAGTAAAACAATATTCAGTAGCGATGTGTACAATGTTTTCATGAGATATATATAGTGAAGAACTTTTACTTTCTATGATACCTTATCTGCTAATAAATAGTTTACATTCGTTGATCACACGCAATCATATTCGAATACCCTAATGAATATAGCATATGGACGAAAATCACATTAGCGTGAAAATGTCTGAGCAAAGAATTGAAATATCATATTGCCCGATAAAGAATATATTCAATGCGGGTAGACAGGTAAAATTATTAACATAAATACCAACATGACAGAGTGATCACACATATTATAGTTTTATAGCAACAAAAAAACAAACAAACAAACAAACAAAAACAACAACAACAACAACAAAACCCACAAAAACCGCAATTGCTATCACATACAGATGTCACAGTGTCGCAATACCGTAGAATCTCGAAATTCGCCCTCAAAAAATCTGAGACAGTAAACAAAAGTTAGGGACATTCAATAAACAGCTATTATTCTACTTGAGACACTTTAATTTAACAACACTTTGACCCTTTCCACATAATCGACCACATTTTGTGGCTTGGCTCAATAACTTTTGATTCAGAGCTAGAATATACCAGATGTATGAACAGAAAGAGCAAAAATTTATGCACACACTGTGTCCATTTTTGTGGCATGACCATAATTACGTTTGATCATGGGCGCAAATACTGGGGGACAGGGGGACATGTCCCCCCACCTTTTTGAAGATAGGCGAATGCCCCCCCCCCCACCTTTTTGAATAACTTTTTTTTTTTTTTTTTTGCTTGTCAGAGAATTTTGGAGGCGAATGTCCCCCCCCCAAAAAAAAAAAAAAAATCAAAATGGATTTGCGCCACTGCGTTTGATGCCAGGAATTTTAAAAACGAGAATAAGCTTTAAAATCCTTAAATTGGCTACACATTGAGAAGTTCAAAATCATTGTTGTTGTTTTTTAAACAAAATTGACATTTCCAACTTTTCGACGAGATCCCTAACCATGTATATTGTTTTCAAAGACATTCCACCTTAGTAGAACCATGTAGCACTATAAAAGAAAAATATCATTGTCGCCAATTTGAATATCAAAATGTCATAAATTTAGCCCTTAAATAATTCCTGTCCTGAAAGGGTTAAGATGGATCGATGCATAATTTGGGGATGGACTTCCAAAAAATGTCAAACGGTGCTTTAAAAATATGAATAAAGGAAAAGAAATGCAAGGAAATGATACATGAATAAGGAGCTAGCTGTGTGGAATGAAATAGATATCATGTAATAGCCTACTCAGCAAAGGAAAGAAAAGTCCCTGGAAGCATGAAGGAATTTTATTTCATCAGTCAGAAGAACATTCTCAGAAGGACAAACTAAATATCTGGAGGCTTTGATTTTGTCTCTAGATCATTCCTCTTCAACGAGAACGATGATACAAACACACAATTCACTCCCACATACAATGCTTTCCTTGTTTTCCTGACTTCTTCAAAATATATATGTCTGTTTGGCTGTTGGTTTGTACCAGACGACTTATTACAGACGATCATCATCATCTTCCGAGGTTTCTACGATAACATCCGATTGAAGCCGGGTCAATCCGAGCCAAGCCGGGCATCTCCGGTCAGCATTGAATGTGTTCGAAGGATCACTGACCCCCCCCCCCCCTTCTTTTGAAGTGGAGAAAGTACACTGATTTCCCATTCCCAGTTGTTAAAATTTACAATAAGAAATCTATTTTAGTACCGAACATTAAAGGAGCAAATCCAAGTTATTTATGTCCCATATGTTACAGACCACGCCTAAGATTTTAGTATATCAGGGGGTGTTTCACAAAGAGTTAAGTTGGACTTAGAGTCATGCGTAAGTGCCAATGCGCATCAGGTATTTAAGGCGTAATCTCATTGATAGACTTAGCGCGCGTGCCCTGAGCATGATCTGACCAATGCGGTGATGCGTAATATACAGCACGCAACTAGGAATTTAGTGCGACTTTAAGTCCAACTTAACTCTTTGTGAAGCACCCCCTGATGTCTGTATCAAGTTGATAGCCCTCCTAGAGCTGGGATCAAACAAAATATCAAGTAAAATTATAATATCTGTCAATTTATTATGTTCACAATTTCATTTTTAAAAAATCCATAATACTTGGTAACGTATGCTTGTACTTGCGCAAAGATAAACTATAATCAAGGAGTTATTGAGCTAATTTGTTATGTAATAAATAAATTAAACCACAACTGAGTCTTTAATAATTTCATCAATTACTGAGAAGTCTAATGGAGCTTGATGAAAATTGATTTGCAAGCTTTCTCATTCTCTTTCTCATAGAGGTGTCGTAGTCGAGTGGTTTTAAACACTTGACTGGAAATGCGAAGGTCATGAGTTCGATCCCCGGCACGGCGCTTATGCCTTTAAGCAAGACATTTTATCTGCTTCGCTTATCTCCACCCAGGTGTGTCAAAAAGCGCCTTGCTGGAATGCTCCCCAGGCAGGAGTGAAGAAGGTGCATACATTGTACGCGGGCAAGCCATGAATCCAATAACCGGGGTAATAATATGTCTGTAAAACGCTCGGAGACATCAAAGATGTACTAGACACTTTGAATCAAGAATATTATCATTATTATCATTCTTATTCATTCTTATTTATATCTATAGTAGCATAATTATGCGGGACATGTTTGAGATCACACCACGACGATTGTACGGGTAAATCCAACCGACAGGGAAATTGCCTCATTTTCTAAGAGTGCATTAACCATCCATTGGTTTTAGATTTCCACAAGAAAATGGAAATAAAATGTGGTTTGGTAGAGGTGGTGATGGCAGAGACGTATGCGAATCTGGAATCATATACCTGCAAGGAAAGAAATGATTTCACCATCCTACCGGACAGGCAGGCGCCCGGAGTTTCCTGCGTCCGAAATGAGCGGCGCCTGCTTGCACTCCCAAAATATAAAATTAAAAAGTCATGCGGAAAGATCAAATCTGATATTGTAATCAGTTTCCATTTTTCATAATATAATGCTAAAACCACGGAAGTTGTTTGGGTTCCGTGCAGGATAATGAAGTTATAGCAATGCAGCTATTTTTGATAGTTTTAACATTGATCGCTACTTTAGATTTTCGTGTTCTGCGGAGTTCTCAAGTAAAGCTGTGTCCATATTTGAGTATCTCACGCTCGTGTCAAGAAGGTAAGAATGGTGTCTAATCCTTTCTCCATGGCGTCATCAGAGCTATCCATGCAGAGAGTCCTGACACTGGAGGTCGCTTCTGATTGGTCAATCATTTCATGGAGCTTTAAAAATTTCCCTCTCATAGAGAATGTACGTGAAAGGGAACTATTGGGAGCTCCATGATCCGCCATGTTTTAAACAAAGAACGCGTACGCGCATGCTTATTATGCGCGTGTCACAACTCTCTCTATCAACGCGCTCTGGGCGTCATTAGAAAGTCTCCCTATTCTACTAAACCAAAAAAAGGTTCAGAACCAGTCTTATATCTTTGACACCCTGCTACAAAAATGTGAGATGTGAACCCAGTGGGAACCGTCTTCATGATGTGCAGGGATGATGAATTAGAAATGGCAGATATTAGCCAGAAGAAGAATAATTTCCCACTCTTTCCAATGATTGTTAGTCTGTGGCCATACAGAGATAGTTGAAAGAAGAAGAAGAAGGAGAAGGAGAAGGAGAAGGAGAAGGAGAAGAAAAGAAGAAAAAGAAGAAGAAGAAGAAAAAAAGAAAAAGAAGAAGAAGGAGAAGGAGGGGGAGAAGAAGAAGAAGAAAAAGAAGAAGAAGAAGAAAAAAAGAAAAAGAAGAAGAAGAAGGAGAAGGAGAAGGAGAAGAAGAAGAAGAAAAAGAAGAAGAAGAAGAAAAAAAAAAGAAGAAGAAGAAGGAGAAGGAGAAGAAGAAGAAGAAGAAGAAGAAGAAGAAGAAAAAGAAGAAGAAGAAGAAGAAAAAAAAAGAAGAAGGAGAAGAAGAAGAAGAAGAAGAAGAAGAAGCCCTCCCTAAATCGACTCCCTGCTGCAAGTAGTATTGCCCCCCCCCAAAAAAAATGATAATAAAAATCTAAAACAAATAATTCAAATCAGCATAGGCTACACCATATGGATCTTTTTAACGCTCCTTACCCAGGAGAACCACTGCTCTTTGCACTGACTAAGCAATATAGACTAAAACACCTTACAAGACAAAATAATTTTAATATCTATGGGTGATGGGAGACTTGAAGCAATTTTGCTTGCCAAAATTATGAAATCAAGAAGATAATCAAGATACATTGTTTATTGGAATAGGTAAATATTATGTTCTTTTCCCATTTTGAACTCCTCATTTGTTGCGATGAAATTGCAAATGTTTTGAAATAATGCATGTGGGCAATTCCATGGTTACACACGTTACATTTGGAGAGGTTAATTGAGTTACATCTTAAGCTCCTGTTCTCTTACTAGAGGTGTTAGGTTTAGTTACAACCGGTGGCGTACCCAGGATTTTTTACAGGGGGAGCAAATTTTGTCAACTGTCAAATTCTGCATGGAGGGAGACCCGTATTTTTTTATTCTCGCCAGCCCTCCAAAACTCGCTCAGTGGGGGAGGGGGGGGGGGGGGGGGGGGGGGTTATCAGACGTTTTGCTCCATGATTCTCTGACCAGCAGTGTTTAAAAAAAAAAATTTCCTGTAAAAAGTTGTCAGGGGGGGGGGCACTCCAGTGGCGGATCCAGGATTTTTTGAGGGAGGGGGCTCAACATTCACAAAATTTTCTGATATACAAAAAAAAAAAAAAAAAAAAAAAAAGGCCCTCGGCATTTTTGGGCCCCTTCTTAAACTCAAAAAATCTCTGACAAGCAACAAAAAAAAAAAAGTCCTCAGCATCTCTGACAAGCAAAAAAAAAGAAGAAGAAGAAAAAAAAAAGGTCCTCAGCATTTTTTGAGCCCCTTTTTGGTCCCCTGGATCCGCCACTGGGGCACTCTGCCCCCTTCCCCCCCCCTTGGGTACGCTAGTGGTTACAACAATGCACACATTAGAGTACCTAAAAACAATATCAAATCTTTAGAAGAAACATACGTTCTGCATGCCAATTAACCCTGTAAATGTTCAATTACGTTACATTAAAAAAATAAAAATAATGTAACGTGAGTAACCAAGCACTTGCAGGGTTGACAGAAAGTATGTTTCTTCTTCTGAAGTTTTGATACTGTATTTAGGTAATCTAATATGTGTGCATTGTTGTCACTAGAACTCATATACCTAACACCTGTAGTAAGAGAACAGATGAAGCCATTCTTGCGAATACGAATTATCACTGTTACCCTTGCACGTTCGCATAAAATTATATTTAAAGAGAAAGGTTTGAAACAACCATGATGATTGAACATGAATGTCACTGGTTCAGAAATGTTTGGGCAGGTGTTGGTCTCTGAGACAGATGAATGCACCATTTCCTGTGTCTAATTAACGCACTCTTCACATTGTACCAAATCTAGAAAACGAGAACTCTTTAAATGAAGCCCGACTGATTTACGACACTTCTCGAAATTGACCCGAAAAATAACAGAATAGAAAGCGATTGTATTTGGGCAAGGGGCGGTTCCTTTGACTCGGTACAACACGTCGCGATTTTAAGCCCCCACTAATCCGAGACTTCTCATTGAGAAACTATAGCCTAGCAGCAGGGAACAATCCGCTTGAATTTAATGTTAATCATCGACAGATTCTTAAAAATGAAATTGATGAATTACTTGCTTTAAAAATAACAGAAGGACCTCAGTTTCTTTTAGCTCGACCGTGGAGGAGTATATTCGTGGAAATACAGAGGGGTTGCTATAACCTCAATAACCATTTGAAGAAATTCTGTTTTAATCAGAAAGTCATGAATTGCTTGCTGGAAATATATATGAATATAAAACAGGCTTCAGCTTTATATAACTCTGCGGTAGAAAGAGATGTATACAAGGGACGGCTATACATTTCAACTATTTTGGTTCCATATTACTTAAATCATACTGTTCCTCATGAATAGTTCATGAATAATTTGCTGATTTTTTTTTTGTAAAGATGATTTAGTTCTAGTTCTAGTGTTTCAGTTTTAGGTCTATAGTTTCAGTTATATATTTTAACCATTTTCGGAAAGTCTTGTTGTAATCATATAGACAGTTATAATCATAGACAGCTTTGTACATATACCAGTGTCACAACTATTCTGTTTTGTAGTGTAAGGGGGTGGGGGAAGTATGATAGTGTAAAGTATATATATTTAGTAATTATTTCCATATATTCAGAGCATTTGTAAATATATTTTCTCACAATTAAAGGGGTCTATAAAATACAAGCTGTGTTTTTTTTAATAGACTCCTCCACTTTCGTTACTTTACTCTGATAACATTATCGAAATTATGATAGTATAATTGTTTATTATATGTAATTACTGTACTTAATTACAAAAAAATCCATTTATGTAAACATTTCTTATCGTAATTTTGTTTGATATTATGTTATACCAATTTGCATATATGTAAAACACTGAGAGACATCATGTGGAAATAAAGAAACATTGAACCTTGAACCTTGAACCTTTCCGAGTGGAATGTGCTCAAGGTAAAACTGACAAAGGAGACTTCAGCTTCAAGTGGGATAGAGGGACATTTCAATTTGGTCTTCTGCCTCGAAAGGAAAAGAATAGGATAAAAAACAAAAGAATAGTAATCATCAGCATGATCAGGGGATCATGATTATGCCGTATAGAGGCTTGTGAGAAGCCACCTCTATATTCCAATCACTATGTTAGAAATCCGACATCTTTAATTGAAGCTGAAACTACAGATTTCTGAACCTTGTAAAAAATATTGTGCGTTCGTAGTACGTAGGCCCCAAAAGCTAATTGGCGAGGGAAAAAAAATCACATTTTTAATGGAAGACTCTTAAAAATAAGGGGTGAAAAATGCCAAACATCCAACTTTGCGCAATTTTATGCCAAACGTGAGTAATATTTTACACAACAACGATTATACCCTTTGCCCAAAATTGAGTAAAGATATCACCGAATTGCACCAAATAATCGGACACTGTAGTTACCCTAATATTGGGCAATTTTATCCCATATGTTCACATGGTTTATGGTTATAGTATACAGAATTATAAACTGTAAAAAATTACTGTAAAACTACAGGTTTTTTAGCCCTTGAAATTACAAATGCTGATTTCCGGAAAAAAAAAACTGTGGAAAAACGGGCATTCCGGCATCCTGACTGGCAAGAAAATTCCGTGAAAAAAAAAACGGCTATTTTTTTTTTCAGTGTACAGAAAGTTGCCATCTATAAAAATCGTGACTACAAGGCACAAAATTAACCGATTCTGTTTGTAAACAACAGGTTAGCAAATATCAACTCCGGGCCCGAGCAACACACTTCCCTAAAAATGAATAGACAATTAATGCATTTGCACAATAATTCTACCACATGAAAAGGCCTTTCGTAAAGATCATATTATGATACCTTCAAGACAGAGTTGTACATAAACAGCTGATTATCCTTTGTTCAGCATTTTATAACGGTATTAAAGTAACGAGCGAGCTAAATATCACTCATTAAATATGGCGCCTCTTAGGACCAGAGGAGATGAAGCGGCCTAATTCTGAGGGTCACATGACGTAATGGATGAAATATGAATGAGACTAAACTCATATTTCGACCTATAGGTGGTTCCTGGCTTATAGGCTGTACCAGGGCTTAGTGCACTGCTTACGCCATAAAGAATTAGAAATGATTCCAGTCTCCCCATTTCTCGATACTGTTTCAGCATTGACTGTACATGATTGTGACTGATAAGTTGCGCCTCATTGGGCAGACATTATTTTGTTTGGAGCAAATCTGAGTTCCATCATATGCTGATGTTAGTTCGGAATTTTTCTCAAGACTTCTAAATATTTGTTTCTGAAAAAAAAAAAAAGATCAAAATTTGCTAGTATCACTTAGCGCCAAAAATATGAATTCATCAATTGATACAATAAATGAAATGATCACCAGGGCAGCCTTCTTTACAATGCCTGACAAAGAAATTGTGATAATATGACTTAAGACAACCCCAAATGAGTATGCTGCTATATGCATCATGGCCCCAGTAAGATGTAATGTAATATGTGATAATACAATATTACCACTTCTCTTTGATACTTTGTTCTTTTGTTGTTGTTGTTATGTTGTTGCAGGTTCCAGGGCAAAATTTATCACATTGGCAATACGTGTAGTTAATTATGTGTTAAGCTATACTCCTAAATGAATTTCAATGTTTTACATTTCAGATTGCAAATGCAGTTCTTTGGTCGCTACGCTCTCCGATAGAATAGTAGGCCTTGACCAATATATAGGGTAATTTAACGCGGCAACACAATCCTCCCTGCTCCCAGAAAAATCCTGTATACGCCGATATGCGCATAGAGAATTATATAGTAGACCAAAAGCTTAATCTGTTGCCTGTCCACAAGTAGCGTAGCTACAGGGAGCTTGGGGTGGAACGTGCCCCCCCCCCCCCTCATCGAATGACGGAGGATGAAAAAGGAAAAGAGAAGGGGAAAAGGGAAGGAAGAAGGGAAAAGGACGCCAAATAAGACGATCCCTCCCCCTAATCAGTGGCCTTGTTAATTTTCATCTTTTGCAGACGGGTGCTAGTGCCCCCAATGGCTGGACTTACGCTACGCCACTGACCCTGAACCCCCTTATGAATAAAATACAAAAAATAAACTACGACGGCAGAGGAAAGTTTTGGAGTAGCCTGGTTGCCTGGGAATCAGACTAACCAGCAGTTGGTGTAATTCCTGCAGTAGATTTGCGTGTGATGTCTGCTGTGTGCTAAACCTCCCTCGTGTTTCAGCCATCTGCGTCCAACTGATTTATGGCAACAACACTTGGACCATTTGCGGCTCTGGATCAGAGAAAGAGGTTGTACTTTTTACCCCTCCAGCAAGACCATTAACGTTTCTGCATCCACTGGGTACAGGACAAGAATTCGGCGGAAAAACTGGAATAAAACCTACTTTTTCGGAAGACCTCTCTCAAATAAAGTTGATTTTCTTTTCCCTTATTACCGTGCTTCGATTTTTAAAAAATATTGTATATAGATTCAGTGCCCGTATTCAGTGCTGGAGCTAGTTGCGAGGTACGGTAGTAGGATATTTGCTTTGAAAGGGAGAAACCGATTTGATTCAAAACGTTTTGTGATACCTCACCTCACCTCACTTGCACAATAATTGATACTTTTGACGCTGGTGTTTATGATCCCAACTGTGTGCCTTATTTTGATATGTGACGAGTGGAGTCACTGCCATGACTGCAGGAAGGTTATGATTGTTTTCCTGAATTCGACAACAGTCGGCAACTACTGAGAGCCGAGAACGAGCAGGCGCCGCACCCGAAGAAAAAGAGTGGACATAAGTTATTTGTCATTTCTATGACAAAATTCGTGAACACATTTATGATATTTTGTTTCCCTGCCTACCCAGATCTCTGATTTAGATTCCCGAATTTGAAAGCGATGCCGAAGCGAAAGGTTCACGACGCCTTCTCAAATAACGAAGGTAGCCGAGCCGTGGATTCAGACAGCGAAAGTTCCTCTTCGACAGACCGCTCCGATCCCGACGGCTACCGCCGAGACTCCTCCGACCGTAACCGACGAGCATCCGCTAACAGCTTTAACATGAACGCGGGATCCAACATGTCTTACGAAATTGACGCTGTCACGGGTCTGCCTAGGCAGCGCCATGCCGCCAACGCCCGGGAGCGTGACCGGACGCACAGCGTCAACAGCGCCTTCGTTCAGCTAAGGGATCTCATCCCCACCGAACCAAGGGACCGAAAACTTTCCAAAATTGAGACCCTGAGACTAGCGACGAGTTATATCAACCATTTAGGTACTCTCTTACTTGTCGGAGATGAAGAGATTGAGCAACCATGTATGCATCGGGCAATGCTCCGGCCGGGCAGCGAGGCAGGACCTCGCATTATCTGCACCTTCTGCTTGCAGAATCATATGAGTAACATGAGGAACAGAGCTGTCATGAATGTACATCATCAGGTAATTATCTCAATCTTATAATCATTTTTGATTATTCTACGAATTCTTAACAGAAACTACAATGAATATAAACACAGCCAGACAACCTGCAGCCAAATATACCAAAGTTAAGTTGGAAAAAGGATAAGGAGAAGTGTAAAGTTCTGTAAACTTTCTGCTCTCGGGGAATTAAAACCAAATGTTTCTCTGAATGCATATATGCATGGAACAACGATTCTCTCTAGTGAGAGCGAGTCGAGTACATTGCTATTAAACGGTAATCTTGTGGATTGAAGAATTTGAAAAAAAAATCGTTGAAAAAGTCTTGATTGATTTAAAACTATAAAGTAAGCATCAGTAAAAGTGTATTGTGTATGGATAAAGATCAGGAATATCATTTCTCTGAAAATGTCAAGGAGCAAAGAAGAAGGAAAAACACGCTTACCTTTAGTTCAAGTCATAATAACCAACTTTTGTATGCTTTTCAGAATTATGATTTTTCACATCGACATTATGGTATGTCGATGGTCACTTATGTGATGATTATTATCTACAGGTTTTGCAATTACTGTCTTATCCGTTTTTTTAAGATGACATAATCTTGCCTATATATACTGTGGCATATTTCCTCCCCTCTCGCAAGACTAAATAAACAATTTTTAAAAACAAAAATGTATCGAGTCAATTCCATCTTACATGTCTTGCATGTTATTTTGTGTGCAACATGAATATTCCCACTCGCATTAATTTCTTTATCCAACTACAGAGCAAAGTGCATTAATTTGTTAATTTTTGCTAACCAGTTTTGATGGCAATCTTCATCTGTTCATAGCATTGTTTGTGGATTTATCATGTTTATACCTGGTTGCTACAAAAGGAATGAATTATTCGTGTATTTGACATTCGAGTTGGCTATTTCCTCCATAATGTCCACTGCACTTGGAGGAAAGAGCTAGACTTCGCTTCACTCATTAACTGAACTCCAGTTTCATGAATTTAGCAGGGCTGTTTTGTTTCCAATGGGGCAGTTAAAATGACAAAACAATAACAATAATTACGATTAGTGAAATTATAATCCTAAATAGGGGTATAGGGCGTTTGCTTTGCCACTCTGGGGCTGTTCCATGTGAACTCTGGATCTATATCTTTTTCACTTTTCTGTGTTGTGTGGCTTTAGGCTTTAACAATTTTTTTTCGATATTCCTTCTTTATTATTATATCACTTAGAGTCATAAATGTCATTAAGTTGCTTCTTGCTGAAATATAAATCACAATAATATGCCTTAAATGGTTTACTCGTGATCTGGTTAATCTCTATTGATTTTCGTTCTGGCCCTCTTCCTTCTCAGTATAATGGCTCTTCTTGTCGTCTTTCAGCGTATTTTTTTTTTTCATTTCAAATCGTGCTTAAAAGTCTGATTTTATTAATTTTGAAGTTTATTTTAATTTGCTTATGGACAAAAACATTGTTATTAAATCTGATGCTATTTCTAATTACATTTCCCGATTTTCCTACAAATGTATAATGCACTTGATCTGCCGTTGGTCCATGCGTTGAAACTTGAAGGCGAGGGAAGGGGGGGGGGGCACCGATGTTGCTAAATGCATGAGCATGATGAGATGGGATTTCCCGTGGCCCTAATAGGGGGGGGGGGGGTGTGGGAGCCTGTGAGGGTCTTATGTTCTTTTCACGTTCCTGTCCCTCTTTTCCTTTCTTTCCTCTCTTTTTTTTTCTTTGTTCCCATTTTCCGCCATGCGATGGGGGCTTGCAGCAGGGGTGATCCCCGTACTACCATAGCTACGCCACTTGATTTTATTATCATAGGGTTCATTCACTTCATTGGCTTGTGAATAGTTCCTTTCAAAGTAGTTTCTGGCGATGTTTTGGTCTTATATCCCGGTCCATTGGAATGTGATTACTCAGATCAAGAAATTGGCGATTGGGAAAGCCATTGAAACTGGTCCACAATTGTCAGCTTCCGTCACGATGGCCTTGCCTTCATGGCGTCGAGTATAGAGGTGAGAACAGATTAAAAAATATCCAGAGAATCTCGACTCGATACTGGGTCCATGTACTTTATCAGGTTGCCCATTGGCATTATAGGGTCCATGAAAGTCCATGGTCGATGCATGGCATTGTAAGGTATTCCCTGGTCCATGGATCTCTGTTCCTTCAAAACATGGTGATGAGAACAGATTAAGATACTCAGAGAATCTTGATCTGATAGGACCAGGGACCTGCGTCCCCAGATATTTTCAAAAAGTTTTAAAGTTTATTGATTTTCCACATATGTCTTTCGCAATTTTTAACAGTACATATCAAAATTAAGAGCAAGGAGTTCATAAAAATTATGTACATAGACATAAACATAACAGAATATAATTCAATAGACTTGGATATGGGGGGAGAGGGGAGAGATATCGTTTGCCTTCACACATATTAAATGCAGTTATGAAAAGGTATGTACAAATATGAGCATATGCACCACATTGTACTATGAAAAAAAAACAAAAAAAAACAGTAGTAACTCTACAAAGAGCTAATGCCGCAATGATTAATAATTTGACGGATGCGCCTTTATGACTGGCTGTCAATAATTGGTTCAAACACACACATATTATTTACACACTGCTTTATCTATTTTATTCAACAACAAAAATGGTTATCTTATAATAGAGCTTCGATCTTTGAGTCGGCAATCCGGATTCGAAAGTGAATAAATGCTACCCTTAGTTTTGGTATAGGCCTACTATTCACAGTTTTTTCATCGACGGGAAATCATTCAAAGTGCTTGAAAGGTCAAGATATGATAGTTATACTAAATTTAGCAGGGAAATGCTACTAAGAACATCGGGTGAATTAATCCTATATCAAAGATGCATTTTTAGATAATTTGGACATCTTCCCCTGAAGTGTGAATACGAAAGGACAAAAGAAAGAAAGAAAGAAAGAACCCCCCCCCCCCGAGAAACAGCCCAACTTCTCTTTTCACTTTTTACTACTTTCTACAACTCATTTTGAAGCAGTTTAAGATATTTTTATTGACAAGTATAATCCTTTTTTCAAAACTAAAAATTACTTTTTCATTTTATAAGAATTAAAGTTATATGTTTCCCCCCTGCTGCTTATATACTTGATCAAAACGAGAAAAATGGAAACTTTAATGATCAAAACTATTCTCTACGATATTGAAATTATTCATATGTACACATGGTGGTAGTCCTGGGGATTTTATTACGTAACACCCACCCTGTAGTGTTTCCGCCTCCTCTAACCGCAAAACATGATCTCGTTCGGCGGAACGTCGGCCGCTCTTTGAAGTTCTGGGAGATGCAGTAAGAAAGAGAAATATTGCGTAAAACAGAGGGAAACGGATGTTTTTAGATAGTCGGTAAATGATAATTGATCCCTTGCTCTGGTGTTTTGCTCTCTTTGTAACTTAATTACCTAATTATGTTGCTATTTCCTTTTATACCATGCAGGTTCTTTGACAGATGATTACGTACTTGTACTATTACGCAAAAATGTCTGTGAAATGGAACCAATAAGGAGGTACTACTACTAGCCTATGGCTTGCCTAGTACCTCCTTCGTGGGACCAACTTGATATCTGCTCAAGGCACTCCTTGATTTTCTCAACGATATATACCCAATGAGGCTATACTAGATATCATTTCAGGACCTTTGTAATGAAAATGATCGAGAGTAATATGAACGTTTTCTTAAAAGTTTAGACATTTAACATGTTTAAAAATAGAGAGTGATATATAATTCTCTACTTTTAGTTTGATTTTTGTTGGTTTTTGCTGTTGTTGATGTTGTTGTTGTTTTGTTTTGGTTTGTTTGTTTTGTTTTGTTTGTTTGTTTGTTGTTGTTGTTTGTTTTGTTGTTGTTGTTGTTTTTTTTTGTGTTTTTTGTGTTTGTTTGTTTGTTTGTTTGTTTGTTTGTTTGTTTGTTGTTTTTTTTTTTTGGGGGGGGCATTTCTAAAGCGCGGAAGAATTGCCCAACTAAACATTCAATATTTTGGATAGATACTGTGCTCCTCATTGGCGTCGGGTAGGTTCAGCCATACAAAAGATTGCCATGGCTGTCAGAGTGGGAGGGGGGGGGGGGGGTGGGGGAGGAGGAGGAGGCTGGTCTCACTGTCAATAAACTGCGAGAAAACAGGGCCATCGAGTAAGGGGAGGGTGTTCTCTCTTACCCCCTCTCTTCTTTCTATATATTTTTTTCTCTCCCACCCCGCCATTTTCTATAGAGGGATACGTGCCCCCCTCCCTAGTAGATTCGCCATTGATGCTCAGACTTAGTCCACGTTACCATCCATCCGGACCTCACAGTCAGGACAGGTGATACTAAATGGCTGTGTCATCAAGGACACATAGTCGGGCATCTTTCAGTTCGCCGATCACATTTTGTATGTCCAGTCTTCGCAGCAGATAGCATCTGATCTAGTCAAATTAACCAATTATTGGCTCGCCTTTGAGATATGTCATCGGGTCCTCATTCTCCATCAGAACCGTAGAACGGACCTCCATAAGGTTCTAAATTCTCTTCAGGACATTTTGATCAAAACTGACTGGAGCTTTTTGAAAATAAATAGATTCATTCTTTATTTTATAGCTTAGCCATTTTAAGTAAGCTCTGATGATATATTATAAAATGAATCTTTTTGAGAACACTACTATTAAGTACTGACAGTCATGAATTTGAGATGGTCCCCGAATATTATGTCAGCTACGGAAGCTATAACCAGAATGGTTCACCAAAGTGGTCCCATAATTTAATTTATTAATTAAACAGGAATTAACGCTTTAATTCTTAACGCATGGACTTTTTGAAACGGGGTATGGTAAATATCAAAGGTGACAGGCTGTTTTTCCCGCGCTTATACAGACACCTGGAAATGTTACCGTCTGCATGCATGGTAATCACCTCTATATATATGTTATGTGCAGTGAGGTCAGTGCAAAATATGTCTTTCTATTTTGTAATGATATCAGAAAGTAACTCATGAATTAGGTGTCAGAATCAGCCTTTTTTCAGTCTGAAATTGATGAATTCTAATGTTTACGGTCATGGAAACCTGACGTACTTTCAAGTTGAAGGCTTGCTCAATTTGTACAGGAGTGAATTATGATAATAATAATAATAATATATTACGTTTATATAGCGCATTATGGGAATAATTCAATGCGTTTTACAATATTATCTATTTATTACCCCTGGTCATTGGATTTCAAGCCCGCGCACAACTGTGCATTCCTACCATTTTGCACCGTTCACATGCATGCATGTAGCCTGTAGGGCATTGACAAAACTGACTTTCGGCAATCCTCACAGGTACCCATTATCTCCCGGGTAAGAATGGCAATGTAGATTAATGTCTTGCCAAAGGACGTTAGTGCCGCGGCGGGACTCGAACCGCGAACCATGTGATCCACAGTCCGGTGACGTATCCACTAGACCACGACACCTCTACTTCATATATTCTAACTTCATATATTTTCTAATTTGTTGAATTGTTATTATCCATAATGAAAAAGTGTGAAAGAAATAGAGTGTATCGTGAAAACTATCTGATTGAGAGGAATTAAGATAGGTCATGCGGTGGTGGGTATTCTCGTCAAGTTTCTCTGACTCATTATTATGTGCTATGAGGTGTGTCCAAAAAATAGAGAACCATGTAGATCATTCTGCCCGGCTCCAGGTTCTTTGATCTCATCTGAATTCTACCTTTATTTTTGATAATGTATTCACGCACCATTTTACATGAATATCAACGACATTCAATTTTTTTTTAGTACTCTAGGAGTATTCGCAATATTGAAAAATAGCGGACGCTATCATGAATGCTATTTTCTATATGACGTCTAAAAAAGGAATTTCAACTCTTTATACTGGACTTTGCTGCGAACTTCGATGTGTGATTATTTATTGGTTGTTGTTGGTTTTACTTTGCTCGAGAGGTCCACCTTTCTTTTATATTCTTTGTCTTTGTTCTATTTCAGATCTTTACTGGATTTTGTCTCCAACATCGAGGTGTGGTTGTTTGTTTATTTATTTATTTTTTGTGTTTTGTTTTTGTTTTTGTTTTGCTCAAGATATTCACCACCTCAACCTAACCTTATAGTTTTCTTCCATTGTTCAGCTCTATACTAAGCCCTATGTGAGCAGTCGGACCTTTATGCCACGTATATCTGTATATGATGATGAACCTTGGGCCAAGTTATATAGCATTGGATAGTTCACGTATAATGTAGTAAATAATCTATAATATCCACATGTAATTCAGTAAAAAAATAGATTACCATAATTTATGATGGTATATGTCTGTGTATATGATAATGACCCGTAATATACCAGCAATTTTAGAAAACTCCTAACTCCTCAGTCCTTTCGTGAGGGCACCGACAACAATCATGAGGGGAAGAATGAAAATAAATCTTTAGGGTCATGGGAAATGAAATAAAACTTATATTTACTCACTATCTGCTAGCGTTGTTTATCGTATTTACGAATCAGCTGGTCCCATTTTTTGAACATCCTACAGTTTGAATGCATTCCCAAGTTATGTTTCACTAGAGTTTGGAGAAATTTCTTCATTTTTCTTTGGAGAAGTTTCTTATTCACGAAATTATTCTTTAACTTCATTCAGGACTCTGAATATTAAACATAAAATGACGACTATTTTGATGGAGTAATATTTTCAAGCAATACTCGAAAATAGAGAGTGAATCACTTGTTGTGGGCCAACTTGGAAGAAAGAATAAATAATGATATTATTGTGCTTATGTTCCACAACTTCTGATAATGTTCGGTGTTGATTTTGAAGAAACTCAAGAGAAGAAGAGTTTGAAGCTATTTAAACGTTTACTCCCGTATGGAAGAACATGTCATTTTTCACATGCACCTTGCTTTTAAAAATGCCTTAATATTCAAAATATAACTGCTAATAGTTGAAATGTTTGGACAGAACTTTGCCAACATTCATGTGATCCCACATACTCATCTACTGTGTAGTGCTTTGCACTGTAGGTAGTAATATGAATAAAACAAACAATCAAATGGTGTTTCACCGCTGATATTTAGTTGATTAAAAGTTATTTAAGAAAACGATAAAAGTGACGAAAAATAAATGATTCTGTAGGTCGACTCCAAAGGGAAAACGATAAATATGATATCATAATACTTCCCATTTTGTAGAGTTTATGATTCTTTTAACAACGGAAGAATGAATGTATACTTCCTCTTGCTTCATATAACTCATTTTGTTCAATTTTCCTGTAAATAATCCGTCTGGGGATACGATCGAGTTACTATCCTCGTAAATCCCAGCGAAAGTCCATCACTCGGCCACCCGGAGACATCCCCGTGTAATTACTGCCTCGTCCCGCAAGCGTGAAACTCGTGTGTACCCAAAATAAAGTCGCTCTGAATCTGTCTTCGCGAATATGATGACAACCGTCTGTTCTAGTATTTGATATTTTTGGGCTACACTCGAGGCGCGGAAATCGACTCCATCTGCCGCCTTTTTTTTTTTTTTAACCTTCTCTCTGTTTTATGTCTTTTGAATGGTTGTTTTCATTTTTATAGTTCACTGTCCTACGCCCGTTAAAGTTGCATGAGCAATGGTTGCATTTTACCTACAGAGAAACGAATAGTAAATTAATTACAGTGCGCTATTTATGATTAGTCCAATTTTGTATAATTGCATGTATATCTGTTGACAACAAATAAGTAATAAATTGAATGTTATAATTACAATGCCGTAATAATAATAATAATAATAATAAAAATAATAATAATAATAATAATAATAATAATAATGATAATGATAATGATAATAATAATGATAATACTACTACTACATGTACTACTACTACTACTCCTACTACTACTACTACTACTACTACTACTACTACTACTACTAAATGATATATAATATTCATTAAAAAAATGAGTAGCAGTGGTGAAAATAATGATATTAATAATGATAAATAATGATAATAAGAATGTTAACAATAACAATAATAGGCCTAATAGTAATAACTGTTTGTGTAGAGCACTTTTTGCAAGTTACTGAGCAGAGCGGTGTGGATATCAATCGCTGACAGTGACAATGTGTGTTTGTCATATGTGTTTAGAAGCAGTGACAATAGGCCTATATTATTACCTATACACAATTTCTTATGATTGTACAATATGTTCGAATGTACACGATTGACTTTCTTGTATAAAATCTAAACATTTCAAGTGATGAATTCATGGTTGAGGGCAAGACTTGGAGGGGGGCTTGAACCCAACCCCCTCCGTCAGTCAAATTTTAATAAAGATTAGAGTAATTCAAAATATATTTATTTTTTTCAATCACTTTCTCTTTGTCCTTGTTGTTGCAAGTAATTTGTGTCATGTACCAACACACCAGCATCCGTCGTTGTAAATCGCCCTAGCGATGCTCCCAAAATGTATGTGTTTATTTTAGAGATTGCAACGAAGTGAGAATAGAATTACTACATTGTACCTTGCCAATGTCAATTTTGATTTTTGGAATTTTTTTAAAAACTATGATTACATAAAAATACTGCTGAAAGGGACTGCTATTTTTTAAAAAGAACGAGAAAAGCTCGATTTCTAAAAAAAAATAAAAAATAATATTTTCCCCCTTGCCCAGCCCCTTTCCCTCTCTCACCCCCCCCCCCCTCCACCGTTTATTGTATTGCTTCCGGACCGCAGAGGAAATATTGCTGATAAGAACGCCCTTTCGTCAATACATTAATTCTTAACCATTTTTACTCTAGAATATTCAAGCATAATAATAATTATATCCTACTAAATATCGACACTCAGTATTGACGCAAATTGAAAAAAAAAAACGAATTCAGATTCAGTAATGACCCCCCCCCCCCCTCCTCATTATATTCGCTCCTGATGCAGATACTCTTTCCATTAACCAATTGAAATCTTGCTATTACGTGTATAAGTATATCTGCGTGAGACTCAACAACAACAAAAAAAAAACTGTGAGAGAGACGTTGATTTACATCTTGCTTATCGCTGTGTATCACATTGATAACACCTTACGTCCTAAATCTACATAAGAACAGCAACATTCAAATAACAGCATAACACATAATCTTGGGGTTTGATGTAGCGAGTGATAAGAGAAAATGATGCCAGGCCTTACCCGCTGATGCTCGATAGCAGGTGCCATATGGGGAGCTGCCTTGCGAGAATGAAGACCCCCCATCGGAGTCAAATCCTGGTTTGTATTCGTGGAGGTAGAATTGTAAAATGGTCCAAATTCCACTTAACTGAGATGCAATATTTTAGGATATTGTAATACTTTAGACATATTGAAAGCGTCTACTGACAGAAAGTATTTCCCTTATCTGGAAAAGGGATGCCTAACCAGTTTCATGTATTAGCAAATGCCATTTTTTCCTTCAAAAAACATGTGTAGTTAACGTAAACAAAAATACAAACGAAGAACGGTATAGTTGTATTAAGAAACCCTGCAGATAAGATAGCCCCTACTTTTACATTCACCCGAAATTCATTAAAATCTAAGGGCTTTGTTGTCTGAAAAAACAATGTAACATTTATTGTTTGTTTTCAGTCAAGGCCTATTTAGAGAAGATTATTAGTTGTCATCATAGAAGTACATGTAGATCTACTTGCGGTATATAGCCTTCATTCAAATAAAATTGTAGGCCTATAATTTAATAAACTTATAGGTCTTTTCTACTTACTGTACACATCGTCAAAGTTCGTTGATCGTTGATGAGAGACAATGTTTTACTGCGTTTGTTTTCAATCCTATAGGAAGTGAAAATTAATGGTATGGTTTGGTATGCCTACTTGTACGGTGAACTAGGTTTTATTCACATCACATTCGAATAGTATTTGAGAAATAGCTGTATACCAAACTGTTCTTACTGCTAGCATTGAGTTACTCCTAACTGCTACCACTGAAAACTGAACTAAGTACTAGGAGTGCACGTCATAATCTAGAGAGATTTCACCAAGGATTCTCGTTCTTGGTAGTTTGTTGGGAGACAGTAAAATAAATGTAGGTCACAATAATCTTCCTGTCTGATATATTGCCAACGTCGAAGAACGGGGCATATTTTGGTTCTGATCGGGAAAAACTATATACCTCGACTGAAATATACATATAACAAATCTAGAATATCTAATAGTAGGTCCGTGGTTGAAGATGATGATTTAAAAAAAAATATTTGTATGTAATATATATCTCTTGCTTCTCCACCTAACATGTTATGTGTAGGCATATAAATCACGTGATATTAATTTGCATGGTAACCTGATGATATTCATTTGTATGGTCACGTGACGTTTAGAATGTGGGATTATCAATTGACAATGAAAATACTACGAAAGAAAGAGACTAGAGTATATGGTAATTGGTTACAAAAAGACAAACTTCATGAAAATGAGAAAAAAGAGAAGAAGCGATGAACAAAATGATAAAATATAGGCCTACATTTTTTTTCCTCACAATATTACACATTTTTTCGGCAAAAGTTAATTCACAATACAAACTTCATCGTGTTAAAATGATATATCTTTCAACTTCTTATATATAATATTCAGAATGTTGTCATAATAATTCATAACGTTTTATATTATATATAATTATATAAAAATACCAACACACAAGTGAATGTGCATGGACTGATAGACTTGATGGATGGAAAGGTTAAGATTAAAAAGGCAAAACAAAATGATGAATTCATTTGTACAGAGTCAGATGTAGGCCTACTTGTATATATCCATATCCAGTGATATAAATGGGATAAGCCTTGAACTTATCCTATAGTGCAAACCATAATAGGTCGCTTCACCGGCCATACAAATATTTCCTGTTTCACTATTTTTACGACAGCCAGGGGATTTTCATAATTTCAGAGGGTTACAATAAATTCCAAGAATATTCCTGTTGTCCTGTACATGTGTGGAAGAGATAGTAGATATCGCCTACTTAATCTTTGTGTTTTGAATAAGTTTAATGTAGCAAGTTTCCTTATAAATATTCAGTTTTATTTTCATTTCCAACAGAACAGTGATTTTAACAAGAAATCAAATGTACAATTCAATATTCAATAACAAAATACATTTTACATGGTTTAAAGTTATAAAATAGAAAGTATACATAGACATCCAGTATAATAGTATTTTTGTTGTTGTTTTTTTTTAAGTTAAACCTGTGGAAATGGAGGGATCCACTGAAAAGCAAAGCTTGTAGTATGTGGATCCCTCGAAATAATGACAAACGTATTTTTTTTAACATGTAAATATATTGACCAGAAAAATATAGATGTACATAGATTACCAAAAAGTGGCAGAATAATAATACAATTATAAATCCGTAATTTGAAAACTTGTTACGACACGTATATAGTATGGTGAACATAATAAAAAGAATATAGGACAACATAAAATAAAGCTAGGGAAGAGAGAAATACAAGGATAGTAAATGTTGCTGCATATGTGAAGAGTAAAGAAAAAGAGAGGAGAGGTAGAGAGGAGAAGGAGAGAAAGAGAGAGAGGGAGAGAGCACACGATGTGCATATTACAGGGGTAGTGACCATAATTATAGTAAGTTACATATACAGCGTAAAGACATGACGGGAAGGATAAATGCATTTGAAAAAAAAAGGCGAGACATGATTAGGCTATGCACTGATATTAATTTGTATTGTAAGAAAGTATAAGAAACAATTTCAATTTCCTTTTAAATGAGTAAAGTGAGGGGGCAAGTTGAATGTCATTATGAAGAGAGTTCCAAAATTTGGGGGCTGTATAAATAAACGTGTATTGAGCTAGAAGGGTTCTCAGCAGAGGTAGATGAAAGTCATTACAGCGCCGGGTTGGAAAATTATGAGAGGATTTATTTTGGGTGAACATATCATCATAAAGAGAATAATGAATTCTGGGAAAGGTGAAAAACAATTTGTGAGCTTCCTCTTTCCTTTATGTCAGTTTGGAAGACCATCATATAGTAGAAATGTCCCCTGAAAAGGATTGATCTTCAAATGCCCTCACAAGGCTCACATTCAAAATTTGACAAGAAACAGCTGAAATGTTGGGCCGAACGTGTGTGTGTGTAGTCCCATAAACACATTTCTGTGTGCAGTGCATGTGACTCTCAGCAGGATTGAGTCAATTTTTCCACATTTTGGTGATTCCTAAACCTTACAGCACCAGTTCTATATGTACTATATAATCAACCTTTCCCAATCGTTTTGAGACAGTTTCTTGCGCAATGTAAACGCATGACCAGAACTCAACTTTATTTTTAACTCACCAATAAGTAATTACCAGCTGTCCATGTTGAAGTTTTTATTTTATGAAGAAAAAAAAAGAAGAAAACATTGAGAAGAATGAGAAGGAATAAGGGGGGGGGGGGGGACAGAAGATGAATGAGAAGAAACTGAGTTTGTAAAATGAAAAAGAGGGTGGAATAGATGACTGAAAACGGAAAAAGGCAGAAAGTAAGGAGGGGAAGACAAGAACTTGTATAAATTCAGGAAATGGTTAAAATAATAATCTTATTTCGCACAAGAGACTGTACTTTACTGGTCTTGTGTCTTTTCCTTGGCTAGAGCATGTTATGTTGAAATGATCTTTATCGAGAAAGAAAGGTTTATACTAAGCTAATTTAAAGAGATATTGGAGTACTGGCCAAAGGGCGCTTCACAGAGTAAAACTATGATTCAGAGTATCTAGATATATCAACATTCAGTATCTGATGCTTAGGCAGCATAATAACTCATATCTCACCAGTAGAGAGTCAATTTATATGAGAAATTCAGTATCGACTGTGACAAAATAACGGCTAGTTTTTGAAAAAAAAAAATTGTAAGAAGAACCAATCCCCGAATAGGCCGTGCAAGATCTAAAAAAAATCACTGTGAAGGAACTAAAAGTCAGAAATTTTCACGGGTTTCTCTGAATAAGATATCAAAAACCTCAGAGGGAGCTAAACATTAGGATTCAAAATAGTCCTTTACTTTTTGACGTGGGGCGACGTCAAAAAGTCGAAAAATTTCATAATGAAATTATAAATATACGAGACACATTCGGGGTGAATAAGGCTCATTTTATTAGTTAAATAAAAGGAACTTTCACATGAAATACAAACCAAGAAAAAACAAACGGGGGAATTTTTTGCGAAACTCCAGTAATCCAGTATATCTTTAAATGACACTTTGTCTTCATCGTTTATAACTATTTGGTTGCTCTCTCTTTCTGTACGTATTTCCCCATATTGTCACTTTCTCACCTTCCCCTACATTCTTTCTTCTCCTGTATGATCTCCTCCTTTCGCATCCCACATTCTATATATCCTTCTTTCCTTTCTCTATGTATTTATCTTCCAATTCTATTTTATAGTTTGCCGACATACCTGACATTGCATCATAGACAGCGTACACTGTTCAAACACAGCCGAGGTCTGGCCGTGGTGATAGCTGGCTAGCAATATGATAACGTAGGAATATATTCCTAATATTAGGTTCTATTTGATTTGGGTGTTGGATCTGTCATGGGTCGGACTAGGCTCCCAACACTTGTATCAACTTTTATCAACTTGATCAACATTGTTTGGAATGGACAGAATTCCCCGCCATGAGGGATTCAGTGTAGAATGATTTTGGGAAAAGGATAGGGCGCAAAGAAATTACAGCTGGCTTAGGTCGACACCCCGACAACATCCACCCCCCCCCCCTTAAGTAAGCTCACAGAAAGTGAATCGAATTTCTAGATGTAAGAAGAAGTGAAATTATAATGATACACACTTGACGCAATATATATATATATATATATATATATATATATATATATATATATATACGACGAGGCAACTTAAATCTGAAATAGAAATTGAAGAACATGACAACTTTTAGCCGCCGGGTAAGGATATGATTGCAGGGCTGTCAGAGAGGACAGTGTTGGTACTGATGAAGCTACTCTGGGTAAAATTGATATATTATTATTATTACCATAATCAATAACTGAGGATAAGTTATTGAGGTGTCCACCTTTCTTGTCTCTTTCACTATGTCTTGAAAACATGGGAATAAAACCGGGTTTCCGTTTCTTTTTTTGGTATTCTCACCGGGCTCCCAATTCTGTCCCTTTGGTGGGAGCTTAGCTGATCTTGTTACCCCCATCTCAATGACTCCAAGTCTTCTTTCCTCACCGATGTAGGTGTGTAACACTTTGGCATGGTCCTAAGTGGGTAGGAGAATTGGAAGTGAATGAAAGGAAAATATAACATGACCTAGCGGGTCAGCTCAATGCAAACAACACTTGACTGGTGATGAACTTCCACGCTAAATATCTTCTTCTTCATTGCGTTTGGGGAACAAGTCGTTGTCGAAACGACGTTTGTATGCAGTTTGCAGTTAAAAAAAAAAATTACCGTAAAATATACCAGTGTAGGTGAAGAATCTTAACTCTCATAATGAGAGGTCCTAGGTTCGATCCTTGTTTGGTGCTTCCCACAAGATGATTTACCCACATTTTGTCCCTCGGTTAATCTCGGTTTATTAATTGGGTACCTGCATGCATGGTAATGCTGGGGTAATGACATGTGCAGGGCCTGTAGGAAGAGCAGTATTCATACTGATGGGGGCATACCCTGTGTAAATAAGACCAAATCTTTATTCATTCGTTATGATTATTTATTACTACTAATGTCACCACTATCGTGATTATTGTGAACTTATGAAGTAATCTCAACATAGAGCATTTTTTGGAAACAATACTTAAAAATCTCAAGTGCAGACAGGACTGCAAAAATGAGGCCTAACCTACTGCGTGTCGTTTTCGAATAAATATGGTATTCATAATGTTGTTCCCACGGCAGATCAACAACCCTAATCATCCACCTAATATCAGAAATCCCTCGCAAATTGACAACAGCAGTTCGACAAAGAGAGTCTTCCCAATAATCATCTGAACCGAGTCTTTTTTCCCTCGATTGTCCCCTCACAAAGCTGTGACGGAGTGGGCTCATCTTCCTTAATTCTATCTTTCAGCGTTCAGTTCTCTGGAGAGATATAATAATGGTTAAAGAGAAGATTGAGTTCTGGTAACGGTTAAGAATGATTTGTGAGCTTTCTCATTTTTTTTTCTAAACTTAAGAATCATCCAAATGATAAGAGAGTTTGGAAGATTATCATAGAAGAAATGTCCTCTGAAAAGGATTGCTCTTCAGATGCCCTCATAAGTCATATGTGTTGTCCCATATACCCTTTTCTGTATGCCATGCGTGAGTGACTTTCGGCAAGATGGAGTCGATTTCTTATCATTTGGATGATTCTTAAACCTCATAGTATTCACCAGTTCTTATATGTACTACATAAGAAATCCTTTCCCAATTGCTTCCATACAGTTTCTTTGACAGTTTCATCGTCTGACCGAAACTCAGCTTTATCTTCAAATTTCCGAAGATTTTAGACGCTGTAAAAGTACATTGTAAATAAATGTGTCATCACTATCTAATAATACCTAATGATCGCAAAACTACACGTACGACTGCAAAGTCCGACGATTATAGGCTAATTTATTTTGTATTCACAGCGTCTCTTTTGTTTGATTTGGCATACAAAATCTATTCAACAAAGAAGATGTGATGTGGCAAGGTTTGACAGTAACATGTGCGCATGATCCTCGGCAATGATTCGTCCCCTTGGTACCCAAAGTCAGATATCATATGACCACAATATTTGACCAATGAGTTAGTAGCTTGCCTAGTAACTCCTTGATTGGACTTGCCTAGTCATGCAAATGAATTGATGTTATTTAAAAGTTTTAGCCTATAGAGTATAGGAAGCTATAAGCTGCCTGCATCTGTTCGATAATTGTCTAGAGTATATTCCGTGGTTCATTATCACTTTACTCAGAAGACCTACATGGACTGACGTCACAAACAGCATTATCGTAATGTAATATACGGTAGGCCTACGTGTGAGTCTTTCTTAGTACTAGATGATAATGCATAGCGCATTTTCCGAGTTCAAAACGAGCTGCATAATAGTATAAACTAATCATGCTAATGTTAAAGCCATACAAAAAGCAAGTTGAAAAAACATCTCCTTTAACTATATGCAATGAATTCAAACTAAGCGAGCAGGACCCACCGCTAACTCTCTCTCTCTCTCTCTCTCTCCATCTCCTTCTGTATTCTCTGTTTTACTCCCTTTTCACCCCTTCTTTTTCCTGCCTTCTGTCTTCCTTCTTCTCACACAAAGACACACCCATTATCTTTCATTTTCCTCCTTCCTCCACCCTCCTTCTCTTCATTCTCTTTTGTTTCCACACAGTCTTGCACTTTCACTTTACTTTCACATTTAGTTTTTCTTATGGGTTGAGGCAAAAGTCCTTCTACCTCAACTCACTTATCGATTCTTTCTTATCAATAATTCGCTTGTCGTAATGATCTTTATGAATTTGATATTATTGAACGACCCAGTCGTGATTAAGTTATATAAGTTTTTGGACATATGATATACAAGCTTTGCTTTTAAATATGTCCAACTTTTTTCAATATCACTGAATAGGTCAATATCTGCATCAAGTTTTTTACTTATTGATATTTGATTATGTGCCCCTATCTATGGAAAAACATCATTGTTATATATTACTGTTATTGTATTCATTTTATGTTATGTACTGCAGTATTATGTTAATATGAATGATTGAAAACAGTCAATAAATCAAATCAAAAATCAAATCAAATAGAAAAAAAAAATAATTCCTAGTTTCTCGTCACCCTTTTCAATTTTTTGGTTATTTGAGATTTTTGTCCTGAAATAAAATAAGTAAGAAAATGGAAACATCTACACAATTAGACCTTGTTTTGAACCTTTTAAATGTATGTACAAGTGAAATAAACTTTTAAAAAATGTGTTGAAAGTCACCCAAATTGTGTATCAGAAAATATTAAATAATAAATAACATGGATCCCCCTCCTCATTTTCAAAAAATCTGGACGAGAAACTAGGAATCAATTTTATTTGGCCATAAGTTGTTAGTGTTGAAATATGGCTTGTGGAGAAATGTGGGTAGTTGAAAATATGTCATTTATTTTGTATTAATTTTGTAAAAGCAAATAGAGATAAAATCGGTCTAGATATGAAATATGAAATTATAGCTATCGCAAAGACTTTCAAGAAATCATTTCAAGGGAAATATCAATACACTATTATTTTTATTGCCTATTATCATGTTGGGATTGTAATCTTCACATATTTTTCAGATGACCGCTTTTTGGCTGGTTTCCTTTCATTTCTCCTGAGTTTTTGCTTTGTTTATTACGGAATTTCAATTGTTAAGTTGAGATTTACTGTCCTATGTATATATTGTTATCTATTTCTGTACTATGAATATATGTATTTCATTTGTATTTTGTTATACTGAGAAATGAGAAAAAAAAAATGATGGACAGGGCTATCGCAGTTGTCGAAGGTTGATTTCTCAAAAGACTTTGCGATCACGTTCTTTCTAGCCAGCCGAGTGCCTAAGTGGTTGAGACCAGCCAATAAGTAAGTTCTCTATCGTACGCCATTATAAATATGTGAATATGAAAAATTGAGATAGAATCAATAGAATCATTCAAATCGAAAGATGCAATCATCATGATCATGAAAAAGAATCTTCAGCAGAATTTCAGATCGAGTGCCTCGGTGGTTGACATCAGCCAGTGAACGAGTACCCTTTCTATCGTAAGCCCTACTCATAATCTCATCGCTAACCACTTGGTTCCATCTGTAAACTATTACTTCCGAAGTGATGAAACAATCAATAAGCCGTGTTTCCTTTATTGCTCTCCTTATTGTATCCATTTTACTCCTCCGCAACGTGTCGCTGGACCGATAGGTTGAATGGTGTAGTTCCTGCGGGCCCGCACCGCCCTCGTTCTCCTTTGATTGCGCACTGTAAGTTTAAAAAAAAAAAGTTGCGGGAGGGGGGGGGGGGGGGGGTAATCATGTGTCCAACCAACTTAGAGTACTTTTTATATGCCCAATTTATGTTCAATTAGTACCAAAAAGGTGATTATGATTGAGCAAATCATTGCCCAAGAAGATGGGCATATAAAAATTGCCGAAAAGGTGATATGGTGGGCAATTTTTGCTTATTTTTTTTTTCTTCTAACGGTACGTGTCCTCTGGCATCTGGGAGCGACTTTTTCTCTTGAGTGCTGAGGGGTGCCTTTTGAAAAAGGATAGGAAAATGGATGATGCACGATTCCATGGATGATACCAAGTACCTCCTTGGTGATACAGCTTAGCAAATAGAGCACTGTCAATAACGACAACATACTGAAGGATAGGCGACATGTGGCAATATAAGGAAGCGGCAATGGTCTATGTTTTCAGCCGCAGCTTCCCGGGACCAACTCATCGAATAACCGCTAGCGGAAGCTTGATTGAGTCAAAGAGTCTTAGATAAATATTTTCCTCATAATTATTCAAGATTTAGTCGAATCTAACCGCAATGTGTGTTTTTTTTTTATTGGTTGCTTACCAAGAATATTCATCGAATAACTTGAAGTCGTGTTTGATCTTTCGCCACAAATCCTTATTTTCTATGAGTGGGCAAGGTTTCTATACGTGAAGAATACATGGTCGTGATTATAGGTTATTATATTTAGGGTTTCTGAGATTCTATATTTCCACTTACCTTTCATAGTTAGTCGTATACTCAGTAGGCCTATATTGATGAAATCATTAAAAAATAATCCACAAGAAAGTGATAATGATAATGAGCTTCGAATTTTTCTAGTATTTATATAGATTTTCTCGGTAAAATCGACGTGCTGTTGTCTGCCAAATTGTCAATATGGGGATCATCCTCGTCACTTCAGAATCTGTTTGTAATAAATTGTGTTTTATATATATATATATATATATATATATTTAAATTTATTTATTTAAAATGGTTTATAGATCAAAAATCATTCGCGGCTTGTGGGCCGAATTGCAGATTTTTTACAAAATATAACTCAACATTAATCATATAATAGGCACATAATATGATAAATAAGATAGAATATACATACACAACTTTGTAAACATGACAATAGCAAAATTCAACAATGCATAAAGAATCATTTATAAATTCACCCCACTGGGAGAAGGAAAATCTGAAGAGTAGTAAAGAAGAAAAGAAAAAGAGAAAGAATGCGGACAATAGAGAAAGGAAGAGAGAGAGAAAAAACAAAGAAGAGCAAAAGAGGGACAAAAAAAAAGGAAAAAGAGCCAGAGAGAGGCAGGGGGACAGGGGAGGCCAAAGAGAGAGAGTGAGAGAGAAAAGGGGGAAAATGTCAGCAAGAGACAGCAAGAGAAAGAAAGGAGGAAAGAAAGGAAAAAAGAGGAAGAAGAAAAGAGAAGAGAGGGTAGTAGGAGAGATAAAAGTCAATGGCCGGAGCAGATGTGAGGAAATGAAAAAGGTGAAGGAAAAAGAGAGAAGTAGGGGAATTAAAAAATGATTGCACTTATTGTCATGGTATAAACGTTTATGTGGAAAAGGGTTCCTGGTGTATATATGAACATAGACAAACGCATTATTGACATAATTCATACATACACCATATTTTCCACATAGGATAAAAATAAAACACAATAACAAAATATTTAAATCACATATATATATATATATATTTATATATATATAATATATATATATATATATATATATATATATATATATATATATATATATATATATATATATATATATATATATATATATTTATATATATATATATATATATATATATATATATATATATATATATATATATATGGAATGGTGTCTGTCGGGGAGAATCAACCAGCCTTCGCTCATTAATCATGTTAGTTGTAAAATTTCTTGCACTATTTCTGCTCGTTCGTATATATTATTACCGCTATTATTCTCATTTTTTGACGATCTCGTTTTTGCTTTATTCCAAAAAACATTGTATGAATCAGGAAGAGTAGGTCTCCCGGTTTGGTCTGAACACTCCTTGGGCTGAACTGGGAAATCTACCCACGTGATCGGAAGTAGACCTTGGATAAAGCGTTGACCCCAGGTGACCCCCAGGTCAGCCGAGTAGCCCTACTAGACACACAGAAGAATTCAAAAGTGCAGGCAGAAAGGTCAAACAGGAAGAGCTAGGCGACACAAATTTGTTGCTAGTCTGGGAAGATATCTTTACTAATGTCTGTTCTTATGAGATAAACAAATTTGTGTGGTTTTTATGGATTGTAGGCGAATGAAAAAAAGTGTTTACGAAGAATCTTTATGTGAATAACATTGCTAAAGAACACATATGCGTTCCCCAGAGCTTGAATACATTTTCCCCCTTTTTATGTTAGGTGATAAGAGCAAATCTCAAATCTCCCTGATTTAAGAGAATTTCTTACCCCACATAGCATAGCAGCAGGATAGTCGACGATTTATTATATCCACATTATACGACCTTTGTTTTTGGCCGAACATTTTTGTTTTTGTCATGATTTTCTTTTGTTTCTTCTTTGGGAATTTTGTTGTTGCATGTTCGTTGGTCTGGCTGTGGAATGTGAATTTGTAATATTAAATTAGCCACATCAACAAACAGACATAAGAAACATTAATATTATTATTTTTATTTCAAAGTTTTGATATTTGATAGACCCGTCTTGTTGAGAAATTGCAGTTAGAGAGATTGTCTTGAGGATGTTATAAACTATCTATCTTGAAATGATTGGAAATCTATAAGGGAGTTGTTGAGGCGAGCAGAAGCATAACGAACCTCGCTAGTAACAATTCCCTACTAGGGATTAAGTCATTTTATCATCAAACCATGCAGTATTTCACCCCTCCTGTTTAAATGGTCTAGGAACTCCCCGGTTCTCATAAAATCATGAAAATTCTGAAGAAAGAGGTCACATTGAGAATATTTACCTTTCCCAGAACTCAAAAAAGTCTTTAGGAAACAGCAATGACGAATAACACTTCCCCAAACCATGAGCAACGGACCTTGTTTGCAGAACATCGGTGAATTTTTTACTTTCGTTATAACATTAACCTATATTGAGTCACTTTCTGAATAGGAATAATTTTTTAAAAAGGGGAAAATTTGACCAATACCAGTTTCGTTAACATATCATGATACAATTTTTTTCAAATTTTGCTTGCTTGACCATAAAAATTGTAAATTTCTCTCATAAATCCTTTCGGTACAGTAGTGAGACACCATACAGGCAATGCTATGTCACGTTTAATATAAATTTAATTCTCATAATCCAGCCTACAGAGAAGGTCATGTTCTGGGAAAGGTGAAAAATAATTCATGAGCTTTCTCATTCCTTTTATGTCAGTTTGGAAGAACATCATAGTAGAAATGTCCCGTGAAAAGGATTTCTCTTCAAATGCCCTTTTATCATGTATATTCGAAATATGACCAAAAATGTCCAAATGTCCTTTCGCAGTCATATAACACATGTTCAACAGAGTGTAAGGTATCAATTACGTAATCTTAGTTCCATAAGAAAGTGTTTATCCAAACCTGCGGCCGAGATCTTGATCCATGCTTTAATTTCTTCTCGGTTAGATTTTGCAAATTCGTTGTTCTGTAACCTTCCAAAAAAAGATGTCACAAAACTCCAACGACTACAATATTCTGCAGCCCATAATAATTCTAATTCCATATCACCGATTCTCCGTTTTCTTCATTGGCTGCCAGTTGACAAAAGGATTATCTTTAAAATTCTGTTACTAGTTCATCACTCAGTTTACTCTCTTTCCCCACATACCTGCACAATTCTATTTCCAAATACAATCCCACACGAAGTCTTCGCTCGTCATCAGACAAACTGTTGCTTCATACACCTAGAATAAAACATGCTTGGGGCGATCGGGCTTTCTCAGCCATGGGTCCGAAACTCTGGAATGAACCCCTTCTACAATTACGTCAACTGTCGTCAACAGAAACATTCAAATCACAACTGAAAACGTATTTGTTCTCTACGTTGTAATTATTGCAACATTTTAATTTACTATGTTTAGGAGAATTCTATATGTACAATTTATTGAGCACCGAAAGGTGGACCTGTGCGCTATACAAGTAGCCACTATTATTATTATTATTAAAAAATATCTGAAGTGTTCGGGCCGAACATTCCTGCCACATAATTATGTACGCAGTCCCATATACCCATTTTTGTGTGCGGTGCATGTGCTTTTGGGCCAGTTTGGGGTTGATTTCTTATCATTTTGATGATTCCAAAACCTCACAGTATACACCAATCCCTATGGAGACATGATCAACCTTTCCCAATTGCTTCCACTGTCCAGACAGTTTCTTTCACAATGTAATCGCATGACCAGAACTCCACTTATCTTTAATACCTTGGGATAAGGTTCACTTTCATTTACTTCAGACCGTCATATTTATAACTGAAGAATTATGTAAACACAAATTACAGATGTAAATTATTATTTTCATTTCGTAACTAATACAGTAAATATGAAAATGGAACTGAAAATTAATCTCCTATCATTTTTTTCTCTTTTTATCTTTTGCATTGTCCAGCACATGAGGCCACTGGACATGGAGGCGATGATGGCTCACCGGCATCCCACGCACATGATGAGATAGGGTGGATGCCCCTCATATCACGGGCTCGTCCTGTCTCAAGACCCATCTTTTCCAGCCTCATTTCTGCATTGTTCAGACACGCTGAATATCGCTGTGTACTTGGTAATTGCAAAATGATCGACAATGATGAGTCATGGGTCAAAACATTTTTGGGAAAACCTTTCCTTTGTTAGCTTCATCATGGAGTACCCGACACAACATCCATTTGGTCACGGTATTCTCTCATCTGAATTTTCCTGGCCTCACTTAAGTTATTAGTTATTCGTCTAATGTTCTCTACGTAGAAAACCGCGAAGAATTAGATATTCACAACGAGAGAATTTAGAACAGTCGCATTTAACAGTTTTATGGAGAGATTCCCGCTGACATACTGTCTGATTTCAGGAATTGCAGGAATTTCATACTTTCGTCAGTAAATTCACAAAAGTGTGAACAAAGATGATAAATGAAGTGCTGTCCGAATTTCTGCACAGCGTTTGAATACATGTAGTCTATGTACAACAGAGCAGCTTTCACTCTTGTCACCTTTGACACTTCATCTCTTGATCTCGGAAACTACATGTACACGTCATGGACATGATGCATTGTGGGAGATTATATTCAAATGTTCCTCTATTCTGTGAGTTTAAAATGATGCTATCTATACATCTTATTATTGTGCTGCCACTCATGCAAATCAAGAATACTATTCTGTCCTGTTCGCAGCACAAAATAATTGAAAAAATGGTCGGAGAAAATGTATTGTTTATCACTGTAAGATATCGTTTTGTGAATAATTTGTAAAGACGAGAGACTTTAAACAAAATATGATACGTTATTGCAGAAAGCTTTTATATGTCTTATATTACAATATGAATGTGCGATGGGATTTACTTCTTACAATGATGAGCGAAAAAAGGACGGAAATAGAACGTCATTTTGTTTTACATGCTGTTTTATTTAGGAGAAATTATTCTGATATAATGTGAGGTCATGATGTGTTATTACCGAAAGGTAATATATTTTAGGTTGGTTTGTATGAGATTAGTATGATCTGGTTCCATGATTAGGGTATTTCTCGTGTGAATTATTGTAAGTCGTCAGAGTATGTGGTCATAAACAACAATACTTATTAAGACTTACAAAATAAATTTATTAACGAGTGTAGTGTGGGAAAATATTCCACAACCATGTTAGAATATTTCAAATTCCCTGTTGGTATTCATGTACCCTTGGAAACAAGGATTTTGCGGTCATTTGATATTTCTCGTTTTTGTTTTAGTTACAAGGTATGGTAATTTTTTACTCCGATGGACTCACTGTAATGTGGAATTTAGCAGTACATGTACATGTATTATGTATCGTACACAGGGGTACATTGTTCTGCACTCTTAATCTTACCGTGGGCTTGAGCTCTGGAAATTTTTTAGAAAAGTGACTTCCAGATGATTTTATTTAAAGAATACAGAAGCCAAGATGCATATTAGTTTTCAACACTTTAGTAGGTAATCACATAAGATCAAGTACAGACCGCAGTCTCGCGGCAAAAGAGTGACAAATTCGGACCTAAGTTGCAGGGTAGAATAGAAAGTGTGTATACATCGAATCGAAACGTCCCATGTGGGTTTATGGCTCTACGAACTTGTATGCGAATATACCTCCTGAAATCATTGATATCAACTTCAATACTCCACGACTAATCAAATGTATTCCTTATTTTGGAAAGTTGATAATAATTGTTGTTTTTTTCATTACAATGAGTGATTGAAAAATTCGAATGCAATATGTCATTCACTTTTGAATGATTGAATAATCACTGCTTAGTAAAGTTGATTAGTTTAAAGGTATGGTTGAGTGTCGGTCTCGTTTTTTTTTATTGGTTGGGCATAGGCCTACTCTGGGGGCCAATCGTAGTACATGTAGAAACATTAATTCTTTGAGCCTTTATGATAAAATACGTGGTTTACATTCTAAGAAGCTTTGCTTATCGAAATATGAAACATTGATTCTGCGACTTTCATAAGATTAATCATTTGTATATGATGATTGTTTCAGTTGTAACTCGTTTGAAATTATACAAAGTGCAAGACTAAAAGAAGGTGAAGTTTGTTGGATTTTTTTTTCCTTGAAGAGGAGGTTGAATTCTGGGAAAGGTGAAACATAATTTGTGAGCTTTCTTATTCCTTTTATGTAAGTTTGGATGAACATCATACTTTTATAGTCCCCTGAGAAGTATTGCTCTTCAAATACCCTCTTATTTGAAATATGACGAGAAATAGTGTTAGTGTTAGGCCCAACATTCATGCCACACGTGTGTGCTGTCCCATATACCCATTTCTGTGTGTGCAGGGCATGTGTTTTTAGCGAGATTGGGTCAATTTCTTATCATTTTGATGATCCCAAATCCTCTTTCCCAATGGCTTGGAGACAGTTTCTTTCACAATGTAATCACATGACCATAACTCAACTTTATCTGTAAGTATCCACATTTTCATGTTTTAGATGAGACAACGTTTCAAAGTTTCTTTAAATCTACATTGACGTAATGAAGCTGTTAATGCTGTTATAATCCTAAGGGAAAAAATGTGTTTAGTTATGTTTAAAAGGGTTTAATGATGATACAACTGAATGTATAAAGTGTTCACAAAATGTACTAATTATTGTACTAGTTTCAAAGTCACTGCTCTCTACTTTATTGTCAAGTACTTTATTTGTACAAATCTTGTAAATATAACGCGGAGAATAGTTCAGTATCATTGATGAAAATAAATGCTGTGTTTTGTGAATCAAAATAAAAACTCCATTCTGTGAAAACAATTTTTGTCCTTTTATGATGTATATCAATGCAGAGAGAGGGAGGGAGATGGATGCAGGCCGAAAGATAGAACGATAAATACAAAATAGCATTAGAAAAAAATATGTTGGAAAGCGAACGGGATATATTGCAAGTGCTATTGTGAATAACTAATGCAAAAAATACGGGAGATAACGGTAAGACTGAGAGAGAGAGAGAGAGAGGGAGAGAGAGAGAGAGAGAGAGGGAGAGAGGGAGAGAGAGGGAGAGAGGGAGAGAGAGGAAGGGGCGGTGATAAAATTGTCATACTGTACATATAATGTACTGTTGTAACTAAAAGTTCGAGGAATTTATATGTATATGTGGATTTGATTTTTTTTATTTGCATATTCTTATTGTACATATGTCCCTTGGGATATTGACAATACTTGGATCTGTTCGTGATATTCATTAAACAGTTCACCTATGAACCTTTATTTTCTGAACTTCGAGAAAAAACAATCTACAAAAAAATTTGTTTCATGGCTTAAAAACGCAGTTTGCAAACAATTTGTTTCATGGTGTAAATCATCAACGAGATAGTAGAAATCTCCTACTTTAGCAAACTTAAATCACATATAAAAGAGGTAAAAGTGTAACAGCTGTCTTTGTGAGGCATTAAGGTAATTTCACTGTATCTTTCCTGTATTCAGTTTCATGTCAAAGATAAAATTGAAACAATGATTTTAAACATTGTATCTTGTTTCAATTTTGGCCTACTGACAGTAGTCCTTAGAACTGTACATGGACGTGTGTGACTGTGTGTAAAAACTCTCTAACTGATGATAACTCGGGGGTTTGTGTTATGGTTGAAATTACGAATAAATTTGATTACCCTAAACATCTTTCTATATCAGTCATAAATTCTCATCCACAGCGGACGGTACATATCTTTCATGGACTCACATCTGCTTGACCTTCTTCTTACACGTCTCTTGTATTAACTTCTCAACTCAAATCTAAAAGACTGGACATGTGAAACAATCGATACAAATTAAGGCCTCCATCTTGCTTTCTCATTCCTCTAACCTCTAACCTTCTGCAGTTTACGGTGCACCTGACATTCTTGTCACCGCCAATCTCGGCGCAAGATATATCAGCAACCCGCTGGCCGCCGAGTATCTGGGCGCGTGCGAGAAGTATACCATTCAGCTCGTAAACCCCCCCCCCCCCTACTAATGCAAGCGAGTTTGTGTTCGATATTGACTGAGAATCCCTGCCCTAATGGAGAGACATTTCTTTTGTTATATAATGCTCTAGCATAAAAATTACCACATGAAAAGTGGACTATATACATGAAACTGGCAAGTGTATTCGGGTTTTAAATGTACTGTTGCATATTCTCAACTAAAAGTGAACATTCTTAAATCGGCCAGTTAATCAATCCTATCACGCTTTGAAAAGACAACCAAACAGAGTTCCAACAATAATGATCAGCAAGTGCATATAGCTGAAAATATATTTACTCGTTCATACTAGTTTACGAAACACATCAATTATGACCCCCAACATAATCACATTTTTACATTTATTCATAAATTAAATTTTCAGGAACGTCATGATGGGAATTACAGATAGACACATGTTTGCAACTGAAAACTGACTATATATTTTTTTTACTCTGCGCTATTTTTAATGTTACATTTATAATTATTCATTTGATATTTTTCATTTAATTTCAAGAACTTAAAATCAAATGATATATAATTGTATTCATTAAGAAAAAACAATGCCAAAATACAAATAAATGCATGTGATATAATTTAAGAAAATAATAGATATAACGCACTTATACAATGAAAGAATAAATCATAAGACATCATCAGAATAAGACCCATCTACTCTACGTTGGTTCCCAATAATAATTATGATTATTAAAAATATGGAGTGATCGTTAATAATTCACAATTCCATGTTATAGATATTGATGATGGCTAAAAAGACAGTCCGATCATTTAAGATGAAAATTAATACAGCTGAAAATGCATGTGTTTTCTTGATACACACATCAGCTTGCTGCTGGTAGAACTTGAAGAGGGTATAGCTGCACAAAACTTGGCTTTACTCATTATATATTACTCATACCATGTCAATGCGCTTTATGTGGCAGTATAGCTCCTGGATGGATTTCACAGGCCCAATTTTGCATTTCTTGACAAGCCAAATGATCCATCAACAAATCCAGACGGAAAACCCATATATCAGGTACAGCATCATCCTCTCTTTCCTTTTCTCTCCTCATGTTTTCTTCTTCTCTCCTTCTCTGTCTCTCTCTCGTTGCTTTCCCCTTCTCTCTCCCGCTCGATCTCTCTCTTTATGCACCCTTATTCTCCCCCTCTCCCCCCTCCCCCTCTCTCTGTCTCTCTCTCTCTCACACACACACACACACACGCACACACGCGAGAGCCCTTTTTACTCCCTCCTCCACCTCTCTCTCTCTGTCTCTCTCTCTCTCTCTCACACACGCACACACACGCGAGCCCTTTTTACTCCCTCCTCCACCCCTCTCTCTGTCTCTCTCTCTCTCTCACACACGCACACACACGCGAGCCCTTTTTACTCCCTCCTCCACCCCTCTCTCTGTCTCTCTCTCTCTCACACACACACACACACGCACACACACGCGAGCCCTTTTTACTCCCTCCTCCACCCCTCTCTCTATCTCTCTCTCTCCCTCTCTATCCAACACCCTTTTCTTTTATGTGATGTTCTCTAGATTACACGACTTTTCATTTTCTCGTAATTGCTATGCCGTGCCCCTGTGCTTCACCTTTCTCTTTCTTTCATTTTGCTAGTGTCTGTATTTTCTAAAGTGGATTTTTTTTTTGGAACGATTTCAGAAATGATAATGGTCATATATTCACGACAAATGAAAGCTGACAATGTCTTACTGGTGCTATCAAAGCTTGCAATTTCATTTTTTTGTGTCATCATGATGTCATCACATTACCTATTAATATATCTCCATATTATTTTGCTTGCTCTCTCTCTATCTCTCTCTCTCTCCCTCTCCCTCTCTCATTCATTCGTCCCATTTCACTTTCTTCCCCTCTCTGCCACAAACCATCGGTAGGTGACGGCCAAGGTTTCAGTTGAATCGACAACCCTGCGTCGGGACGAAATTGTATAACTTGTATCTCCTTTCATTCAAATATGAATCCATTTTTTAGCGGGATACTCAATGAAAAGGCGACTACAAATTATTCTCCAACATCATCTATTTGAAATTCATTTAAAATACTTTCGATCTTGACTTGAGATGTTTGGTAGAATAAATTCTTTGTTAATAGTTATTTTTGGTAGTGACATAGATTGAAAGGAAATAATAGTGATATCCACTGATTATACTCCAGACCCTCTGATGAAGCCTCTGATGTATTACCATATTGCTTTACATTAATACGAGTTTGATTGAAAAAAATACCATTTATCATTAAACCTGTTAAAAAACAATCATAAGGCTCTAGGCCACTATTTCAGTCAATTTTATATGAATTTCTTGTACGATATCAGAAGATGATACTTGATTCTTTGGGTGATTCATATATCATATGAATCATTCAAATGATTTCTGGCTTGATTGCACTTTTGTCCTCATCCGAACTTCACTGTCCGCACCCTTCTGACACATCCTTGTGGTCTTGGACAGGAGCGTCGCTCGAGGGACACTTCCATTCAAAATGATCTCTTCGCTACTTTGCAAATTGCATATTTTTTCTTTACTCGTGTCAGCACCTGACTAAATCTTAAGACCCTTCGAAAATCCTAGTCTGTGTGTTCCGGCACTTATTCAAACTGTTCTGGTGACGCCCCTGGTTTTCGATGAAAATTCCCTCCCCAAGATCGCGGTGCAAAAGCTGTCACTACCAGTTTACGCCATGGTCCCGTCTGATGAGTTTTCCGTGTTACAGACTTGACACGGTGGCTCTCCAAACGATATTCCAGAAATTCGACCAGACAGGACCCGCCTTTGAAGCCAGGTCACGTGACAGGGGCTGCTGTACCGCTGGTGGGGACCTTTTCTCACGATAATTTCAAAGTTGTAGCAAAAACAGACGATCAACATAAAACAAACTATTGTGTTTTTCTGTGATCTATGCGAAGAAAAACTGAAGCACCGTTAGTACTGAAACCGACCGGAAAGGGTTCATGTATTCATACTTTTTTAAATACTTAAACAAATAATTTTTAATTCCCAGAAAACAACAACGTCAATGGCAACGCCCCTTTACAATTAATCATTATTCTATTTCTCTCTCGTTCACAAGATTGATATTCAGCCATTGAATATTAAGCTAAACATGCAGGAGGCGTCTCTTTTCTTGTGCCTTGCCCTTGCCTAAAAAGCATTGAAAAATATCTTTCTGACTTTCGGTCTTTGTCGTAATTGCATTTTCCATGAGGTTCTATTTTTGATAGCAAATATTTCCTTTTTAAAAATATATTTTTAGAGGCATTTTCATTTCTTTCGTATAAAAATCAAGACGATTAAATACACATTTGTAAGGACAGATGAGTGAATCACAAGCCTTTACACTAACTATAATAAGAAATAAGCACGATAAAGATTCCAAACTTCACTCTTACTGTTACAATAAAAGCACCTCGAAAGGTGAGAAAAAAAAAGGTTTTATGTCTCAATATATCCACATATTTTAGCAGGTGCCGGGATAGTCGGGCTTCATCAAAGGTCCAAGTTCCACTCTGTTGAAAGAGTGCTTTGAACAGTGGGTTGGGCCCGTTGGGGTGAAAATTTGGACCATTATTTCATAGGGCACATGAGTTCTGTATCTATTGTTTGAAATAAAGTCACATTTAGGTCTGCACTAAACTAACGTGTTGTTATATCTGTAAGTCAACGGGAGTCTATTTTACTATCTGTATATCTTATCAAAAACTGTGAAGGAGCTCTTTGAAGAGCATACATGATGTATATTTGGATCACAGCTGTTGGGAGACACAGATGAGATGCTCCTAAATTACTGCTTAAATGCTTGAGCTATCATCCAGACAGTGGCTTTGATACCCACTAATCGGCAGACGAGAACGACGTTACCATGACAACCTTCTACTAGAAATCATCTCTTAGCGTGAATTGGCGCCGAAATGAAGGGTCATATAAAACTGTAACATTCCCTTTTTACCAAACTTTTGTTTTATGAGAATGTACGTCTCTGTCTCTGTTTAACTTAACCCCTTCCGTGCCTAGGGTACATGAATTTGAATGTACTGGGCTAAGAATGATTTTTTTTTCATCCTGAACTAGGTACAGGTATACCTAGGTATATATAAAATTATATACATTTCCTGAAGAAGCCTTATAGGCGAAATATTGAACCTTTTGTGTCTACGGAGTCATTTATTCTGTGTGTCTCTCTCTCTATTTTTAATCTCCGTCGCAGAACTTTCGAACTATATATATATATATATAAATTGTAAGAATTTAGCTAAAACGCAACATGACCGGTTGGATAAATAAAATAAATGAAACAGGCTATTCACGCCAAGCCCTCGAAGAAGGCGAAAATGCCGAAAGTTTAACGTGAATTAAACCCATGGTATACTCAGCTACGTCCCGAGTCTTGGTCTATTTCATTTATAAATGTATATAGAATTATATATTTCATTTATTAGATTCGTAAATAGACAAACATGCAGTACAACGTATATGGCCCAGTGCAATGAATTCAACCAAGCAGGGCCGAATATATAGATGTACAGTTCAACAGATAATATACATAAATATAATAGTATTTGAAAGGGATAACAGAGGGATATAGTTATATAGGAATCGCAAAGATATAAATAAGAGTAGCTTTTTATTATTAGTTCAAGTTAAACATTGACTGGAAGAGGATGAAGAAAACACGGTTTCACTTTTTGCTCATTTTAGGTGAATTTCTGAGGCACAACGATTCCAATAACAATAGGGATACCTAACAATAGCACATGTCAGTCAGTATGCATAATTTTTACTATCAGTTTCAACTGAATTTCAGACCTGAATATTTTGGCCTTAGACTTCTTAGGTACAGCTGTCATGTCATCACCTATTCCAGTCGATATTTACTTGAAATAGCGATAAAGATATCATCGCAAACTAATTGTTCATAAAAGGGATAAACTGTTTGCTTAGCAATGCTGTGAGTTTCGACGGTCATTCTCCATTGATTCCGATATCTATCATACTCCCTCTTTCGTTCATTCTGTGCATCTCTCCTTCCCTTTCTTTCATTATAATTGGTGAAATAAACAAAGCGTGCATAAAATTACCTACATCAAGATTATTACAAAGAATGCTAACTTCCTTTTCATCGTCATTAGTACTGCTTGTATTCATGAATAAATATATTTTTCGTGTTAGACAACCCAATAACTTTAGCTGGGCAGTCTCATTTGAAAATTTATCATTCACCATGATTCATTTGATATATTGTCACGTCTAAAATGGTTTTATTTTTTTGCACTTTCAATCAATATTTTTAAGATTCCTATAAAATTCATATATTCTAATCGTATAGTTCTAGAAATGATTAGTATTTACATACATGTAGGTTCCTTTATTTATTCATTTTTTCTTCATCTAACTAATGAATATATCGTCATTATTACACCAACAGTAGATGGCGCCAGTGAAGTCTAATGCAGTTGTGTCATTGGTCTGAATAAACTCTCTCTTCTACTTGTTATGGGCATTTTCCTTTTTACAGTATAACACATATGCATCAAAAAACATTTGAAATACTTGAGCAATATTAAATTTCTCCCCTAATAACATATTTTGTTTTATGAGTTGAATATCGACTTTTCAAATGATAAAATCTAGTACGAAAAAGAAAAGGAAAGGAAATACATCAAACATAATTATTACACACTGCAATTGTGTGCTCTCATCATTAGGCAAATATAACAATGTTTTGATGACGTCACACCGGTGACCAATCCTGCCTAAGCAGACAACGTCCTATAAAGAATGAACGTAATAGCAATGCAATTATTTCTCAAATTACAAAGAGTTTTGTGTATTCCAACATGACCGTATTTCACACCATTCTAAAAGGAGAGTGAAACCAATTCTGATTACTAAAATCTTTTGTTTGTAAATATACAGGATAAGAATCAATGATCAATCAAAGAAACTACACTTTTGAATCGAAAAGCCCGCCGAATAATAGCATGGACGGTAAGTCACGGTATGCATTCCCTCTTGAAACGCCGAAAATGCAACGGTGCATGCAGCTGAAAACACAATGGCCCGTATTCTGAACTCCGGTTTAACTTAAACTCCAGTACGTACGATACACTTCTAGGGATAGAGAGCTATGACAGAGAGCAGTCCAGGCAGTGGACTATTAGTTTGGATGTGCACGGTTTTCCTTGCCAACAACTTACATAGGCAAAATTAATAAAATGCAGCTATCAACTCTTCATGCAATGCAATATAGAAGCAGGCATACATATAAAACAAAGGAAAGGTTTCATTTTTCTTTTTTCCAAAGATTTCTAATTCCGAAGGTGCGTATTCCGAAAATGAAATAGGGTTCATAATTCCGAAAATGATGTAGCCTAAGGGCTCTATTGCCTTTTCGGAATTATGAACCTTCGGATAAACTAACCTTTGGTGTAATGCAATAAATGTTAGGAAATTACGAACCCTATTTCATTTTTGGAATTACGAACCTTCAGAAAAACGGAAAAAAGCTAGTACCCCCAAAAGAAGATGTAACGCCTATTCACATTTATCATGTCACTGTCGTTCACAACGAAGACGATCCAAAATATATAACGACTTTAAAAGAAATTGTGATTCACACATTACACCGAGGTTGATTGTGAAGGGTAAAGAATTCAGTCGAAATTTGACAAAAGTGAATGATGTTCAATACAATTCATCCCTGACCAATTTTAAGACAAATTATTAAACTTCACGAAAGCAGTGCACATTAGGGCCTGTAGGATAATTTGGACGCACCTGAAGGTGACAATAGTACAAATTAAAGCATATTACAGTGTTAAAATGAATTGGGAAAATTAAATGACTATTCATGAAAGAAACTACTTTTAACCCACCCATAGACTACGGGAACCGGGTGGCTCCTGTATTAAGCCTATGACAAATTAAAGAATTCAGTAGTCAACGGGGGTTAAGACTATAATCTAGGAATTAATTGGGTGATCGAGCTGAGATGTCAGAATCTTACAAATCTGATGGGGCCCCACCTGCATGTGATACAGTAGTCGCTATCACGGGATCTGTTCTTTCTTTTAGTCTAAAAAGTTTCCTAAGCCCCACCCGAAAGTGTCGATACTTGAAGGTGTATATAACCGGATTAATGCACATGTTAAAGAAGGCAAGATAGACAGTGAAATTAAAGAGAGGACCAGCAAAGTTGATTGGTCTACCGAGGTTGTAGAGGAGGTAGGCAATGTTGTTTGGTATCCAGCAGACTACGTACGCCACACTGACAATGAGTAGAGTTTTTACCACGTTTTTTCGCACCCTTTCGCGGTGGTTAGGTGATGGATTCGGACCCCGATTTTCATTAAAGGGATGACGTCCATTCGGAGCTGAGCCCACGTTGTCTACGCGTTGACGAAGTGTCTTCTCGATGCTGATGTAGGCAAAGGCCATGATGACAAGCGGGAGGAGAAACGTGATGAGGAAAGTCATGCACCCGGCGAGAGCTTGTAGCTGAGGACTGCTATAGTGAATGGTGCAGTTTCCTTTTGAGAACTGATTGACGACAGCCCAGTAGATCTCGTACACCAAGCCGATCGTCCAGGGCACTGCGGCTAGGACTGGAGTGCGGCGGTTGTTGAAATGGTTGCGGTAGACGACAGGGTGTACAACCGCAAAATACCTGTCCATTGTTAAGAGAACTAGATTGAACGTCGATGCGATGGTCATTCCCCAGAATATGTACTTGGAGTTCCAGATCGCACAGATGAACTCGGCGGCGGATCTTCGTTCGGGGACAGGCAAAGGAGGAGCGATAAATTGAGCAAAAAGAAGAATCGACGTCGCCATGTCAATGACGGATTGGTTGACGATGAAGGCGTTGGTGGTCGTCCGTAACTCCTTGACGCTGACCATGACTACGAGTACGAGACCATTACCGAGAGTCCCGACTGCTCCGAGCATGGCGTAGATCGCTATTGATGCTATTCGAGATGCATCAAGATTGCTGTCCGCTGTTGCATTCATTATCACTTCTGGAGGAAGATTTGCTAGCAAAATTTTCACAAGAATTTTTCTTCCAGGCGAGGATTTAGTTATTAGTTTATATCCCAAACAACCACGCTATCGTTACAAATCAACTTCTGACTCCAACAGTTCTCACATAACGAGTGTAGCCATCTGAAAAAAAAGATCCCCATATATCCTCTATCATACTGATGAAAAAGAGAAAAATGTACGTGTGAGCCATGGAGGACAAATCATAATGAAATCTACGATCGAATGAGAATTTCTACGTTCAACAAAAACACATCAAAAAGTGTGCAGCGTAATTGGTAATATTGCGGAATAGCTGGTATTTTACAAAGAACGCATTCCATCTAGTGACTAAGTTTCTATTAATATGAACATAGCGAAGATGTGTTGGTGTTAAAGAGTGTATAATAAAATCTTTAAAATTATGATCAATAACAGTAATTGTAATGATAATGATGATGCTGATCATTATTATGATGATGATGATGACAGTAATGATGTTAATGATACTACTACTACTACTGCTGCTGCTGCTACTTCTAGTATCATTATTATTATGATGATGATGACAGTAATGATAATAATAATAATGATACTACTACTACTACTACTACTGCTGCTGCTGCTGCTACTTCTACTAATAATGATAATAATGATAATAATATTAATATTAATAAAAATGATAAATATACTACTACTACTACTACTACTACTACTACTACTACTACTACTAATAATAATAATAATAATAGAGGAGAGGAGGAGGAGGAGGAGGAGGGAAGAAGAAGAAGAAGAAGAAGAAGAAGAAGAAGAAGAAGAAGAAGAAGAAGAAGAAGAAGAAGAAGAAGAAGAATACATGTGATTCTTGTATGTTTCATTGCACTTTAGAGAAAAAAGACAAAAGACAGGGACCCAACAAACAAATAATATAGATTTATTCAATTAATGCATAATAAAAATCAAAGTACCTTAAAAAATTACATGTATTTATGAGAACTTCTTTTAAGTAGTCTGAGAATTTTCTGCTTTCTGCTTGAAAAAGAAATCGCTGAAATACTACATTATTAAAAGAAATCAAATAAAAGAGGGGGAAGTGATTTCACCCTGGTCTGACTTCACTAGCATCATTTGACAACACTAAAAGGCAAGCTAAATTGATTAATATCCGCAGGAAATACCCTGAGGGTCATATAATTTTTCAATTTTAATTCCCCCCACCACCATTTCATGACTTTTAATTTTAACATTCAACATGTACAGAAATGAAATCGATTTTACATAGTGTCCCTGACATATGGAACTCTCTGCCTTTAGATACAATAGCCCCTGTTAATATCATCGAATAAGGCAATATTGCTGATGGGTATCGGCTAGCAATTTTCCTGTAGGCCAGTACAGTAATGATACGGTAAATACTGCGGTGTTACCCATTTTATATTCACACGCATCACCAATATTGCTGTATTCACTTTGACCCGGTAAACCCCAAATATAGTTATGTGCATTTATTGAGGAGGAGGAGGGGGGGGGGGGGGGGGGGCGGGGGAGTGACAATGCTATTATCAATTTTTAAAAAGAAAAGAATAACGAGATAAAAAAGAATGACTACTAAAGACCTTGTTCGAAGAAATTGCTATGTGTATACATTCTGTTCATACTTATTACGCTTTACTGTTTATGGCATTTTCTAAGATGTAATAATGCAAGGATTTTTCAAAAGCAACAGTTCAACCTTTTAACGAGGCAGCTCCGTCTAAATAAGCCTGAGTGAATGAAATAAATGGATAAACATAATTATAGACATGTCACTCATTTATAAATTCAGGAAAGCTATCACCATGATAATACGTCTAGGAATACTGTAAGTAGAGCACTTTTACCAGATTATTAGTTTAATAGTTGCGATGTACCAGGCCCTTTTACAACCGGTAATGTCACAATGACGCATAATGTCACAACGACACATAATATGGGGTACTATTTTCGGCTGGATTGACTTATTTCTTGCACTGGGTTAATGGGTTGGTCAATTCAAAGTTAAATCCATTGACCTAGTACGTAGACTTTAAGTTTGAAAACACTTTAAACACGCACATTAGAGTGATGCTCCGATCGATGTATACTCCTGCGACAATTGCTCTGGGAATGCAATGCTAACATGTGGCTTTAAAGCTCATGTGCAGTTTTGGTAGCAAAAATAAAATTGGAAAGAAACATGTTAAATATAGTCTCATGTTATACTCCTTATATCAAAAGATTTTTATACGAGATCATTTTGGTATTCCATCAATGTTTTCCAGTGAATTTTACTGTAAATGTATGGAAGGAACTCTCTAGTAGGTCCATGGCTAGATCACTGCAATATATTGCCTTACACTAGGACCTTTCCACTCCGACGGCTCCCCGCACAACAATCTCGGGGCTTCGCACGGAGATCATGCGTCACTAAGTGTAGGTTTAAACGCGTGTATGGTGTTGTATTGGCGCCGTTGTTGGGAATTCATGTCCCTGACCCGGTATCTAAATTATTTTTTGCCTCTCATTTGTTCAATATTCCTCTTTAGGAGGTGAAATCTTCATAGCATCTGTGTATTGCTAGTATCTTGCTATTTATTAACATAAATCCAAGAAATTTAACGAAAAGCTTTTGAGGGCTCACCAAAACTGCACATTTTCAAACTTAAAGTCTACGTAACTAAATTTATTTAACTTTAAATCAATAAATTCCATTAACTTCATTGCCAAATCCGTTCATTCAGCCGGAAGTAGTACTCCATCATGTGTCGTTGTGACGTTATGCGTCATTACCGCTTCGTATGAAAAGTTTTAACCCTAAAACACGTAGAAAGTACTACAGGCACTGAGAGTCCTCTTCTACACTAGTAGTGTAACCCCGGCGGTCGGCCCGGGGACGCCGGTGTAGTTAGCGCTAGTGCGGTGCATGCTGGTGTGCGTGTATGTAGTGCTCCCAGTTATGACTATACCTGATTGGATGCTAAAAGTGCAACCGTTTCCTCTCTACGCTAAAGAAATAAGAATCATTACATGAACATAGACCTAAAAATATCTATTTTCAGAAACCGTCCGAAGAATATTGATACCACACTCCAGTGATATTTGGCAGGCCGTTGATTGTACCTGTACAAAAGTACAAAATAGGGGAAACAATCTCCACTGAAAAGCTGAAAAAGTTGAAATTCGAACGTCAAAAGTGCAACTCTTTTCTCTATTACAATAATAGCAAATTTGGTATCATTTTAAGGAAAACATTTTAAACTTTCAAAACTGTCCGAAGTTTTGTGAAAAACATGACTTATTTTACGTAATTACAGTCATTTCATCAAAAAGCGCTGTTTTCAATGTTAATTTCCCGTGTTAAACAGGATTCGCCGGGGCGTATGGAGCAGATGCACGCAACTTTTCCATATGTAACAGGGCTTAGCATGCTTTAATGCCCAAGCTGTAAATGTAATACTGCTTTTTGCGGATAACCTTTCACATCTACCAAGCATATACTGTATTTTTAACTTGGTCCATACTGGGTGGAAAAAAAGCAGCAAAGAAGCGTAAACTACTGGTATCCAAAGCAAACTACTCCATTATTTGGGTACCCCCATATAATGGCAGATATGAACAGAGCAAATTTTTTTCCTTTTTTTTTGTGTGTGTGTGTGTATGAAGGATGTTATTTTCCCCCGTATGCAACATGATGATTGCAAAGACTTTCAAGAAATCACCCCAAGGACAATATGTGTATTGCCTATATAGAAATCATGTTCGGATTATATTATTATATGTCCTTATAATATTTGCAAAGTTGATGTACGAATCTGTTGATACTATTTTAGATTGATTTTCGAAAAGTCCTTGCGATCGTGTCGAGTGTATTCTCTTTTTCAACGTCGTCTATTACTCTTACGTGCTGCCGTATATCAATAATTAATCATGGCTGTAATGCAATGTGCAATATTTGCAACTTCTTCCATCTCTCTCTTTTTCCCCTAAAAATGTTTCCATCTTTCTCGCTCTCTCTTTACTATTCTGCATCACTAGAACCCCTTTATTTGTATTTCTTAAATAGGGCTCACAGTGCACTAGTGTTTCTTTTATCTTGCAGCCCCAGTCCTTCATGATTATATTTATTTTTGTTTTCATATTTCTGTATTGAACATAATTTATTTATTTATCTATTTATTTTATACTGCAGGGTTGGCCTGTTCAGTTATACAAAACTGCTTTCCAAAGGCGCCCTGCAGTTTAACAAATCATCCTACATGAAAATCTAAAATGCATAACATTTAGGTAACATGTCAAATTACAAAAATGGAGAGTGAATTAATGATATTATAAAATGTATATATTTGAATAGCAATGTTATAATTCCATTGAGTCAAGATTTTAAGGTTTGCATAATTTTTAAACTTATAAGGGGATGTACACATCTGAGCATTACCAGGGAGTGCATTAAACAAACTGGCTCCAACATATGCAAAAGAATTTCTCTTGTATTCTGTCCTTGGGCGGGATAATTGGAGAGGGCATTTTAAAGAATAACGTGTCCTATAATTTACAATTCGTTTGCATATCATTGATTCTAGATAAGTGGGTATTAGATTTTTTTGTAGTTTAAAAACAAGAACACAATACTGGTATTTTTTGTACGCTGCTCTACTGATTGCCATTTCAGCGTGAGTAACAAGGAACACTGAGATATATGGTAATCCTTATTCAAAATCATTTTGGCATATTTACGGTATTCCGGAGGTTTTGTATCTTATCCTTACAATAATCAATATAAGGTAAGATCATAGCAAAATACAGATTCTTCAATATTTTGATTGAAAGCAATAATTTTTATCCTCCGTATACAACCCCAAGTCATACCGGAGTCAAGCATAGCACCCAAGTGTTTTGATTTTATTTACATTTTCTAGAAGTAAGTTTCTGAATTTTATTAACAAAACATCATTTCCTAAATTTTTCTTATGACCAAATGCCACGACTTTCGTCTTTTGTAGGTGTAAATTCAGGTCTAACCATTTGTATATTGTAACAAAATCATCTTGCAAGTTCTTCTGTACCTCCTCGATTGTTTGACCATGATTAAAAATAGCTGTATCATCAGCATAAAGAGACATTTCAGAATCAAAAAGCAAAAAATTTAAATTACATGTGTCATTAAGAAAGAGACAGAATATCAACGGCACCAATATAGATCCCTGTGGGACTCCTGACTTGGTCTCCAAACATTCACTAGTGCAATCATTATTCTGTTACAAATTGTCTCCTGTCTGTTAACCAATTGCATTCTTTCCCTTTTATACCATAGTGCATAAGCTTACTAAGAATAAACTTATGTGGAATAGCATCAAAAGCTTTACGTACGAAGAAAACACCACCGATAATATGTTTTTGGTCCATTTTATCGCACAAATAATCTGTAATTTCAGTTAAACGTATAGCAGTAGAATAAAATGGACAAAACCCTGATTGACAATTTGCAAGGAATTTGTTTACATTTAAGTATGTGTAAAGTTGATAATGTATATTGCTCTTTCTAATATTTTGGACAAGTCAGGTAGCACAGAGACGGGTCTAAAATTATAAATTTCAAAAGTTCCTCCCTTGTGTATTGGAGTAATTCGTGTTGTCTTAAAATCTTTTGGAATAATACATGTTTGTAAAGTCTCATAAAATAAATGAGTCAATGGGTAACTTATATATTCTGCAGCCAGTTCAAGGAGTTTAGGGTGTATACCATCTACTCCCATTGCTTTTGAACAGTCAACATTTAACAGTTATTTTACAACATGTTCCCTCTTTAGATTATTTAAATTCATATGCAGGAAAAGATGAAGAGTGTGTAAACTGCTTAATAAATCTTCAGAGGCATTACCCAAAGGAAATTTGCAACCTTGAGCCTACTTCATAAAAGGTTTTGTTTAGAACATGAGCTATTTCCTTGTTAGGTATCTGATCATGTGAGTTCAATATCATCATTTTATTCAAGTTATTGGCATTATTACGAAAATACTGGAATTTCTCTAAAGTGCTTTCGATAATAATCCTTTTGGCGTTCTAACGTTAAATTATCATCATTTATCCAAGTTACACATCTTTGTTTTTGACGCTCTAATATAATGGGGATATGCCCATCACAAATTTTCAGCAGGGTACTTTTAAAGCAGTACCACAAATTTTCAACATCAAAACCACATGAATAAAATTCCCTCCAATCAATTTTACTCACATCCTCTTTAAATTTATCACTATCAAAGTATTTGAAAAATGAAATTTGGTTAGTTTTGGAGATGTTAATATTTACCCTTAATTACAGAGTATATCACAGAGTGATCATTTAGAGCAGCCGTTTTGGACTCCTGATTTAATGATATTCTCAATAAGTGGATCAGAAATACAAATTAAGAGTTAATCTAGTTGGTTGAGATATAACCTTTGTCATTTGAACTGTTGTACAGGGGGTTTGAACTTTTCCAGAAAGATGACTATTATTCATCATATTGCAATTAACATCACCGAGTAAAATAACATTGTTTTTAAACAGTATATAATTTCTCAAGATTTTTTTCTAAATTATGATAAAAAACAGACTGATTATCTGGTTTCCCATACAATACACCAATGAACAGTGAACTACTATTTATACGTTGCAATTCAAGCCACATTATTTCTAAAGTGTCAGATTCAAGATCCACTCTTCTCACATAAGTATAGTTTTCTGATATAAAACATCCCACTCCTCCTCCATGGGTGCTTCTATATAGCTCTCCTCGCGAACTGATATCCTTTAATAGAAAACAAACTATCAGAATGTTCCTCTGTCAACCACGTTTCAGACAGGCCAAACAAGTCATGAGGGTTATTACTGAGCCAATTTTGTAGATCAGGAACTTTATTGACTAGGCATTATTGAAAATGTAAAATATAATTATTTATTCTAGTTTTCATTTTTCTAAATTTAACATTTACAATGTCAAGTAAAGTGATTTATTTTAGTTTTCATATTTCTAACTTGAACATAATAGAATTTCAAATGAAATGAAATAAAGTCTTCATAACCTTAAGAGGTTTCTTGAATGCTCGTCTTTCCCAATCTTTTATTTTGTTAGTATTTTATTAGTCGAGGAGGAAATGATTACGACGACGACGATGAAAATGGTGATGATATTGTTAATAATAATAATAGTGATAATAATAATGATGATAATAATAATGATAATGATGATAATAATAATAATAACAATTATAACGATAATAATAATAATAATAATAATAATGATAATAATGATAATAATAATTATAACAAAAAATATTAATAATTATGAAAATACAGAAAAAGCAAACTTAAGAAGCAGCAAATATCACCATCATGCAGAATGTGTCATAACAAAGACGAAACAGTAACTCATCTGGTGAGAGAGTGCAGCAAAATGCGTAGGCTGAGTACAAAGGAAGACATGATAAAGTGACGGCTGCAGTTCACTGGGGTTTGGCCAAAAAGTATGATCTACCACTTGCAAACAAATGTTACGAACATCGGGCGGGAAGTGTGATCGAGAACGATGACGTAAAAATCCTATCCAAACAGACAAGGAGAGGGAGAAAGAATGTCTCATGATAGACATCGCAATCCCTTGAGACTGCAGAGCTTGGGGTAAAGGGGATGAGAAGATACAGAAGAACAACGATTTGGCATGGGAGCTGAATTAAAGGATATGGAAGGTAGTAGGGGAGTCGATTATGGGGTGGCTGATCTTGGAGTCGATGTCATGTTTGAGACCATACAGAAGACAAGCCTGCTTGGGACAGCACATATCCTAGAAAGGTCATTGACTAGAATGAAATGGAGAAGTACGAATATGACGAGGACTTGTTGATACCAAAACATAAAAAGGAACCCTAGATTTCTGGATGAAGTCCGGTTTCATTTTTATTTAACACGATAAAAACTACTTTCGAAAAATAAACTCGACAATTTCAATACCCTGTCAAACACTTTTAGAAATGTGCGAACATTACAATGATTTCTATGGGCAGTACAATAGGCCTTTGAAATTACCCTTGAGTTTATTTTTCAAAAGTAGTTTTTATCGTGTTAACTGAATTTTAGGTTGTGGACAAATTAACAATAATAACAATAATACAATGTAATGAGAAGAAGAAGAAGAAGAAGAAGAAGAAGAAGAAGAAGAAGAAGAAGAAGAAGAAGAAGAAGAAGAAGAAGAAGAAGAAGAAGAAGAAGAAGAAAAAGAAGAAGAAGAAGAAGAAGAAGAAGAAGAAGAAGAAGGAGAAGAAGAAGGAAAAAAAAAAAGAAGAAGAAAAGAAGAAGAAGAAAAAGAAGAAGAAAAGAAGAAGGAGAAGAAGATGATAATGATGAAGAATTAGAAGAAGACAAAAAAAAAATACAACAATAACATTATAATAATAAATACACATTTTATATGATGTTATAGCAACCAAAAGAGGGTCCTCAGGCCGCTTACAATAAAAACACATTCATGAGAATATAATTGGCTTTAGATATGTTTTCTCAGAATCAACTCTCTATACATAATAGCAGGACATGAGAAGGTAGTGAAGCTAGTGAAGGCTAAATTGGAAAATCTCGTGAGAATTTTGCATATGTTACTACGCAGGGGCATCATTCTGAACAGGATATTAAAGATCTGAGAATTTGAAGGACATTGGAATGTAGATCATACAATTGAATAGTAGATAAGTGCTTTCCATATTACCGCAAAGGGAACGGACGGTGTCAATATCCTCCATGCTGGATAGCATCCGTAGATTGTCTTGGATATTTAGATTTTGATTGGTCGGGATCTCTCCAATTCTCACCTCTCACCTCTCCCTTTCTCTCTCTCTATACATGTATATATATATATCTCTATATCTTTATATAATATATATATTTTTCTATGTCTTCTTTCTCTCTCTCTCTGTCACACTCACCCACACTCACACACACCCACACACATCTTCACACACATTGATTTATGGGGAACTGTATTGTTTTCTCCTATTGTATTTTGTACCCCACAAGCATGACGGAATAAAGGCCATCATTGTGCTCTACTGTTCTCTGTACCCACAACTGCATGTATGTAAGAGCACCCACACCCACACTCACACACGTACACGCACCCACTCACCCAAACACATCTTACATTAAACGATGAGATCCAAAAGTGCGTTATGTCGATGGAATATAACGGCACAATTGGTGCTCTTCTGGCCTCTCAAAACATCCCTTAAATTAAACCCCTTATTAAACTCCATGAAATATTTAAGTTTTCACCATGCAATTCAAAACTTTTTCTTATATGTTGCTGAGAGTCCAATAACCCCATCATTCCCAGACATATACCATTAATGCTTGAAACCAAACTAAAAGGGTTTTATTCTCACATCTACCATACATTACTGAGAAAATAAACCAGTCAATGCAATACAAAGCTCTCATCAGCCTTGAGGATCGAAAGGGAGAGTTAGCACTCATATTTATTACTTTTACATACACCCTGAATGCTTGACAGTAAAGTGATAAAAAGACTCTAGGCACAATGGAATCGTGCATTTTATAGAGGTTAGCATGGTTAAGAAGGAAGTACAGGATTCATGCATTATTCTCAAAAGTTAAATGCATAAAAAAAAAACCAACACAATAGCATGGTTTCAGTTTAACACAATGGAGTACTTTGATTAATATGATAACGCAGAATGTGTGTTCTCTTCATTGTGAAATCTTATGCATGTCCCATCCTTCGTACCAACGAAAAAAATATATACTTGAAAAAAATTGCTGGTTTGAACATCCGAATAGCTTGAATTCATTCACTCATGGGGCTGGTAATCTATTTGTACATTTTTTGAGGATATTCTTTTCTCATTGTTAATAAAAATACATTCTTACCAAACATCAATTCATTCCAAAATCTCTCATGATTATTTCGGTCAGTTCCTTCTTCTGATTTTTTTTAATTGGATAAAACATGTTTACAAACTCAACCAAAAAGTTAGCCCCCCCCCCCTCCGACAATTTCCAATATAACTCGGTAAATATTTGAGGAAATCTCTTTATTAAAAAAGTAAAGTATGCATAATGTTCTTATTACCCACATTTTGAGTGTTATTTGTTCAGTTCAGTTCAGTTCAATTTATTTATTTCAATCATAAAACCATAAAAGTAAAATACAAAAGTAACATGAGTCTATCATAATCATACAATTTTGGAAATCATGATGAAATGTGAGACTAAAAGGAAATTTGAAAAACTTGTAAGCAATAGTGCTCTGTCGTAGAAAGAAATAAAAAGATTACATGTTTGTACACGTTACTCAGAAAAGCAGTACACATAATATGATATTAACACGTTAGAAATGCACACCAATCAACACAAATACACACACACCCACGCTCGCACCCACACGGTACATTGTATTGTAAACAATTATAACAGGAAATAGCATTTGAAAGAGTTAAGAGGAATATGAAGAGATCAACTGTCTCTTCAACTGAGCCTTAAATGATGACACAGTAGTGCATAACGTTAGTTCATCAGTTAAATCATTAATACGGGGACCATTATGTCTATCAGAGTTGATCGCTGACTGGGTAGAGACATTTTGATAATGATATTTGATACAAAAACGAGTATTATATGAGTGAACAGATTTATTAAGAATTAACATTTGGGAAACTCTTTTAGGTGCATTATTATTAAAGACATTATACATCATGATAGCAGTTTGAATTTTATGTATATCATATATACTGAGGGTTCTTAAGCAAATAACAAGGGACGTGAATAAGCTTGATAATGGTAGTTGGTACTAATTCTTAATGCATTCTTCTGAAGATTATAAAGAGATTCTAATGTTGTTGTACCCACACTGGCCCGGGTGAAATTACATTATTGTAAATAAGGAAAATTTAACCAAGTGTATAACATAAACAATACTCTTTCAAGCGGTGTTACACGTAATTTACAAAGGACACCAATGTTTTTAGATATTTTTGTTTACGATATTTTGTTTACCATATATTTATAATCAATGATCCTGAAAGGATATTGTGTCATCAAAAAAATTAGAATACCTAGACATTTAACTGAAGAGCAAACAGTCTAATCACATCGTTTATAGTTATTTTTTACATCATTAACATTGTAATTACCTCTACTATGAAAATAAAGTACACTTATTTTATCATGATTTATAATAAATCCATTAGCATTAATCCAATTTTCTAAAGAATAAAGAATGTTCTAATTCTTTATTTACTTCTGTCATTAATTTACCAAAATAATTATGATATGCAATCATGTTTGTGTCGTCAGCAAAGAAAACAATATTTAAAAATAGGAAACAGAACTAAAATCATCTAATTACATAAAAATAGGAGGGGGCCCAGTATGGAGCCCTGTGGACTCCATACTGGATCATCTCTCTCTGTCAGAGACAACGTTGTTGTATGACGTGAATTGATGACGATCACTTAAATAGTCCATGAACTATTCCCAAGCAATACCACGTACGCCAAAATGATTTAATTTAGTAAGGATAATATCGTTATCAATAACATGGAAAGCTTTGTACAGATCAAGAAACAAACCTAATGTTTAGAATTTATTATTCAATTTATTCACAATGTGATCATGAATTTCAATTACAGCATGTCTACAAGATGAACTATTTCTAAATCCATATTTAGGATTGGTGAAAAGATTACTTTTATATAATAATTAGATTCAAAAGCCTACTGTAAATTAATTTTTCCAGTATCTTAGACAAACAAGGGAGTAATGTTATTGGTCTTTAATTAGAAAATTTGTGGGGTCACCTTTTTTTTAAAATATGGGTATAAGTTTTCCTACTTTAAAATTCTTCGGGACTTTTCCTGACAAAAAGATAAGATTGCATATATGCACAATTGGTTTAGCAACGAAATGAATAACGTGTTTTATAATATACTGACTTATTCCTTCAAAATCTGTGCTTTTAGTTGAATGAGTTGCTAAACAATATTTAGAATTCTGTTTCATTGATAGGCTGAAAAATATAGATTTTTTGCAAGGATTTTATAAAAATGAACTAAAATGTCATTTAGGTTTCTGAATATGTTCAATATGTAGCAATACTAGAAAGATAATAATTAAATTCCATTACAATCAATTTTGTAAACATTTGATTATGTTTTGTATCGCAGTCGGGTCAACAAAAAATGTTGTCCTTATAATAAATAATAAATAAATGCGATGCAGGGCACAGGCGTATGGCACATTTTGGGGAGGGGGCTGGCGCCTTATGCCGGAAAATCTAATTTTCCCGTTTTTAAACTTTGGCTAGCAACCGAAGCGATCGAGCAAAAATTCCAAAACCTGCACTTCCAAAATCCTGGGGGGAGGGGGGGGGGGCGACTACAGCCCTCAGCCCCCCCCCCCCCTCATACGTCTATGTGCAGGGTTTAGTGTGATCATTACTCTTTTTAATTTATTTTTATTTTTAGCCCATGTAAAGACTCCGAATTGTCATGTAAATTCATGAAACTGATTAAAAAAACATGATTTGTTTTAACGGAGTTTTATGAATTTGAATTACATGTTATGCGCATGTGCATGAACAAAAGAATTTCAGATTTAGATTTTATGCAATTTAATTTTCATTTTTCAATGTATGTAACAATAACTATTTTGCAATTAACAATATAAAAAATAATTGACAACGAAACCAAGTGCAGATTTTTTTTTCCGATTATTACTAGCAAAATAAAGAGCATTAACGTTTGAGTTATAAAAAAAAATACATTATTCATAATTATATGAACATAAGAATGAAAACAGAGACCAGCAAAGAAGCAGAGCTTATAGAAATACTGGTTCTTCGCAAAAGGTAAATTATAATTTATGCAATACATAAAATCTGGACTGGGCAATTATGCATAACTTGCCAAAGAGAAAAGGAAAAGGAAGAAAAATGAATAAGGGGAAAGAGTAGAAAAGGAGGAAATAAAAGGTGGAGAAAAAAAAAGAAGAAAACAGATACAGAAAGAAGACAGTGCATGGTCATGGAAAGTAAACGAATCGTAAACAAAACAAAAACAACAAAACACACTTTCTATTGAAGAGAAAGCAATGAAAGATATTGTAAAAATGAAAAACTGGAAACAGTATAGATTTAAAGGAATAAACTATACAAAAGACGGAACAAGAAGGAATGTTGCAGGTGAGGAGAATTAGGAAGGGAAGATGTAAAAGAAGCAGGATCTGGAAGGATTTATTTAATCTATAGATTTTCCTACACAGGTAAAAAAAAAAAACATCAGTGAAGGATTAATGTCCATAAAAAGCAATTTGCGATATTTTTCAACCTACGTTTAAGTGTACTCAAACTTTTACTGTCTGGTATATCTAAAGGGAGGGAATTCCCAAATTTAAGAGCAGTAAATTGAATAGTATTCTGTGTTAATGCAGTACGAGTTCCTTGCAAGTAATACGGATTGATTTGTCTAGTGGGATACTGATGGATTTTATTACTTACCGTAAAATGTATTATTGAAGATAGTGGGCAATTCACGATTATGATACAGAAAAATAAGTATGGCAAGATTGATGCGATAAATATAATAAATTTTCAGTACAGTATTAGAGTGAAACAGACCATCAGTTACTTATAATTCGCAAAGCCTTTTTCTGTAATAGGAAAACTCTGTATAACAGGCATGCCGCACTGTTTCCCTAGGCCAATATTCCATAATTGAGATATGGTAAAACTAGTGTGGAGTATAGTGATAAAAGGATGTTTAGCGGAAAAGGCCATTTGAGTTTGTTAACCATACCAATATTTCTGGATATCAATTTACATACATTATCAATATGATGCTTCAATGAAAGTTTAGTATCTCTTATAGTGCCTAGAAATTGTGTTTTAATCACTTTGTTTATTTGTATATTATTGAATTGAACTGAAATTAACATTTATTTCCTTCTCATCGGTACAATGTCATATACAAAGGAAACATGTGTAGCAATGTGGTGAACATAGAGTGCAATACAGTGAATAATTCAGAAAATAGAAGGAGGCAAAAACCCAGAAAGCAAAGCTTGTGTTGGGAACGCCCTTAGCAATTAAACACGAGTTACTGAAAGAACATCATTATACGAGTACAAGTTTTGCATATACAGAATGAATCGATTATAGGGAAGAGAATACAGTAGATGGAGAAAATTGAGAAGAAAGTTTGGCATTGGAGGATAAGTTCATTTGAATTAAAGTAAAGTAGATTGTATATCATTTCAAGCCTTCTCTACAATGTGTCTACATTGTCTACATCAAGGATTGCAGTGTAATAGTGTACTAGAGTACTAAAATAGGCAGCATACTTATCATTTTAAAGCCGGCTGACAACAATGTCTCGAGGAGTACATCCACTATCTGACTATAATCGGATGAGGTAGTTCGTTAAAAGTATTACTAAATAATTTTTTTTTCTAGATTTAATGGTAATTTGTTAGCCTTAATCCATTTTGCAACTGAATCCAGTTCAGAATTAATCACATTAGGCCTACATAAAATCTAGGCTTTTATGCGAAAAAATAGATTAGTGTCATCTGCATACATAACAAATGTCAATAAATTTGATGATCTATCAAAGTCATTCATATACAAAAGAATTAAATATGTACATACATCATGTACATGTTTTATTATTACACCCTGCATTGACTTGTGCATTTTTTTTCGTATCATCCCCAATGATAAATCATGATTTCTATATGACAACATAATCGGCATAAATAATCAAGCAATCAAAATGTAGGTAAGAAAATTCTGCATACTTAGGTATTAGAATAAACAGATTTCATCAATAGTTCTCGAGTTATACTGAACAGTGTTAGGGGTTTGGTTGAGTATACTGGTATATATTTTCTACTATAATTCGTACCAAGAAATAACTAATGGGGGGAGGGGGGGGGGGGGAGGCTAGAATCCTGCCCAGCCTGGAGCAATGTAATATACCCTTCTCGTCGTAGACCGATTGAATGTTTAAGTGATATTTGTTTACTGAGCTTTCAAAAACATGACAAAGGGGTGTACGCCAGCTTCTTTTTCGATATCACATTGCTCCTCTACAGTGCGAGTCAGGAAAGTTGTCACACTTTTTAAAATGCTTATATTACAAATATGATAGCATATATCATAATTCTTGTACCACCGTTAGACAGATTAACTCTTCCCCTTTTATTTGATACAACATTTGTGGAGAATCAATAATGAATTTACTGGATATGAGTCAATTAATGTGTATGGGTAAAAACCCATTTGCGCCAACATCAACAGCGCCTTGCCGGATTTGGATTCACTGCACAATGAGCAAGAAAGCCTTTTGTAATGATGATTGCCTGGTTTGGATTAACTGCACAGTGAACAAGAAAGCCTTTTGTAATGATAATTGAGTTGTTCCAAATTAGACAAGGCACAGTTATCATACGACTTGGTGCAAATGGGTTTTGACTCTCTTTCAAACAATGGCTGCTGTGCGCTCAACTGTAACAGCAAAATTGAAACAGATTTTACGAAGAAACAAAGGAATATATACTCTATCCATACATGCTAAACAAAATCTGTCAATCCCACATTTTTAAAACAATACTCGATTTAAAAAGTGTGACATTTTTTTCTGACTCGTACTGTAGTTGGGGAACATGTACTTCTATTGCACAACAATTAAATTAATACATCTTTTACACGGTTAGATAAAGATTTCCTAAACCATTTTGATTATTGTCATAATTGCCTCTTGTCATGACATAAGCAAACTGGTCAGAAATGATGAAAAAACCTTATTTGTCATGAACAAAACAGTACATTCATATTCAATAGAATGATATACGATATTTGACAGTCAAGAAGATTTACAAACAATACTAAACGAAAAAAAACATTACGATGGATTCACAGACAAATGAATATTTATTGAAATGAAAAATATATTAATATAATTCAAAAGATATTTCAAAAGAAATGTCTGACTATTATTCAAACAAATGTAAGAAGTAAAACCTCGTAAATCCTTGTTCACATTGCATATATAAAACCTTTTGGCGTCAAAATTGAAGAACCGAAAAAAACCTTCTGGCTCGAGTTAAAATTAAAAATAAACATGTACAAGAAATAGAGAGAAGGGTGATTTTTTAGATTCATCTGTGGTAAACCGCCAATGCCAGCCAATCCGCCGTCTTAATTGCGCGCATGCGCTTTCCTCACTTATAATAGATAAAAATTATGTTTATCCATTGCGTCCTTATCTGTCACTGCGTCGCTATAAATTCATGTTGTTATTGTCTATCATTACCTTGCTGCTGTACAATCCTTTCATTTTCTACATAACGCCAGCTGAAGAAATATTACTTTCATCTTTTCATGTACTCATCGATTTTGGACTGTTCAATTTGCTCACATGACGTCATATGAATATATTCAGGATTTGTAACAACAGTAAATGGTTAGTGGTCTATGAATTTCATTCTTGCTCAGACTTCATCATGTTCATTACTTCCGGCATTGGACATAATTTGAGGCCCCGTTCTTTCATTTTTGACGCGTCACACCAAGGAGTTACCACAGAATTCCTCGGTCACACAGATAGTAATATATAGGATAACCAGACTTGTCATCATTACCACTGAAATTGGTTGTTTTTGTTTTCTTTTTGGGCACCAGAAATTACACTCGGTCAACCAAGCTGCAGGATTTTGCACACTGGACTTTCTTTAGATGCTTTTGCCAACAAACCTTCCTTCAGAAGTGATAATGAATGCCACAGGTGACAGTACTCAAATAGCTTCAATAACTATTTTCTCATTTCTGGGATCAGTCGGGATTCTTGGTAATGGTCTCGTACTCGTGGTCATGGCCAGCATTAAGGAATTAAGGACGACCACCAACGCCTTCATCGTCAACCAATCCGTCATTGACTTGGTGACATCGATTCTTCTTTTCGCTCTATTCATCGCTCCACCCTTGCCTGTACCCGAGCGAAGATCCGCTGCTGAGTTCATCTGTGCGATCTGGAACTCCAAGTACATCTTCTGGGGGATGACCATCGCATCGACCTTCAACCTTGTTCTTTTAACAATGGAAAGGTATTGTGCGGTTGTGTTCCCGGTCGTCTACCGCAACCATTTTAACAACAGCCGAACTCCGATCCTGGCCGCAGTGCCCTGGATTGTCGGCTTCGCGTACGAGATCTACTGGGCTGTCGTCAATGATTATTTGAATGGCACCTGTAAAGTAAACTATAGCAGTTCTCAGCTACAGGCTCTTGCCGGATGCATGACTTTCCTCATCACGTTTATCCTCCCGCTCGTCATCATGGCCTTCGCCTACATCAGCATCGAGAAGATACTTCGTCATCGCGTAGACAACGTCGGCACAGCTCCGAGTGGGGGTCAAACCTTAAATAGGAATCGGGGTCCGAATCCACCACCTAACCACCGTGAAAGGGTGAGGGTCAACGTCATTAAAACTCTCATCATAGTTAGTGTTACGTATGGAATCTGTTGGACACCTAACCACATTCTATACCTCTGTTACAATCTTGGTAAACAGGTTGACTTGGAAAGTCCTCTCTACAACTCCACTGTCTATCTTGCCTTCTTAAACATGTGCATTAATCCCTTTATATACACCTTCAAATATCGGCACTTTAGGAAAGGTTTAAAGATACTTTTCAGCTTGACAAGAAATTCGGAATCTTCTTTCTCCGCTTCTGCATCACACATTAGTGGTTGAGACAGCTACAGTATTGTAATAATAATACCTCTTGAATTGCCAAATTTGTTTCGAATCATAAGTCGATTGACTTATTTCTTTTCCGCATTAAGTAAACGTATGTTCATGCTTTTCATATCAATAATGGTTTATTAATCAAACCAAACATTTTTTTTACATCATTTTACATGAAAGTAGCCAAACCTGGATTATTCACGTTTACATGTAAACACTGGCATAATAAAACAACATTTTAGAAAGATGCATAATGGTTAAAACGAACAAACATTAACCTAACGCAGATAAAAACGGCATACCCAGGTCATTTGGTATTACAAAAAAGGTTAAAATATCAAAATAATGCACAGTGATCTGGCAAAACAGTTATACAGTATACATGAGGAGAAGTCTAGGACTATCTAAAAAAAAACGAGCATTTATCTCTTTTTGTTGCAAATATGGTACATATAGCAAGAACCAGGGTTTAGCTCTGATTAAGTAAATCTGTCAAATACGATAGCGGGCTGCTTTTGAAAAATTTGGTTTTGCATTTGAATTGGCGATAGGTATGAACCTGACGCAATGATATCTTGATTTCTATTTTGGCAGGTAGCCAGGTCTGACAGACAGGCAAATTTTCTACACAGTGCCAGTCTTCTGACCTGTATATATATATATATATATATATATATATATATATATATATATACATGTATATATAAATGTGTGTATATATATATATGAATAAATTCATTACCATTTTCTGAAACAATATATGAAACATATTTACAAGGTATTTGGTATTTACAAATGGTAATAGGAGACCACGAAATAGCTGAAATGACTAATGAATATGTAGTTTCCTGACAAATTATGTAAATGTGATATACATGTACATGTAAGTAAAGACTACGTAAAACACGTAAATACTTCTTAAAATACAAATACTCTAACAAATAAGGTTTTACAATAATCAGTAAAAAACTGTAAATATTGGCAAGAAGTGCATGTATATATACACACGCAATCAACATCAATAAAAGCAAATATAAATAATTGTTCATTGAGTAAAAACAAAATATATATTAAACTACAGGATAGGACTAGATTCACAAATACCAAAGGGGGGGGGGGGACAAAACAAATACATATAGTGAGATACATCACTCTAGATATTCCATTAGCATCATTTCTCTTAACTTCCTACAAAATGTTTTGACTGAGGGTTTCTCTTTAATATCTGAGGGCAATGATTTCCTTATTCTGAAATATACACACACACACACACACACACACACACATATATATATATATATATATATATATATATATATATATGTACATACATATATATATGTATATATATATATATATATATATATATATATATATATATATATATATATATATATATATATATATATATATATATATATATATATATATATATATATATATATATATATATGAAATTGACCTCTTTCCATGCTCAGATGCTCAGTCTTTACTTTTGGTAAAATGAGACTTTTGCTATCTTTTTGTCTCGTACCATACCTGTGATCGAAAAACTGGCAATATTCATATACAGAATGGGGAAGTTGTTAATGTATTAACTTATACATGAAGGTAGCAATTAGAAACCTGTGAATCTTGTAAAGATTTTCAATGCGCAGAGGGTTTCATAAATCCACTAAAGGTTATAACCCTATCAATTATTTTTTGTATAATAAATATTGTCCCCAGACTTATAGGAAATGTGTGGCTGAACAAAGGAATGATACAACAATACCTAGACATTATAGAGGTGATGTAAACAAGTTTACTGAATTATCATTTGAGTTTTCATTACCAATATCAACGTTAAAATCTCCCATCAGAATACAACTGTGTTTGTCTATCTTGCATTGGTGTAATAACTTCCAGTGTTAACTGGTAACGAGAGGAAGTACATGTATGTTGAGTATACCTCACTCTTTTCAAGCTTCTCTATCCACTTTTCCTTCTTCCTCTTTCTTACAGCGCATAGGGACATATTGTGATATGCGCTATATAAATATGGTATATCATTATCATTAATAATATTATTATTTTTTTAAAAATTATTATTATTATTATTATTATTATTGTTATTATTATTATTATTATTATTATTATTATTATTATTATTATTATTATTATTATTATTATTATTACAATCAGCAAACTTTCCTGGAGTTCATCTAGATTCGTGTTTGGTTTCCTGTATATAATTGCCACTATATAAGATTTATTTTCTATAGGGATATGCAACCAAAGAGATTCTGCATGACAAACATTTATTTCCAGAACATTGTATTTGAATATAGTACTAGGTAGATATAGAGTACATAGAGTACTAGGTAGGTTGCATACTTATTATGAAATAATTTTGCAAACTCTACGTTGTATTCTTTCGATGTTATTCTTTTGTTCAGACGTCTATAGCCTGTTTATATCCACGCTAGAATTTACAAAGGTTAATTTAATTTCTTAAGTTTCCACATCATATATAGTTTTCTATTGAGCTCTTCAAAAGATCATCGACATTTAAATTCCATTTTTGGGACTGTACAATGACTCGAAGAATTTTAGCACTCTGTATATTACACAACATAAAGTTATTTACGAAGAAAAGATTTCAGGCTGAGGAGGATTTATCATGAATGTAACCCGAAGAATAAGATACTTTGAAGGATTCTAGGACAACTACCCCCTAGACAACTACCCCCCGGAAAACCACCCCCTGGACGACTACCCCCCTAGGACATCTACCCCCCAGGACAACTACCCCCCCCAGGACAATTACCCCCCAGGACAATTACCCCCCAGGACAATTACCCCCCAGGACAACTACCCCCAGGACAACTACCCCCCAGGACAATTACCCCCAGGACAATTTTTCCGGGGGTAGCTGTCCAGGGGGTAGTTGTTCGGGGGGTGGTTGTCCGGGGGGTAATTGTCCAGGGGGGTAATTGTCCAGGGGGTAGTTGTCCGGATACGACTTTGAAGGATTGAGATCACTGAGTGACATATTGTCTGAATGTGACCAATATTCTATAGAATTCAGTACAGACTGCAATTCCGAAGCGTCCATTATTTTACATTGCACCAACGAAAGATCATCAACGTATTGTAAATGAAATATAGGTATAGGACAGTGTTCATATAAATCATTGACGATAATGTTAACTTTAGAATCAGATAAATTTTCATTATATTTTGTATTTTGTTTGCGAAATACTAAAAAACTTGCTATCCAGTTTATTATCCAGGGTCTTATATGCATGCGAATTATTATTTTTTTTATTAGTAAACTATGATCCAATCGATCGAAAGCTATTTTGAAATCCTACAAACAATAGTTAAGATAGATTTATTGTTTCTGCATTTTGATAAAGATTAGTAAAAGACCAACAAGATAATGTTCAGTAATTAATCCAGGTTTATTTCCAAAGTGATGATGAGTAAGCAATGTGTTTTTTCAATATCTTGTAATAAGCATTTAGCCATTAAAGATTCAGCTACCTTAGAAAAATATGAGGTCAGAGCTATGGGACGTAAATTGTTAATATGGTGGGTAAGATTTTGGAATGGCGGTTACTTGAGTAGATTTCCACTGTATCGGCACAATTCCTTGTCTGAAATATTCTAGCAAACAGTATACTCAGTTCACATGGAAACTCCCGAATAATACGTGTAGGAAGATGCCTAGCCTAATTTACAATACACTTCCCAGTAACAAACCTCTGGGTTTACACACTCAGAAGGTAAAAAAAAAGCTGGCAATGATTTCCTATCCAGAGGAGAGAGATCAGAGGCAATAGACACAAAACATAATCAATTTTACAGCCAGCTATTTTAAAATTTTGAGGGTTTTTAAAGAATCTATACCAGAAATAGTTATCAGAACGGAATCGTGATTTCCATCAGTAAGTATCTTTATATGTTTCAACCAAGCTGAGGGGTGATTCAATTTTTGTATTTTTATACAAGTATTATAATAATTCTTTTTCACGAATTATTTTCACCTAAACACAACCCAACCGTCGCCAAGTCTTAATCTCGGACCATATAAAGTTGTATAAATAGGTTTTAATAAGCCATGAACACTTCCTTTTTCGGAACTTATTATTGCATTTGATTGTGTATAAAGAAGGAACTAAAATGGTCGATTGACCTGAAGGTCAATAATATATAGCAGACCATATACGGCAATACTCTTTTGAAAAGAAAATCCAAAGAAAAAAAAAACACACAATAAAGCGGTATAAATTACAGGTTTCTTATAAACACGCCCGTTTCCACAATTATTGCATTTAGCACTTATGTATATATTGTATATAACCGTGAGAAAGGATCTAAGTGTTTGGTCGGCTTCAAGGTCAATAATAAGAGACAGAAGAGCAATACACTTTTAATAGGTCTGGAATAAAAGCTCCCAGAAGTGCTTTCTCTGCACTTTTTATAAATAGACAATATGAACTCAATAAACCACATTACATCAATGTGAAAGCAGGGCAAACGATACAATATTTTTTAAAGAGAGTACTGGGGACAGTTAGCACTTAGCTATTGATTGCAATGGAAATGACTGAGAGAGTGTTACAACTGCACAAAAATAAAATCCGAACAAGAATGAAAGCAACATTACTTTACTTTTATTATTTTTCTGTGTGTGTGTATGTGTGCGTTCGTTAATTGGATTGATATTGTAATGATCGAAATCCACACGGCAGCCAAAGTGCTGAATTACAGAGAATGTACAAAGTAAATGCATAAAAACATTATACAATTACGGTTCACAGTTATAATTACATTATAACTCACGCAAGGAGTTATATTACGCATATGAAGTGAAGGAGTGTGGATGAGGGACAGAAAGAACAAAATAGATAAAAGGAGATAGGTATACAGAGGAAAGGGAGATAGAGGAAAATACGGATACAGAAAGAGAGGGAGAGAGAGAGAGAGAGAGAGAGAGACGGAGGAAGAAAGAGAGACAAGTTGAGAGAGGAGCGAGAGTGAGACAGAGGTGGGTTCAATCTTCAAGATCTAACAGCGCACATTTATAACTTGTTTTCAGGCAATTGCCCGCTATCACCGATCTAAACTAAACTAAATATACCTCAAACAACAAAACGATTAATTACGAGTGAAAGTGACTTTGGACTGACTTAAACATATCTTGAGTGCCTGAACAATCAGTATTTCTGCAAAGACTGTTTTTTCACTTTTTTCAAATTATGTGACATTATCCATTAGAATTTTAACATACTTGCATTTTTCTATACCTTACAGCACAATATGGTAAAATGCGGTATTCATATTCATTCTTATTGCTAGGAAAATTTCACTTGATGCTTTTTTACTTTTGTCTTCATCAGAAATACGTAATTTTGTGTTATCCTGATTTGCAAGACACGTTTGATGGTTTGTTTCTTAGCCCAAAAATGTAGGATGACATAAATAATGCTTTTCAAATTGAATGAATGATTTCATATCATTCATTATCAGCATGATCAGTAATAAATATATTTGTATTTTTACTGTTATCTAAGAGACACTGTGAATTCGATTGCTATACTATATTACATGCAATCATTGTGTAATCCTTGAATAAGTATACTATCCTGTAATATATTTTCTAAATACCGTATGCATATAAAAAATTTGGTATCCCAAGTGTGTTTCTTAACTCAGCCAAAGTAGTATTAACTATATATATGTATAAGTATGTACTTTCAAAACTATATAATGCCTTTTCATAATGAATAATATATACATGGTTATTCATCAACGGATTTTAGAAAATAATTACCGCATATGATGATAAATTAAGATACTAGAAATGAGCAACGATATTTTGTTAAAAAACAAACATTAATTACGAGGATACCAAATACTTTGTAAATAAATATGCATATATATATATATATATATATATATATATATATATTCTTATTTATTTATTTGTTATGAGTTTATTTTCATGGTTTTAATGGCTATTATTGTTACTTGTTATAGCTATCAGGACCACATGGACCCCAACAATATTGGAGACAATCAGTCACCTCTTCTAAATATCATAAATGAATAAATAAAAAAAATGAATAAATAAATAAATAAATGAATTAATTAATTAATAAATAAAAATAAATAAATAAATAAACACAATTTGGCAACTCCGTGACGCATCTCGCGACCTTCTCTCCCATTTGCCCTGTACTGAAAAAGTCATTAATTTCATATTTTTTCATAAACGCACCCTAGGTATAATAATTTCAATAAACTTTTACACAAACCCTGTATGATACAAATCTATTCCCTCATCAACAACAACAAAAAAGAAATTAAAATTCATGAATTTTGGGGTACGGAGCATATGGGAGAGGAGCTCGCAAGATACGTCACGGAGTTACCAATTTATGTTTGATTGATGGCAACTTTAAAAATTCATAACTTTCTTATTCCTGATCAATTTTTGCTCAAACTTTCATTGATCGGTTTTTAAAAATTTTTCTGCTTCTTTTAAAACCCACGTAATATCAGGATGGGCTTTCCCTTTAATTGTAAAGTGAAACATTCTTTATAAATTGCCAGTGATAGTTACTTCATTGTTTTGCTGTATGATTAAACGTTTATTTCCTTTGATTGTATTTTTATGAGAACGAAACATTCATGACACTCACGTGGTTCAAGGAAATACGAAACAAGACATATTCACACTCCGCCATTTCTTTCACTTTCATACCCGTCGAATTGGATTCAAGTGTAGCAAGGAAATGATTAAGTAATAAAATGGTCAATGCACTGTAATATCCTTCACTTACCATTGAATCTATTTCAATGAGAGTTACCCATGTTGTTTTTATCAAGTGTTTTCAAAAGCATATCAGACCAAAACTAGGTCATGTTTCTAGCGTGTCTGAAGTGTTTGTTATTGTGGTATGAGATTTTTGATTTTGATTTAAAAATGATGAATGGTGAACGTACTATCATTTCCTTTATCTATGATACAATACATTTCCATGAGCATGATGAGAGTTACCAATGTTGTTCTTATTAAGTATTTGCATATGGTAATATTCATAAACTATTGAATAGCCTTGAGTGGGATACAAGGGTATATTGCACGAGCTGATGAGCAAATTTTAACGAATCGGCACGACGATTGAAATAATTTCAAATCGAGTGCAATATACCCCTGTGTCAAACGAAAGAAAAGCCATTCAGTATTTTAGTTATCATTATAAAGTGTATTAAAGGGTACCTGAGGCCTAAAAAAATAATTTGTGTATAGTTAGCTTACACAAAATCAACCCCAGAAAACTTAACACGACATTGAACGGTGTCAGCATTACAGGAGATATTGAGTTTTGAAAATAAAATACCCGAAAAATTAATATAAATAAGACTTGAGCAAAGACTAGTCGATCGATCACGATAGCTCACCTTACGATATATCGATTCAGGAACGTCTTCACTTTCAATTTTCGATTCGATAAATGAATTTTGCGACATATATAGTTCAATTTATTTGTTGTTTCATTTGGTCTGTAGATTCTTTGTAATTTATGCGCCAAACCAATTTCATATTCGATTTAAACGTTTTGTGTTGAATACTTGATTCATCTGTTGTTTTGTTTGATTTGTAGATTCTCCATAAATTACGCGCCAACTGAATTTTCAGTTCGATAAAAACAGTTTGCGTTGTATACTTCATCCATTTGATGTTTTATTTGGGTTGTATATTATCCATTAGTTACGCACAAAATCAACTCCTAATTCGATAAAAAAACATTTTGCGTTGTATCCTTCATTCATTTGATGTTTTATTTGGGTTGTATAATATCCCTAAGCTAAGCGCCAAATCAATTTTCGATTCGATAAATGTATTTTGCGCCTTATTTCTAATTTATTTGTTGTTTCATTTGGTCTGTAGATTCTTTGTAATTTATGCGCCAACGAATTTTCTATTCGATATAAACATTTTGCGTTGTATACTTGATCCATTTCATCTTTTATCTGGGTTATATATCATCCAATAGTTACGCGCCAAATCAATTTCCAGTTGATAAAAAAAAAAAAAAAAAAAAAAAAATTGCGTTGTATAATTCATTCAGTTCATATTTCATTTGGGTTGTATGTTATCCTAAGTTCTGCGCCAAATCAATTTTAGATTCGATATATGTATTTTGCGTCTTAGTTCTAATTTATTTCTTGTTTCATCTGGTCAGTAGATTCTTTATAATTTATGCGCCGAACCAATTTTATATTCGACATAAACGTCTTGTGTTGAATACTTGATTAATTTGTTGTTTTATTTGGGTTGTAGATTCTCCATAAATTACGCGCCAACTTATAATTTTCATGTCTATAAAAACATTTTGCGTTGTATACTTCATTCATTTCATATTTTACTTAGGTTGTATATTATCCCTAAGTTAAGCGCCAAATCAATTTTTGATTCGATAAATGTATTTTGCGTCTTATTTCTAATTTATTTGTTGTTTCATTTGGTGTGTAGATTCTTTGTGATTTATGCACCGAGCCAGTTTTCGTTAAATAAGGAAAATTGGACCAATGTTTTTAGCTCAAAAAATGTTGACGAATCATTCGATAATTTCATGAATATCCTCCATAAACATCTTGATAAAACAATTCCTTTGTCTAAAAATAAGCCTAAATATAAGAAGAACCCCAAATTACCCTGTATCACAAAATCTCTCTTACGATCAATTAATAGGAAAAATAATCTTTTTTATAAATATAAGTCTAGCCCTTGTGACAAAACTCGTAATAAGTATACATCTTACAAAAATGTTTTGACTTATCTGATACGAAATGCCAAAAAATCTTACTATTGCAATCAGCTGGATCTTTTTAAAAACAACATCCAAATGACTTGGAAAGTAATTAACAATGTCCTTAATAAACAGAAAAAGAATAATCAAACCATTAATAAGATTTGCCACATGAAAAGGGAAATAACCAGTTACAACGAGATATGTGATGTTTTTAATAAATACTTTTCCAACACTGGTTCAGATTTAGCAGAAAAGATCCCTGCAACTGACATACCTTTTACGAGATTTTTGAAAAATCCCGTCCCTAATTCGTTATTTCTATTTCCAACCAATACAAAAGAGGTATTTGAAATTGTAAATAAATTACCTAGCAAAAAGAGTTTGGGATTTGACGAAATTGCCAATATATTGTTGATAAATATCATTCCACAAATCGCGCAACCTCTCGTTCACATATTTAACCTTTCACTCACATCTGGAATTGTACCGAAAAATATGAAGATAGCGAAGGTTGTCCCCATATTATATATAAGAAAGGCGACCAAACAAAATTAGGTAATTATAGGCCGATATCACTCCTGACCTCTTTTTCAAAAGTTTTAGAAAAAATCGTGTATTCTCGAACCATAAGATTTGTCCGCAATAATAATATATTTTCTGATAATCAATTTGGTTTCCGTGAGAAGCATAGTACAATACACGCAACTCTGACGTTTATTCATAAAGTAGCAACTGCAATAGACAACCACTTCCATACAATTGGTATTTTCTTAGACTTCTCCAAGGCCTTTGATACAATTGACCATAAAATATTATCAAAAAAATTATCTCACTATGGGATAAGAGGTAAGGCCTTGGAGTGGTTTCAAGACTACCTTTTAGATAGAAAACAATTTGTTATTATGAATGGCGAAAGGTCATCAATGCAAAGTCTTAACTGTGGATTCCACAAGGCAGTTTACTTGGACCTTTGCTTTTCTTAATTTATATCAATGACATTTAGCATTGCTCTCACTTATTCTCCTTCATTTTATTTGCAGACGACTCGAACATCTTCTTGTCAGATCCCGACCCACATAAACTTCTCAGAGCTGCAAACTGCGAATTGGAAAATATTTCTCAATGGATTAAATCTAACAAATTGTCAATTAATCTACAAAAAACAAAGTTTATGTTATTTAGCAACACTCTTCATAATCTTCCTGGTGATTTGACAATTGATAATACCACTCTTGAGAAAGTCAGCTCTACTAAATTTTTAGGTATAATAATTGACGAAAAATTATCTTGGAGAATTCATATAAACGAAGTGTGTAAAACAATTTCCCGTAATGTTGGAACTATAAATAAATTAAAACATGTATTCCCACCTTCCACCCTCCTCATGCTCTATTCTACACTAATCCTACCACATCTTACGTATGGTATTCTAGCTTGGGGCAACGCTTCGAAAGTTCAGCTTGAGAGACTTTATCTACTGCAGAAGAAAACGCTCCGTATCATATTTAATAAAAGTTTCCTTACTCATACCAATCCAATGTTCTATGACAACAAAATATTGAAAATTCATGACGTATATCTTTTTCATCTTGCACAATTTATGCATAAATACAATAATCACGAATTGCCAAATATATTTACAAATTTGTTTACTAGAAATAGCGCCATTCACAAATATCCAACAAAACAATCAAATTTCTTCCATACACCTCTTACCCGAACATTATTTGCCAAAAAAATATTTACCTTTGCTGGAACCAAGCTCTGGAATTAACTGGATGATAGTTTAAAGCTGCCACAAAGTCTTTTCAGTTTTAAACAAAAAATGAAAAGGTTGATTAATAACTATAAAAGTTCCTTATATTGATTGACCTGCTCCCTCCCCTTCTACCTCCTTCTTTTTCTCTCCCCCCCCCCTCTCCCCCCCCCTCTCTCTCTCTCTCTCTCTTCTGCTTCTTTTTGTATTTCATTGTATGTGTGTGTGTGTGTGTGTGTGTGTGTTGTCCTGTACCTTCCTTACTTTTTGTATACGTTGTCAACCAGTGCTAGGCTAATCCCATATTTTGTGTGAAAAATAAATTTGCTGGTATAAATACATAATCGTATTCTTTTGGGACCTAAGTAATACAAGCTTCGCTTTTAATTTAGGTTCCACCACTTTTGTTTTACTATAAGTTCCTCCACAATCTTTGTGAATATCTCATTGAATCTTTGTACTGTACTTATGATCTAGTTTGTATAATTATTATGTTTTACTTTCGTGTTATATTCTTTACAAACATTGTAATTATGTCATTTTTGTATTATCTTTCTTACTTTGTACTTCATTGATATTCATTTATGATTGTCATGTATATTGTATTTCAATTTGTTGAAAAAAAAAACGAAAGTGAAAAAAATAAATTCAAATCAAATCAAATCAAAATCTATTCGATATAAACATTTTGCGTTGTATTCTTCATCCCTTTCGTCTTTTATTTGGGCTGTATATTATCGATTAGTTACGCGCCAAATCAATTTCCAATCGATAAAAAAACATTTCACGTTGTAAACCTCATTCATTTCATATTTTATTTGGGTTGTATATTATCCCTAAGTTAAGCGCTAAATCAATTTTCGATTCGATGTATTTTGCGTCTTAGTTCTAATTTATTTGTTGTTTCATTTGGTATGTAGATTCTTTGTAATTCATGCGCCGAACCAATTTTCTATTCGACATAAACGTTTTGTGTTGAATACTTGATTCATTTGTTGTTTTACTTGGGTTGTAGATTCTCCATAAATTACGCGCCAACTTATAATTTTCATTTCTCTAAAAACATTTTGCGTTGTATGTTTCATTCATTTCATATTTTATTTGGGTTGTATATTATCCCTAAGTTAAGCGCCAAATCAATCTTCGATTCGATAAATGTATTTTGCGTCTTATTTCTAATTTATTTGTTGTTTCATTTGGTCAGTAGATTCTCTGTAATTTATGTGCCGAACCAATTTTCTATTCGATATTAACATTTTGCGTTGTATACTTCATCCATTTGTTGTTTTATTTGGGTTGTAGATTCTCCATAAATTACGCGCAAACTTATAATTTTCATTTCTATAAAAACATTTTGCGTTGTATATTTCATTCATTTCATATTTTATTTGGGTTGTATATTGTCCCTAAGTTAAGCGCCAAATCAATTTTCGATTCGATAAATGTATTTTGCGTCTTATTTCTAATTTATTTGTTGTTTCATTTGGTCTGTTGATTCTCTGTAATTTATGCGCCGAACGAATTTTCTATTCGATATAAACATTTTGCGTTGTGTACTTGATCCATTTCATCTTTTATTTGGATTGTGTATTATCCATTAGTTACGCGCCAAATCAATTTCCAATCGATAAAAAAACATTTTGCGTTGTTTACTTCATTCATTTCATATTTTATTTGGGTTGTATATTATCCCTAAGATAAGCGCCAAATCAATTTGCGATTTGATATATGTATTTTGCGTCATAGTTCTAATTTATTTGTTATTTCATCTGGTCAGTAGATTCTTTATAATTTATGCGCCAAACCAATTTTATATTCGACATAAACGTTTTGTGTTGAATACTTGATTCATTTGGTGTTTTATTTGGGTTGTAGATTCTCCATAAATTACGCGCCAACTTATAATTTTCATTTCGATAAAAACGTTTTGCGTTGTATACTTCATTGATTTCATATTTTATTTGGGTTGTATATTATCCCTAAGATAAGCGCCCAATCAATTTTCGATTCGATAAATGTATTTTGCGTCTTAGTTCTAATTTATTTGTTGTTTCATTTGGTATGTAGATTCTTTGTAATTCATGCGCCGAACCAATTTTCTATTCGATATAAACATTTTGCATTGTATAATTCATTCATTTGTTGTTTTATTTGGGGTATAGAATCCCCGTAAGTTATATGCCCCAAATCAATTTTTGATTCTTTAAAAACATTCTCCGTTGTATTACTTCATTCATTTGTTGTTTTATTTTGGTTGTAGATTATCCATAAGTTACGTGCCAAATCAATTTCTATTTCGATAAAAACATTTTACGTTGTATCCGTCATTCATTTGTTGTTTCATTAGGGTTGAATATTACTTGTAAGTTCCGACCCAAATCAATTTTCGAGTGTTTGTCAGCCCCGGCGCTGCACATAGCAGACGACAAAGTGATAATGCGATCGCGATAATTCCACTATCGCGTCTTGGCGTTCGCCGAACGTGCACGCATACAAAAAAAAAAAAACAACAACAACGCACACGCATAGAAAAACTGCGGAACTCAACTCGAGTTGAGTTCCGCGCGTCGAGCGTTCACGCTGTCCTTTATCTGTTTATTTTCTTCAAACTCCTTAACCGCTAACCTGTAGAATGCCGGGTAAAGTTATTTGGGGTTAATTTTATACATTCTAACTGTATACAAATTATTTGTTTGGCCTCAGAGACCCTTTAAACCTACTTCCTCAATTTTCACCATTACATGCCTCTATGTTGTTTTATTGACTTCAACATAAAAATTATTAAAAAAAACAGGTAGAAAAACATTATTCAGTCCTTACCCAAGCATCTTGCAAGGGCTGCGCCCATACATACACTGTTTTAACCTTTGCGTATTCACTCTTTTTACTCGTAATGTAAATAATGTGACGTAAAAAAAATTTGCAATTTAAGATGTCCCATCGGGACTCGGACTCGGACTCGGACTCGGATGTCCAGGACTCGGGACTCGGATGCCAGGACTCGGACTCGAACTCGGACTCGGACTCGGACTCGGACTCGGACTAGGACTCGGACTCGGATCGGATGGACTCGACTACAGCACTGTTTGATTGATTGATTGAATGGTTTATTTGGATAAAAATACAAGAAGAACATTTCAAATTCATTCACATTGGCAGTCAAATGATTGAATTGTTGAGAATGACAAAATAATATACAACATTCATAAAGATACTACCGTATTACATTGCAAAATTAATATAATTGTTTCATTATTGAGTATGGTACAGTTTAAATATATGAAAGTTGAAAGCAACTTCTAAGATAAAGTCATTTTCATCAAATCCTTCAAGATCATAGAGTAAAAATATGTACAATTTCTATCGGCTTTAAAATCACACTAATAAAGTGCAAATGAAAAAAGGCAGACAATGAAATCGTTATAACGTTATAACAGCATTACTTGATTACTTAATAGTCTCTTATGGTAATGTTGATACATTGATTCATTAATAATCTGCAAGTTCATATCAATATTCTTCCATCGGGTTTCTGTTTCCGATTGTGGTGTATAAGTGACCTAAATTTGTTCTGGTATATTATCATGACTGATTCGTGTCGAGTAGGCTACTATGTTTAGCATTATCATTATGCCTTTCTTTCTTTCTTTCTTTTTTTTTTTTTTTTTTTTACTTTGTAATAGACCATCCTACGGGGCAGCGTCAAGGAGGAATGGGTGTCCATCTTTACCTAAATACATACGTATGCCATTGTATGTTTCAAAGCAGGCTTTACCTCGGATATACTGAAAACCAAAAGAATTATGGGTGCAGATCTTTTGCAGCTGCTAGACCATTTCTGTAGAATGTTCTTCAACAATTTCATGGTCTCCTACTCTAGCAAATTTTAAATCTGTACTTATTACCTAAATCTTAAATCTTAATAATCTGAAATTTTACTTCCGTAACTAAATTTGTACCCTTACTAGTAATAGTGTAATGGTGATAACTATTGTAGTTTGTGCTATGTAATCATTGTCTCACATATCGTATTACTTGTACAGCGCACAGAGAAACTAATTATGCGCTTCATAAATTTGGTATTATTATTATTATTATTACTGTTATTATTAATATTACAATGCTTATTAAAATTTTGTTTACCTCTTAAATCACTCGACAATAAACCGACATTATATAAATAGGCTCTGCCCCTTCCTTTATCTGTATATGTCTCTATTAATCTTTCTCTCTCTCTCTCTCTCTTTCTCCCTCCCTTTATATATGTGTGTCTAACTCTGTCACTCCCTCTTCCAGCTTTCATTTCACTACTTTAAAAATGTCCTCGAATTTTTCATACTTAAAGAAAGCATCTAATACTCAGAAACATGAACGGATTAAAGGAACACTCTACGACCCTCTAAAAAAAAGAAGTTTCCAGTCATATGTCGTGATGTAATTATATCCTACACACTCTTTTTTTTTCCATTGGAACAGAACATCTCTTTTCTGAGTTACATTTGTTAAGAATATTTTCCTTAGTTTTTTATCATTAATCAAGTATAGTATTTTGTTTTTGCACAAATTAATACAAACACTATTTCTGAGTGCAGATTACTATATCATAACTATTCATTTGCTCACGGTCATGTTTATGTTAACAAAAAAGTCAAAAACATTGTAATAACAATATGATTTTATCATTTGTAAATTCAGAATGATCTTATGATAAAACTCAATTTTTACCCTTTGGGGTAGAATACAAGGTAATCACAAAACGCCCATTGAAAATATTATTTTCCAACAATGATTGCTTTAATTAAGCATACCAGCTATGCTAGTTAACAGATAATTCAAACTCCTGAATATAGGCCAACACTTTTCAAAGTAAATGACTTGCCTGTACAGTGCTCTCCCTCAAGACCCCAGAAAAACAAAGGATGTCATTTAAAGATATTATTTGAAAGGATATTACTTCTACTTTATAGAAAACAGATATTTTTAGTCATAGATCTCATGGCTTGATAACAATAACCCTTTGTTTTCAGGGCTTCGTTTTTTTCTGGGACGTACTGTAGTAGTAAAACTTCCGAACTCCAAGAAAATGAAAAAAAAAAAACTGAATCGTTCTCCCTAATAGACCAGGGGGTGTTTCATAAAGCTGTTCGTAAAGTTACGCATGACTTTACGAACGGCTTAAATATGACAAGCCAAATGGGATGTTCAATCATTTTTAACTATATCAACTAAAGTTGAACTTTGCAGATGTAGTTTAACATTCTTATTATAACAAATATTTTTAAAGCAAAGTATAATTTTTGCCATAATTTAATTGAGGTTATTGGAAATACAGTCACACTTTGTCAAAACCTCAGGAAAAACTTTAGGCATCCTATCTGGCATTTCATATTAAAGTCGTTCGTAAAGTCATGCGTAACTTTACGAACAGCTTTATGAAACACCCCTAGGAGCCTTTCCCGATATAGTAACCTAACCGCAGCCAAGAGCCCCCAAAATTCGGAGACCCCAAAGTTGGATCGATATCTCCCCATCTCCCGCATACACCAAACTTTGTCAGTAGGGATCAAGTAGTATGACCGGACATTACAAAACACAAAACAATGAAGAAAACAAATCCGTCGGGATGGAGTGTCAGACGGTCCCAAAACTGGGGTAATTTTCCCCCCTTAAAGTCCAAAGGAGCGTTTCATCAAGCGCTTTGTCAGTGATTTTTACCGACAAATGTTATACATGTAAGCTATTGAAATCTTTGCATCTGATTGGCTGAGAGCAAATTTGTCGGTAAAAATCACTGACAAAACGCTCGATGAAACGCTCCCCAGGGACCAAATTTTGTCAGAAGAAAGAGCTTTGGGTGTACATTCCAAAAATTCCAAAACCCGACGGCTAAGATCAGGGTGACAACCTTTTTGTCATTGGCTTAGATGGTCCTAGGAACTTTAAAGGTAATGTGAAGTTTTGGTAAGCATTCAAAAACTATTCGTCAGATTTCTTGCACATATGGAAACTTGATGTCCACATTTTCGCACGCTTAGTATTAGCTCAAATACGCGTCCAGAAACTACGGGTACTTTATATTGTTTCAACTCGTCGTAGTTCTTTTAATGTTAGCTCAATATCAAAAAGTAAAGTAGTTTTATAAAATTTAACTTTTCAGCTTTAATGTCATGTGAATCAATCTTCATTTCTAAAACAATAAGGGGCGTCATTTAAGATTTATTTTTTAAAATGTTTCCCCCATTTTTGTGGGTGCAAGGACTGCCGGTCAAGGCCTTTTCTGCCTTTTGCGCCAAATTAACCAAAGTCAAAAAGTGAAGCAGCAGCTGAAAGTTCAGATCATTCTGATTCTAATGATGTGACAGCTATTTTGATTGCTTTAAAAAAAAAGCGTCATTTTGGGGTTCAATAACTGCTTTCGTTTTAAATTTTACCTCCCCCTCCTCCCTCATGTTGAGCTTGAGCGAGCTATAGCTAGCTATAGCTATGGTCAAAACTGATCGAGCGTGTTTTTGCACGTGAGTGTCCGCAGCTGCGATAGGCAGTGGGCCTACTCCTGCGGTTCGTACGTCCTTCGTTTGTCATGATCACAACCAGTCGTGCACTTCTCTGCATCTCCTCTTGGGCGTATTGCACCCTGCTCATTAACATACCCCTCTTACATGGAAGAACTCTTAAGGCGAACGTACGTGCAACCGACGACCAACCAACGCGCGACATATCACGGCTCCGTATGGAGCCATGGGCTTTGTGAGACCTCCGCAAGGAGCCTGTGCGATGGTCGCAAGAAGCATGTACAGGAAGTACGATGGCTGCGCGTGTCACGTGCGCTCATCAGAACAGGTTGCCACACGCAGAGATTGTTGGACATGTCCAACAGCCTCCTTGCGTGTCCTGCGTGCTCCTGCGTGCTTGGAAAAATCGTGCAGACCCGTGCGTGCGACGGAAGGATTTTCTGCGAAATTCGTCGGAGACCACACGCAAGGAGGTGCAAGACCGGTTGTGACCAACCTTTATGCGATATGCTGAGCGTATACTACGTTTGACGTACGTTTGTGTGCATACACACACACATATTCGCTGGAGTTGCTGAAGCCAGCGAAGGTTCTTGCCACTCAGAATTACACAGGTAAATTGCAAGATTTTTTCCTAGATTAAGTAAACTGATATTTTGGCACCTAAAAATTGAAATACCTTACGCTTGACACAAGCAAAGATTTTCAAGATTTCCAAATAGAAAGTCAATTTTCTTGAGAAAATTCAAATGCATGCTTATAAGATGACTGCATGAAAGTCTGTGCTTTTACTTGTATGGTGTGTGGTAGGAACGTTCGATTCATATCTCGGGTGGTTTGTTGTGTACATGTAGCAATTATTACTAGTAAGCGCCGACACTGTATAACATGCACAAATATGCAGGTACCAGGTGTGTCGATCTCCATCATAGTACGTCTGGTGATATAGCTAGCAGACTGTGTATATTAAACTTTAATATGAGTATTACCATAAGTGTAGAATACAGTATAATTAAACATAGCTAGCAGACTCTAACTTCAGATCTGTCTTTAATTTAAGCATGATCATGTAGATCTAGTAGTAGTGCACAGGCCCGGCCCCCTCCACCCCCCCCCCCCCCCAAGTTCATTATCGATCAGTCTAGATCTGAGCCTCTCTCGATCATGCGACGTATCAGACCGCGCGTATGGAAAGAGTTACATCGCCGGGTCGTATTTTTATGAGGCATTGGGGGCTCGGATTATGTGTTGACAAATTGTAAAGACGTATTCATACGTATTTGTTGATAGATAGCAAGATACTAGCAATACTAAGATACTGTGAAGACTTCGCCTCCTAAAGTTTAGTATTTAAAAAATATGAGAGGCAACAGATAATTTATATACTGGGCCAGGCAGGTAAATTCCAAACAACGGCAGCATGTACACAGGTGTAAAACCAATGAATATACTACATGACTCACAGGCTATCTGTGTGTGAAGCCCCAAGCTTGTTGTGGGGCGAGCAGTCGGGATGGAAAGGTCCTATAGCGTATGGCAGTGATCTGGCATTCCAAACAGATATCTACACTGAAATACACCTGAAATCATGCATGAAATACCAAATGAACTCTTACAAACATCTTTTGATACAACGAGAACAACATGAGAATATATTTAACACGTTTCTTTCAAATTTCCCTTTTGCTACTAATACTGCACATGAGTTTTAAAGGGAAAATCTACCCTGAAAATAAGTTGGTTTTAAAAGAAGCAGAAATAAAAGAAACGTATCAAAAAGAGCTCGCAAGATACGTCACGGACTTGTCAATTTGTGTTTGATTGATTACAACTTCACAAATTTATAACTTTCTTATATTTTATCGGATGGCTACACTGTAAAAAAAAAATTGCCGTTGTTTCACGGGAATTTCCTGGTAGTCAGGATGCCGTGAATGCCCTTATTTCCACAGTTTTTTTTTCTTTTTTCTTTTTTTTATACCAGAAATCAGCATATATTTACAATAAAATTATGTAAATTTGCAATAAAATTATGTAAATATATGCTGATTTCCGGTAAACCAACAAACTTGATGTTGTTTACAGGAAAAGACTGTAAAATTGAAATAACTACAATAACTTGTAATTTCAAGGGCTAAAAAACCTGTAGTTTTACAGTTATTTTTTTTACAGTGTAGTGAATATGTGGTTCCCTGACAAATTATGTAAATGTGATATACATGTACATGTAAGTAAAAACTACTTAAAACACGTAAAGACTTCTGAAATATACAAATACTCTAACAAATAAGGTCTTACAGTAATCAGTAAAAACTGTAAATATTGGCAAGAAGTGCATGTGTATACACACACAATCACCGTAGATAAAAGCAACACAAAAATTTGTTCATTAAGTATAACAAAATATCTATAAAACTACAATACAGCACTATATTCACAAATAACAAAGGGAGGAAAAACTAAAAACAAAACGAATACATACACTGAGAAACATTATTCTAGATATTCCATTAGCATCATTTATCTTAACTTCCTACAAAATGTTTTGAAAGAGGGATTTTCCTTAATATCTAACGGCAAGGAATTCCATATTCTAGAACCATAGAATGAAATTGACCTCTTTCCATGTTCAGTCTCTACTTTTGGTAAAATCTCTTTTCTGCTTCTTCTAAAACCAAATTGATATCAAGAGGAACTTCCCCTTTAAGGGGTCGAATCTGGGTAAAATGGGGTGACTATTTCGGGACAGGCTCCCAGACTATAATTCCTATTAACAATTGCACTTGTCCCACTTCTTATGTGTCATAAATATCCTAGTTGCTCGATAAAAAGATATACTGACTTTCAACTTACGAGAACAGGCTGAGTAGTGTCACCACAGGTGATATTTTATTCCTACTGATAAAAAGAAAAATCATACTGCAACAAAATTAGAAAGTGTGATTTGATTGCCTGCTGTGCTCTGTTTTGGTTTCCCACGTTTTAGCGCCAAAAAGAGTTTGTATTTGAATTTTGAATCGCAAGATTCCAGATAGGTTGTAGTTCTTATGTGCGCCCTCAGGTCAGGGTCAAGAGTGTCTTCACGGATATCCCCAAGAGTGATAATGAGTAAGGTGTTACAGCGATCCTGCAACGCTTGAATATGTGCCATACGGAACTCGTACATACACCATTCACTCTGCAGGAAGTTGTCCGACAGCACTAGAATGACCCGTCGACTTTGCGCCACTGCGTTCACGATGTTGTTCGCGATGGTGTCTCCTGGGATAAAGTGACGGTGATGGAGACAGACCGAGAAAGAGGGTTTCTCCTCGTCTTCCAGAAGTGGTACCAAGTAACGGAGCACGAAATCTTCGTCAAGTTGACTGTATGAGATGAAGATATCGAAGGGCTTGTTAGTGTCATCTCCAGACCTATCTGGAGGAAAGTAACGAAGTAACATGAGCTGGAGGAGTGTCTTGTTCTTCTTGTAAAGAACAGCGCAAATGAACACAACAACGAGAACAGAAGTGACGGCACCGAGTGATGCAAGTACTGTGTGTATGGGACGTGTCCCACCTTCCTTACAGTAAGAGGAATCAAGGTCAGCTAAAGACAGAGCGACGTTGTTCTTCTGACTACATGTTGGATTACCTTGAACCTCTGGAGTGTAACTTAGCCACCCCTGAAATGAGAGCAAGTTACAGTTACAAGTTAATGGGTTTTCATGGAGGGTAAGTATTTCGATACTTTTCGGAAAGTACTGAATATTTGGAAGCACGACGAGAAGATTCCCGTGGAGATAAAGATGAGTTAAAAGAGGAGTGTCTAGAAATACCCCATCAGCAATACTTGTGACAGAACTATGGTTTAAATAAAGCTTGTTAAGCTGACTCAACCCGAGGAACGTGCCTTTAGTGACAATGGGATAATTGTTTCCGTCTAGTCTTAGTAGAAGTACCGAGTTTAAGTATCTAAAGGTCCCACGTCCTATCCTCACAATACTGCACATAGAAAGAATCAATTCGTTTAAAAATGGCAGGTGAATATCAAGCATATCTTTGTCAAGAGTTTTCAAGGTATTCCCGGTTAGGTCGAACGCTGAAGTGTTTGTTGGTAAGTCTTGCGGGATACTTGTCAGATTTCCATAATTACATTCGACAATGGTCACACGGCGAAGTGTAGGAAGGCCTAGATCTTTCATAATTTCGTAGCATTGGCAATATTCAGGACACATAGAATCGGGCAAGGAGCAGAGGAAATGCTCAGGCCTTATTGAGAATAAAGCTAATCCATTTAGGTTAGGTGGGGAAAAGCATTCGATATCATCACGATCTTGTATCCACACACCTTGTCCATCATACAGACGAAACCACGTGAGGCGGCAGTCGCAGTTAAAAGGGTTTCCACCCAACTTTACAACCAGTTGACTTCCTGCAAGTCGCTCTTGCCCAAGAGGGTTCGACTGAATATCGAAGAGCGCATCCGGGAGAGTCTCCAAAGAGTTGTATCTGAAGTCAACTGATGTCAGTCTCCTTGCCCATCGAAGCACATCCTCCGGTAAAGATTCGAGGCGGTTGTTGCTTAGATCGACGGAGGAAAGCGAAGAAGAGTACTCATCTGTCTGTAGAGCTCTCTCAGTAACTGACGCTATCAAGTTATATGACAAGTCTACAGAAACTGTATGTGCCCGGAGGCCAATTACAGTGTTCTCTGTGAATGAGGTCAACGCATTGTGTGAAAGTGAAAGCTTCGTAGTCCCAAGAAAACTAAGGACAAACCTCTCATCAAGTTTATTTCTTGACAGATCCACTTCTTCTATGGACCTCATTGATCGGAACGCATCTTTATCTATGGATGAAATATCATTGTTATTAAGATACAATTTGTCCAGGAATTCAAGGGGTTTCAATACATCACGTGAGATATGCGTGAGGCTATTGCTGCTGAGGGACAGTGTCTGCAAGTCTTGAAGATCATCGAAAATATCATCAGGAAGTTCTTCTATGTCATTATCCCACAAACTTAGTTCTCGGAGGTGGGTCAAGTTTCTGAAGACGTCTGGATGCAGTGTCTGCAAATGAAGTTTAACCAATGACAATACCTCCAGTTTTGTGAGAGGAGAGAAGGCACTGGGGCCGATGGATAGATCATCTTCAAAAGCAAAGTTTAATTTTTGCAGATCAGGGAGACCCATATACGTATTAGCAGTTATGTTGAACGGCGTGAAGCAATTGACTTCACCAACTGTATCAACTTCGTCAACTATGTCACCGCTTTCTTTTTCTACGCTCTTCAAGAAGTCGATATAACTAAGAGAATTGTTCCATGAGCAATTGGCGTACACTTTCCTGGAGCGAGGGAAATAAAATGGCTCCGGATTTGTAGCACTGATCAAGTCAGGAGTCAGTTCGCAGGAGACATATTGAAATGCTGGAAGGGAGTCGGCATATGTGACTGTGATGTTCGGAGGATCACATTGGCAGTCGCTATCACCCGTTGGTAGAGGTACGACTGGACACTTGATAGTGTAAGGAGTGAATGATGTCGAGATAATCACTTCATTTGAAACGCATATTGATATAAAACTTAGCAAGGTCATCAATAAGCACTGTCCTATAATCAATCTTTCCATTATTACAGACTTAGTTTATCTTACAGACTCAAAATACAGATGGTTACCAATCCTCTTCCGTATTCCCTTTTTTCCACTAACACTTCTCAACACTGAAGACATATAATGTTACTGCGCTATACGTTCTTTTGAAAGTGGTACCATCACCCATCTGTCAAAAAATGTGTGTATATATATATATAGTCCTCGAATTCTCACAAAAGAAAGTGACTCATGGGATTGTAATTATGACGTCATGTCGTCATCGTCATCATGGTTATGCAGAGCATACAAACTTCCGTGATGCCGAGAACTCCACGCGTTAATATTCAAATCCGTATGTATGTTCAAAATATGATGCAGAAACCAATAAATCAAATCAAAATCAAATCAAATCTTTGTTATCCGTTTGATCGCACATTCCAGACTTTTCTTCTTTCCTCCCATTCTTGTTTAATATTAACTTTCCTCAATATTTAATGCTCTCTACGCACATCCACAATCTTTTAACACAATTCTACAACAATGGACGACAAAACTCTTTCGCCTTTGATACCCAAAAGTGACATTCGTTCTAGGAATAATGAAATGCTTATCATAATATTGTCTTATAATGAAATGCTTATCATAATATTGTCTACGCAGTTATGTTGACAGGTTGTATATAGTGGGTCCAGACTAAGTGGATTTTTATTTCATTTCCTTTGTTGTTGATTTTGGGAGTGAAGTATTACTATCAGCAACTTATTAGACAATTTACAGGAAATTAAACCCGTGTTTGTAAAGATGTCCAACAAACACTGGTACAAAAAGGAAACGTGTCATCTCTGATTTCTACTCCTACTTCCTGTTTAGAATAGTGGTTTTCATCCGACCTTGGCATTGGCAGAAAAAATCCTACACGAACTTTACGTTCAACTTGAATCCGGTCTGTCAGTGCGACACATGAGAAGTTTAGCTGGAAGGTCAACCTGAATAACCCAGGAGAAACGTGTACGATTGCTAAGAAATTCTTGGGATCAGTGCACTTCTGCTCCCAGTCGGGGTCAGGCGCGAAGCTATAATTTCAAAGATTTATATTTTCATTTCATTTTTATCTTTCAAAGTAGCAATTGTATTACTAACAATGCAAAATTAAATTGACAAAGAAACCAAAGTGTAGATACATGTTCCGATCATTACAAGCAAAATGAAGAGGATTAACGTTGAGATAATAAGAAAAAACCCCAAATTACAGTAATGACTACCTTAAAGCAATCAAATGAAAAAAGGGAGGCGCAGCAAATGTGCGTTGTGAGAGAAGAAAGGGTAACATACCACCTCTTGCTTTTTCAAGTACAATTCTTTTGCACCTTTCATGAATGTCATCGCACTTAGCTTACACAAGACCAACCAGAAACATCCACCCCCAACTAACACCATGTACACATGAATTACGTTAAACAAGTCTTTATCCAAACGAAAACGATCCCTGCTTTCCTGTAAATGATTTTTGTGCGTCGAGCTATTTGCTTACATCATTTCCAATTTTCACCGCAGGTCTTCTCGGTTTTCTTTTCTTTCAGACAACCATACACGCGAAAGAACGTATGCAAAATGACAAAATACCAAACTCGAGTACAAGAATTAGGTCGAACTTTATTTTTTATTTCAAATTTCAAGTAATTCAGCATATACAGTATAGGTTATTACTCAATGCTTGATTTCTTCATTCACGCTAGATGTATGGGGGAAAATAACGACTGGATTCAAATTGTTACTATAAACGATAACCAATATTGATAAGGGGTTCTTTTTCTGACATGCTTTTGAGTATAAACAATGTTTTGAAGAATACTTTGCTTATTAGGGGTAACACTCCAGGCTAAGCAATAAGCTAAGAATTTTTTCAACGATTTTTCAAGGGGAGATGCTCGAATGTCAGTGGGTCGAAGCCCTCCCCCAAGTTTCGACTGAACATTTTCCATTTTCTTCGAAATTCGATCTTGATCTGAAGCTACGTCACTATGTTTCTCAAAACAAAACAAAACAACAAAATATATATATAGGCGGCCATCACATTCCCCTATGACTTGATATTCATTTTTGATACTTTTTTTATAATCTCAAGGGAGTAAAAACGCGTTATTTTTCACTTTGAAAAGGATATCTTACGTGCTGGTAGTGTATTACCTGGAATAACTCAGGATCCAATATCAAAACAAAAGCGACAGTTCGGGGGAACGTTTGGATTACAATAATGATAATAAGCAAATTGAGGTTTGATTTGATTTGATGATTTATTAACAAATTCAAGTGACACACAAAAACAGAAACAACAAACAGATATACGATATTCACGTATATAGACAGACATATTTTGGAAAATGATCAATCTAACAAAAAAGAAAGATTTAAAAACGTCAGAGAGTCAAATATCAAAGACCTTCTTATCATGAATCTTCATCATGTTGATGATGGTACTTATAATGTAGTTCCATTAGTGATCACATGGGAGCTTACAATGCTTTTCATTAACATAATAGTTAAACTAAAAGACTAACCTTTTTAAAAAAAATCTATTATCAACTTCAAGTCCTCAACAGAAAGTTTTCAAGCATTTTCGATCTATAACACAGTGCAATGACAATGGGAGAGCTTTTATATGTAGATGCACTTTTCACAAAAAGGTCAATTGTGTTCATAATTCTAACTACTAATGTACCATATTTCATCTATGAAGTCAGTACTTTTACAGTACGGTGTATAAAAAAGAGACAAAACACACAAGCTATAATGACATTACTGTTACGTATACATGGATCTATATATGGCTATAAGAAAAATATGTTTTAGCATGAATTAGCACAAAGTCTAATTGCATTTTCTATCTTTAAATTGTAAAATGCGCAGGCATGAAACTTTTATGGCAATGTGCCTAAATTCGATGGAGTCGAAAGCATATTTCCACCGCAATCGACGTCACACTCTCTGAAATGAATGTACATGTACACTGATTTTGCCACTAGTTAAAGTTCATTCTCACATTGAAATATATTGCAAAATGGTACTTAATATTTGGAAAGAAAATTTCCAATTCGTATAATCATAATTATGAAACATCGAGGCACTTATTGTAAATCCCAGAATTACCCATTCCTTTTTCCAACTTTTTTTTCTGAGAAGACTTTTCTTCGGTGATATCCATCATATAAAAAAGAGAAGATTGTTTAAGAATCAGAGAATGTAGTACTAAATCTTGAACATTTTGGAGCTCAATTTGTCTTCTTGTCATATATTCTGACAAACCTGATCTTCACCATCCCTCCCTCTCCTTCCCCTCTTTATCTCATTCACTCACTCACTCTCACTCTCTCTCTCTCTCTCTCTGTCTATCTATCTATCTATCTATATACATGTATATATCTTTGAAACGATCTACCTACCTACAGTGACCTATCTATCTACATCTTTCTACCTATCTGCCATTTATGATATTTTCTCATTACTTGTGCATATCATTGGTATATTACTTTCGTACTGTGTACAGTTGATGCGTAGTCATCATAAATAAATTTCACCATAAACAGACACATATACAGAAGTCGAACAAACTTTCGCCAATCGCCATAAGTCTTCATTGCTATGTACGAGTATTTCATACTGCACAACCAATTCGTGAGCACTGAAAAAAAATAGAAGGCAAAAACAAAAACGAAGAATAGGATAAACAAGAACAAGGCGAAACAATATATTTTACTTACATTTTGATAAATTAAATGTGGGATGAATTGAAATTGAAGTAATTATTTAAAAAAATGGAAAGTATTAATTAAGGCAGCATGTATGGATTACTACCCAATCATACCAATAGGAACAGTATCCCAATGGTCCGGGCTATCATTGCCCCAATGCGAATTACAGCAAAGTAGGTTTTCGGATGGTATAGTTAGAGGGTAGTTAGTAGGGTACATGTCGTTTTACAGAAGGTTCATAATTCCGAAGGTTCGTTTTTCCGAAGGTTCGTATTTCGTATTTACGAAGGTTCGTTACTCCGACGGTTCGTAATTCCGAAGGTTCATAATTCCGAAAATGAAATAGGGTTCATAATTCCGAAAATGAAAAAGGGTTCATATTTTCGAAGGTTCGTAATTCCGAAAAGTTATGTAGGACTCTATTGCATTTTTGGAATTGTGAACCTTCGGAATTATGAATCCTATTTCATTTTCGGAATTATGAACCCCCTTCTATGGGAAATTTTTGTTTCGGAATTACGAACCTTCGGAATTATGAACCTTCGGAAAAACGAATACTCCCCGTTAGTAGCATGGCGTACTGAAAGATAATTGTGACATGCGCATATAAAACAAGGAAGCTTCGAATAGTTCCCTCCTACATAATCTCTATGGAAGTGAACTATTTGGAACTCCATGAAATGACTGACCAACCAGGGGCAACTTTTGAAGACGTAACTATCTTTCTAAAATATCTTATGGTTAGAAAAAGGAGAACTTTTTAAGTTCAAAGTTTATTATTTTCCACTTATGTCTTTACAATCATTAAAAAAAACCCCCATATACTGTACATATCAAAATACACATAAAATTGAGAACACGAATGTAACAGTTATATACACAAGCATAGTTGTAACAGAACATAATTCAAAAAGACTGGGGTGCGCATGATTTACAGTAATAAAGCAATTCGTATGATGTGAACAAAAAAGGAAAACATAAGAGGAGGGGTCTATTAGAAAGCATGGCTTGTATTTCATAAAACCCTGTTGGAGAATTTAAAAAGTTAAGGATATATTAAAGAAACGTGCTTACTTTATCACTTTACCACTATTGACGTAACATGTTTTTTTAAGGCGTAAGAGAGGGGGGAAAAGAAGGGGGAGGAAAAGGAAAATATAATGTTTTTTCCAGGGTTGAAGTTAGAAATTCGGTGAGTGAAGGAAATTGACCACTGAGGAATTGTCGTCGGAACATGTATTGTACAACCCATAATTCACCGTGCGGTCACACTATACAGTGATTCATCGTAGGGTGCGTTTATGCTCCCATTTTCAAGGCCAGAATGAGCCATTTGTTTATACGCGTTTAGTTGAAAACTCGCTTGCGTCTGCAGTCATTTTCGTATAATCGCCGATATCAAACGCCGATGTAAAAATTCACAAAAAGAAATGCGTTTTTAATCAGCGTTTCTCTTAAAACACGGTTTCTGGGGAAGCATAAACGCACAATCATTTGTAAACGCATTTATATGACGTCGTATAATCTAGTAGAATGGGCAGTGAGGTTTGCGAAAACAGCTGCAGAGCCCGAATTCACCTGGAGAAAAGAAGTATAAACAGTACCCCGTGAAACTGCGTTTTAGATGAGCTTTTCAAAACGCTCATTCTGCCTTCGCTAAGGAAGTATAAACGCACCCTATAAAGACTTACTTTATGTGGACATATCAGTATATCCTCCTCGTCTGCATGGAGAAAGCATGAAGAGAAACCCGTCCTGCGTATTAAACATTGACATGAAAGACATGGCATTATGTATTTTATTCCTTCAAACCGCTTTTTATTCCTTCAAACCGCTTTTTAGCATAGCCTTGATAATACAGCGAAACCTGAATACCTAGACCGCTCAACTGGGGCAAGAAACGGCGGTCTTAACAGGTATCTAGCAGTACTACAGGTTACTTTAGGACACGTTTCCTTGCGGAAAGCTACGATTGTAACAAAATTACGGTCTTTCCACAGGGAGGTCAAGTAAGCAGATTTCACTGTATCTGAATATTGATTAACATAAAAACTCTGACTTTTAAAGCAGAACAACAACAATTAAATTTTCATGAAAACAATGAATTATTTATGACATTTCTAAATTAATTGAATGCCTGTTTGGAGCTAGAAGTACGTTAATTCTATGTAAAATGATATGAGCTATTAAACGTCCTTCTAGCTCTCTAGAAATTTTTACAAAAATAACTTACATGCTTTTCTTTTTTCGATAGATTTACAAGAAACGTCTTGCCCCAAAACTTTACCTTCAAATACTTCCTTTATTTGATTCCCAAAGTAGGTTTTTACATTAATCTCTATGAATCAAAACATTGATTTAAAAATGATTATTTACCAGCCGAAATATATCAAAGATCGACCCATCCTGTTTTGAGGTCTTCGCAAAAATGGGCAAATCAGGCAATGGCAAACCAAAGTTTTTTTTGCTAACCCTGCCTTTTTGAGGGTCAGATAATCTGTACTATCGGTGAGGCTACCCTACATGTCACAGTGGTAAAATAGAGTATGTAAACAAAGTAGGCTAAGCTTAACCCCATACTACTGATAGGGCTCCGACCACTCTTAGAACGAAGCAAAATTTCAAGTAATAGGATAGGCAAAATGTTGCGGGTGATATAATTAGGGTACCTTCACAAGGGCAGGGAAATCTGACCAAAAGCTGTAGTTCGGGATGACCTCTTTCCCCTTAGCTCCACGAGCAAACATCTGGAATAGAACGCCACCAACTATATACACCACCACCAGAACAGTGAATCTAAAGTTGAAATACAAATGTATACATGATTAAGTATTGCCAGTTGCAGAAGGTAGACTAAGCCATTGAGGGCGTACTGGCATTATTGTAGGTAGAGTACCCTTATATAGAAGAGTACCGACAACCCGTGATTTGAACGCCATTTTGGGTCCACTGTTACGTAACATTTCTATTCAATTCCGATGAGCACCTGGGTGTTCTCAATAGAAAGAATTCGAACGCCATTTTGTGTCCAGAAAAGTCAGACGTCCACGTCGCTACTCTCTATATAAAGGTACTCTAAGTGGAGGGGGCACTGGTTTTACTAGGTGGATAAAAATTCAATTTACAGTGCTTCCAGTTAGAGGGTGAGTGTAGGAGGGGTCCTATCGTCTCCTTTCTCTCTCTCTCTCTCTCTCTCTCTCCTTCTCTCAATCTCTCTCTCTCTCTCTCTCTCTCTCTCTCTTTCTTGCTCATTCACAATACATCTGTTCCTATGTGCCTTTCACAATCCCCTTCATTCACAGTCCCCTTCATTCAATGCAAACATGAGTTATGATTTGCGATTCGCTGACAGAAGTAGCTAACATGGTTTAATGGGATGTCACATACCACTAGCGGCTTGAGCTGGGGACAAACAAATTGTCCCCCCTCCCCCTCCCCCTCCCCTCCCCCATCCTCTAGTAGTGTTTGACTTGACATTCTCTTTTTAAAACCATGCTGGCATACCCTACACAAATTTTTTTTTTTTTGGTTTTTTTTTTAATATGTGTGAGCCTCAACATTCAAATTTTGGATCCCATAGGCACCTGAAATGTGATAGCCTTTTTGTGTTTGCTTGTCAGCTATTTTCGGTATTGTACCCCCCCCCCCCCCCTCCATTTCATACCAAAACTTTTGATCCACCCCTGGTCATACTCTCTTATAAAATCGAGTGATCACTGACTTGGTGGAGTGAAAATCGAGTGAAAGTAGAGTGAAAGTAGAGTGAAATTTCACACTTTTCTTCTTATAGAGAGCATTGATATTCACTCGACATTCACTCCTAAGCAAGCTAGTGATCACTGACGTGCCTCTCAAGAAAGTGAATATAGAGTTTTACAAAGAATATACTCCCATTAAAGTGATTGACTTACATAATACACAAGATTCCTCCCCCTGTGAGTCCCCCTGATGGTTCATTGGTGGGGCATCCTGAGACAGCTGGACTACAAGCAGCACAGGTCTTTACTACCATGTTCTGAATACAAAAGAGCAAAGCAAGGCTTTAGACATGTTAGAGGTATTGCTTTCTTCTTCTTTTTATTTTTTATTTTACAGTAAACTTGTTTTAGAAATTTGTTACCGTAATTATGTCAACTAAAGAAATCGACCATAGGTGCTCTAAAAACCTTGAGATTAAGTTAAGCCAGGTTTAATATATTACGCGAAAGTGGATTAGACTTAGAACAAACTTAGAAACTACCTACGAAAATTAGAACAAGGAAACATGTGGAACACATAAGACGATAAATTCAGATTTAGGATCAAGTGATACTTTACGAGCATACTCTTTAGAAAACATTTCCACAAAATAGTCATACCGTAAGTATCAAATATAGTATTCGAAAAATGCTTGCACAAAATAGTGAACAGCTGCAGAAAAAGTATTCAGAAAAAAGTTACATAAAATATTAAAAAAGAAGCAGAAAAAACTTTGTTTTTTGGTGATTTCGCATAGCTTGTTAGTCCTATTATGTTAAATTACACACTTTATACTCTGGAAATTAACGTTAAAACATACAAGTTCTTCACCAAAACTTACATATTGCCTCGTTGGGTCCTCTGACTTCACCTCCAGTGTTGGTTCTGTGAGGGCGTTTTCATCGCATGTGTAACTAACCACGGTTGTTCTACATCAGATGTGGGTAGAGAATATTCAAAACATATATCATTATAAATAATCAAGATTTAAACAGAAAATGACATCAAAATAATAATAATAAGGAGGTGAAAAATTACTACACACATGGAGACTGAAATTGTTTATATGTAAAAAAATTTTATTCCACATTTAGAATGAATTAGAAGTTGAAAAGAATTTCCATCGTTATGGCAATGGAATATGGAATTATGAATATTGTTATGATGCAATGGAATGCATACCTGTTTCTCTTACAATAAATTTGTTTTAATAAATTTTAGCCTTGATTGCAATTACGGTACATGAAAATAAATATATTAATAGCCCTACATTTTTATATTAAAAAAGATTCCGGACCCCGTCTTATAAAGAGTTGCGACTGAATCGAATTGATCGCAACTTCAAATTAATCGCAACTGTGTACTTAAGAGATAGGAGTTGCGATTAATTTTAAGTTGCGATTGATCAATGGTAATTATAAGATGAGGCCCTGATATATGGCGCCTTGCTCTGGTGGATAATTCAATGATCTGCGATCACGTGGTAAGTGGATCCAATCTTATAAAGAGTTGCGATTGAATCGAATTGATCGCAACTTCAAATCAATCGCAACTGTGTACTTAAGAAATAGGAGTTACGATTAATTTTAAGTTGGGATTGATCAATGGTAATTATAAGATGAGGCCCTGGTGTATGGCGCCTTGCTCTGGTGGATAATTCAATGATCTGCGATCACGTGGTAAGTGGATCCAATCTTATAAAGAGTTGCGATTGAATCGAATTGATCGCAACTTCAAATCAATCGCAACTGTGTACTTAAGAAATAGGAGTTACGATTAATTTTAAGTTGGGATTGATCAATGGTAATTATAAGATGAGGCCCTGGTGTATGGCGCCTTGCTCTGGTGGATAATTCATTGATCTGCGATCACGTGGTAAGTGGTTCCAATCCCTGTCATGGCACTAGCATCCTTTGGCAAAACACCGATCTGCATTTGCCCCGTTCGACCCAGGTGAGGTAAATGGGTAAAAGAGTTCCTTCAATGTCTGCGCCTTATCCTGGTACCTACGCTGAAGCCAGGATAATAAATGTGATACAATCGCAGCACAGTATATTATGATGAGGAGGAGGATAACAATGATGCTAATTGCTGGGTATGATGATCTTGATGATGATGAAAATGTCGATAATGATATTGATGATTATGATGATTATGATGATAAGGATGATGGTGATATTAATTTTGATGTTGTTGATAATAATGATGATCGTGTTAATGATGATGATGATGAAAAAGATAATAAAGATGATGGAGATGTTGTTGTTGATGTTGTTGACATTGATAATGATGATGATGAAAATGGTGACGATGGGGATGGTGACGGTGATGATGATAAAGATGATTGCCATGTTGGTGTTAATATCACTGATATTGATGATGATGATGATGACGATGATAATGATGATGATGATGAAATGAATGACGATGAAGTTGATGACCTTGAGAGAAATAAAAAAATGAGAAAGTACATACCTCACTTCACCTTGAGTAGACTGGTAGGATACTTGTATCACCCCATCACTAGGAGTAGTCCAAGAGGTTGGTTGTGGGTCACCAATGTCAAAATACGAATCGGCTGTGTTCGTATCCTGTTGACAAGCCTGATGAAACATACCATGAAAAAAGAAAGATGTTGTTTTTTAGGGAATGAATAGAAGGGTTCTACGACACACGTTCCGGCAAGCATTTCTAACGCGGTAATATCGTATACAAACCGAAATCAAAACTTCAACCCTACATCACACACTATCATGACTATACCTAACCCTAAGCCGAACCATTATACTAACTAACGGTCCTAACCTAAAACCCAGTCGCAACCGCAATACTATCATGACTATAAACCCTATGGCCCGAATTCACAAAGAGGTTTGATTTAAACCATGGTTTAAACCCCCTCCTGGGTTTTTTAAGCGTACGTGCGCACGGAATCCGATCCAATTATATATTTTCTTTGAGAGCGCGCGTGGGCAATGTGCGCTTATTTACGCTAATTTTAGTACGCTTATGGAGGTTTAAACCTTACCCATGGTTTAAACCTCCTTTGTGAATTCGGGCCAGCAGCAATTATTGTCGCCGAAGCACATGTCGGAGAACTGGGCCCTCTTGCATAAAAAGTTGCGATTAAACGCAACTCAAAATATTAAACGCAACCCGATTTTCAACTAATCAGGATCGCGTATTTGGGACTTGCGTTTAATATTTTTGAGTTGCGTTTAATCGCAACTTTTTATGCAAGAGGGCCCTGGTTGTTTAGGTAATGAATTGCAGCGTTTTACGACACTTGCTCCGGCCAGAATTATTCATTTTCTACACTGTCATAGTAATATCTTACTTTAACAACAGACAAAACACAGCATTCAACACTAACCCTAAATCTCAAGCTAAATCCCAACTGCAACCTAACTCTGACCCCATATCTTTTTCGAAACAAAGCCAAGAGCAAAATGCACTAGTACCCCGATGATTTCAAGTTGTGACAGCACGCTTATAAATTAGTATTTAAGTAGGTTGGCTTTGAATACCATTTTTGTTTTATTTAACAGTTTTCTTTGTTTTAGAAATATGTATCCGTTTCTCTGTTTACGGTCTGATGGGGAGAAGATACATGACTGTATGGAACTCAGTTTACCCCCTTCTATCCATTTTTGAAAGCATAACTTTTCGAGGTCGAATTGCGGCCGAGCAGAAATTTGTTTTTATACAAAATGTTCGTAATCAGAGGCTCTAACTGCAATTTGATGATTATACCTGACCCTGACAATCATTTCCACACTGATCTGAAAATTCACTCATTATTTATGTTCCTCTTCTTCTTCTTCTTTTTTGTGCTTGGATATTTGTTAGAGAGCAAACTGTCCTCTCTACCCTTAAATACACCCGTGGTTTTGTGACTATTGTCGTGCTATTTTTTTTTCTTTACTGAAAGCTCAAACTGGCAAGGTACTTTTTATTTGACCGTATGACTGTATTCACTTACTACTACATCTTTGCAGGTTCCGGCTGAGAAGGAAAAGCAGGGATTAAAAGCGTACTGGAAGCTTCCAGTAATTCCATAATTGCCAAAGTCAAACCTGTAAGAAATGGATCACTGTGAGATCATACATGTCATACTGCTCGATTCGTAGCGATAATTTTGACTTTTCCAAATTATCAACACCAACGTCTTAACATGTTATGTAAGTTTTGTTTCTTGTCATGGTGGTGCTCTGTTTAAAAGCAAAGTTGTATGTGTCCTTCCTTATTGCCTTCTTCAGTGTCCCCTATCTTTCGTATTTTCGATCGAAATTTCGAAGTAGTGTCTTCCCCCTTTTATCGAATCCTGGATACGCCCCTACTAATGTCTTTACGGAATACCGTTCTTGTTTATATTGGGGACCCACTATCCATGCGAGTGTTGATATGTTTTTTTTTTTTTTAATATTTGTATAAATAAATGAAATAGGCCAAGACTAAGGACCCCGCCCCCACCACGAAAAGGGTCTGTTTTCAGCCTTAAGGCGTCGTCGACGTTTTCCTTAAAAAAACGGGTGTTTTTCAGCTTCAATCGCCGTTTAGAGTACTAAATAACAAGTTCGGCCTTCGATATTTAGGATATAAATTGCGTGTTATGATAATCCTTGAATTCTGCTTTTCATCTGTTTCTACGATGGTTAATTCTCATTTTACTTCCTACCGTTTTCATTTCATCAGTGAAGACTCACAAATAATGATTCATGCCATTTTGAGTTCACTCAATCCCCCTGCGCGAAATAGAAAGAGCCAGTCTTCACTTTGAGCTGGTATACTGGTACTACATGTAGTATCCGGCCGGTTAAGGGAAGTGGAGCACCCGGGGGGGGGGGGGCCACTCAGGTATATTGGTGTACACATGCGTGTCCATGGATTTAAAAAATGCCCCCTAAACAAGTTTCATACTTTGGTGAAAAGACACCCCTTAACAAGGATTTCGCGTGCTTTTTTCATAAAAATTACCCCCTTAACAGGTTTGATTGAACTATTACCCCATAAACAAGTTTGTCTTAAATATCACTCCCTAAACAAGATTAACTTAACCAACATAAAAAATACACCACTTGAATTCAAGATCACCTTTTGCAAACTGACATATTCTTCACCTTTGGTGGATAAATTCTTCACACAAGGCAAACATTGCCGCCGGAATGAAAATGACCCCCTAAACGCGTTTGGCCGCATTCCGTTCAGCACCCCCTTTTTGTTGAAAATCGGCGTTTTCGGACCCCTTAACACGTAACGCGCGTTACGCGTCCTGGATGAAAAAAAGACCCCTTTTTACGCGTTTTTTTGGACGCGCATGTGTACACCAATATACCTGAGTGGCCCCCCCCCCCCCCCGGGTTGAAGCAGTGGTCTCGTGATCACGAGTATTAATTTTGTTGACATGAATAACACCGATTGGTGATTTGGATTGTTTGCGATAATGCCGAAATCTTGGCGTGAATAAAACCCGTGGTATATTCAGCTACGTCCTGAATCTTGGCCCATTCCATTTATTTAATTTATCCATCCAATGAGGTACTAGGCGTACTAGGTTTGCCTAGTACCTCCTTGATCCAACCAAGAATGCCCGTCATCACTCATCAGTGATTTGCGTTTTAGCAAAATCCTTACGATTATATATATACGTCTATTTAATGTCTGTATAAATGTTTAAACCGATGCAGACAATTAACTTTTAACCCTTTCAGGACAATTGACCACATTTTGTGGTTTGGCTTAATAACTTTTGATTAAGAGCTCTAAAAATTATACCAGATGCATGAGTAGAAAGAGCAAAAATTTCTGCACTCACTGTGTCCATTTTTGTTACATGACCATATTGTGTTTGATGCCAGGAATTTAAAAAAGGAGATTAAGCTTTAAAATCCTTAAATTGGCAACACATTGAGAGATTCAAAATCATTGTTTTTCATCAAAATTGGCAATTTTTTCAACGTATCGATAAAATCACTAACCATGTTTATTGTTCGAAAAGACATTACACCTATTAGAACCATCTAGCACTAAAAGAAAAATATTATTGTTGCCAATTTGAAGAACGAAATGTGATCAATTTAGCCCTTGAATAATTCCTGTCCTGAAAGGGTTAAAAAGCTGCATAATTTATGTCAACGGAATGAGGTTTATACTTACTTTGGTTTTCCATCCCTCCTTCCAATGGTACCAAAGTCGACTTCAGTTCCCATGTCATCATTGTATTTACATGTACAAGTTCCCGTCTTTGAACATTGTGTCTGTGATTCGCAACCACTGAGAAGAATGCCTACAAAGAAAACGATGCAGGACTGCGATCTTGGGAACGCCATCTTGAGCACTGGTATTATAAAATGGACTTTGAACGATGTAAACTAAAGCAGTCTGTATGTGATAAGGAACTCTGCTGGTACAATGTAATATTATTAATGAATCTCTATACTAGTTCTAAACTTTTCAATTCAAACTAGAATCATGACTATCCTGACTATTGTCAGTGGTGATTTTTGAGGGGGTGTGCGACCGGTCCATGCCCCATTTTGAAACCCAGGCCGGTGTTACTTTAATTACACAAAAAGATTTGCCAACTCGATTGTGTTCTTGAGCCCCCTTCGAATTTTAGACCCCAAAGGACACTTGGAAAATTGAAAATCATTCATTTTCTCTCTTTTCGGCGAGGGGAAGGGGAGGGGGGGGGGGGGGGAGAGGACTTTGTCAGAGATTTTGAGAAAATTTTCATCTAGAAATGTGATAAAAAATTTTGTTACTGCCGTCGCTTGTCTATGGATTTTCGGAATTTTGCCCCGCCGTACATAATTCTGGTTCCACCCCTGTTATGACCCCCTCATGAAACAAATATTGACCTTTGATGTTTATAATTGTGTGTATCTTGATATTGCTCTAAATGATCTTGTAAAAGTAAGTAAAACATGTCAGATACATGAGACGTTTATTTATCTAATGAAGGTAGAGGTAACGGTCATTAATATTTTAAAAGAAATCTGTGCTGTTAAGAATTTTTGTTGGAACTGCCGTTTACGAGATCGGATGCACAATCTGTACAAGAATGAAAAAAAAAAAAAAAAATGCCGAAAAACACAGTCCTCGAACCTTACGGATCTTTGACCTTTGCTCTCAGAAATGTTGATATGCAGATGATATGATTGTAAAGGGAGGCAGTTCCACGTGATGATCAAGAATGTCACGTATTGTTTGCTCTGTAGAGATATAACTCAATCACGACAACGTGATATACTGATATACACAGTGTAAGGTGAAGGGGAGACATTAATGGTCCTATGCCCCTTTTGAAACGAATGTGGCATACCTGAACTACACAAAAGAAAAATAAGCCTCCCCCCTAGATGTTACATGTAGTGTTTCCGAAGGTTCATAATTCCGAAGGTTCGTATTTTTTTTTAATTATTATTTTATTTTGTCAAATCAACACAAATCGACACAAATGGTACAATGTTTGACGGGAGTTTACAAAAGTCAATCCAATCACTGTTGTCCTCAGGAATTCAGCTCCCTCACATACAGCACAACAATACAATACAATAATAAACCATGAGTAAGAGCAAAAGAAGGAGAGATATTGAGAAAAAAAGAGGTATAAAGGGGGTTTTCTTGGAGAGAGAGATAGAAAGAAATACAAGAACAGGAAGAGGAGAGAATGAGTATTACGAAAGAGGGAGATTGAGAGAGAGAGAGAGAGAGATTTTGCCTTTCTTTCGACGAGAAGGCTCGTAATATGTCGTAATTTCGATTTTTCTATCTATATGACTTTTCAGAACCTCAATCAAACGTATTCTATGTGTTAAAGAGTTGATATCTATTGCTATTACATTTTCTTCAAAAATCGGATCGCAGACCGACCGTATAGTGTGTGGTGGGCTGAAAAGGGAATACATCCAGGGGCGGCGCTCCCGGGGCGGGGGGGGGGGGAGCACAATGCCCCCCACTTTTTCAAGTACCCCAAAAGTGCCCGTTTTTATCTATGAAAAGTGCCCCTTTTCATAGCTGATAAGTGCCCCCTTTCTTCTTATAGTGCCCCTTTTTCTTTCCAATAAGTGCCCTTTTTACCTTCTGATAAGTACCCCCTTTAACCTTAGACATTACTGCCCCTTTTGAAATCTAATAAGTGCCCTTTTTTGTGTGATTAGTGGCCATTTTCCGTTTTAATAGTGCAATTTTTCCTTCTGATAAGTGCCCCTTTTCACCTCTGATAAGGGCCCCTTTTCCTTCGTATAACTGCGCCCCTTCTTCTTCCTGATAAATGCCCTTTTCACCTTCTGATAAGTGTCCCTTTCAACCTCAGACATTACTGCCCCTTTGGAAATCTGTGCTTTTGTTTTTCGTCTGATTAGTGCCCATTTTCAGTTCTAGTAGTGCAATTTCCCTTCTTATAAGTGCCCCTTTTTTACCTCTGTTAAGTGACCCTTTTTCTTCGTATGACTGCCCCTTCTTCTTTCTAATAAGTGCCCTTTTCACCTTCTGATAAGTGCCCCTTTTAAGCTCAGATAAGTGCCCCCTTCGAAATCCGACAAGTGTTCCTGTTTTCGTCTGATTAGTGCCTATTTTCCGTTCTAATAGTGCAATTTTTCCTTTATGATAAGTGCCTTTTTTCACCTCTGATAAATGCCTCTTTTAAGTGTCCCCTTTTCTTTCTAATAGTATTATTTCCCCTTTTGATAAGTGCCCCTTTTGTCTTCTGATAAGTGCCCTACCTGTATACCTATATATATATTTAATATATTTTACCCATATACCCCGATGTCGCTTACAAACTGTGCCCTATATAAAGTCCACAAAAGAGCCAAAATTATACCTAGCTCCAAATAACCAAAGAGGATTCATAATAACAGATTCCCCTACTGATATCAGCACAATGTGGGGTGGTGGAGCAGGGGGCAGGAGGGGTAAAATTCCCTAAATTATTCAAGAATGAGCAGTGCCCCTAAATCATAACAGGAAGGTGGACATTTTTTTTTCTAAAATTTTTCCAAAGCTCGCTCGCTACGCTCGCTCGCATTTACCATTGTCTTCTTATCATATTACAGGAAAATCGCTGCTATTCAAAATATCTTAAATATTTTATATATCAGTAATCAGACCATTACACTCAACTGCAAAGTAGTTTTTATCTAGAACCATGTTAAGACATAAACAATAAAGTGTCGAAAATGATCCTCGACAGTGTATTAATCAGAATGTAGCGGTATACTAATGTCTCAAAGTGGCATTTTCCGCCTTGTTTTCACCCTTTGTAGGTGCCCTTTTTCCCCCAAAGTGCCCCTTTTTGTTGCCCCCCCCCCCACTTTGAAAGACGCCCCGCCGCCCTTGAATACATCATTAAACAATAGGAAAACACCCATAATTTCCGAAAGTTCGTTACCCCGAGGAAATTCCGAAAACGAAATAGGGCTCATAATTCCGAAAATGAAAAAGGGTTCATATTTCCGAAGGTTCGTAATTCCGAAAAGTTATGAAGGGCTCTTTTGCATTTTCGGAATAACGAACCTTCTGAAATAACAAACCTTCTGACTAATGCATCAAATGTTCGGAATTATGAACCCTTTTCATTTTCGGAATTATGAACCCCTTGCAACTTTTTATTCCGATTCTTTCAAACATATATATATTTATATATAACAAAATTGCGGTCCTATTCAATAGTCTTTCTTTGTGGGCCTGTATTTATTTTGGTGAAAGACCGCAATATAAATTTCTTCTAACAGGATAGCGGTCTTACCATTTACAAATTTGAGAAGTACAAATAATTGAATTTCTTGGTCTGGACGGGGAATATTTTTTTCATAATTCTTTTATTCTTTTGCAAAAGGGGTACAACAAATGTAGAGGTTACATTAATCAGAGTTTTTCTACCGACCAGGAAGGGGGAAGAGGGTGAATTACACAATTTAGGACGGTAAATGGTCCCTCTTTCCAAATTGATGTTTCCCAATTTAGTCATAGATAATTTTATATCGCACCATTTGAAAATTATAACAGAATACAATGATATCTATACCGGAAAAAAAATCAATATTTAATTCACTGCAACTGCTAGGATGGACGCTTAATTCACAATCCATTTCGGTGTCACAACACAATTTCTTTGGATATATAATCACAACACACTAATGAACAGGCCTATTAAATCACAATGAACACGGGATACAAATTCATACATGTTTCCAACCGATAACTTCGTGAGAGCTTCCCGGAGAGAGGTTAGACCCCCGACTAGAAGGCCCCCTCCTACCCTAACGTTAACATTCCCAGCTGCCTTGCCACTAGTACCCTGCTAGCCGGACAGGAATCCCAGATCAGCTTGAAAATACATGTATATATATATATATATATATATATATATATATATATATATATATATATATACGTACTTTTTTTTTCTTTTCATAATTTTTTTATTCCTTGATTCAGTTTTTCAAAACGAATGATCACAAATTGAGCATTAATTACACAATATAATTCAACATGGCAATAAACACAATACAAATTATATATTTCCATAACGTGCCATCCATAAATAAACAACAATAGTACAATTTAACTGAACAAGGTGTAGATTAAAACCTGATAGGTGCAAATTCAAAGTATATAGAGCAATTGTAATAATGAATATAATTTCTTTAAAACTGTTTGTGATATTATCGTGTATGTCCTCCTTCCGTCCAACATTCAAAATAATTCCATTTCTTTAGATGTAGACTTAACTCATTTCGAGCTATTGCCTTTTTATGTTCATTATCCTTACTTTCTAAAAGTGCATTATAGATTTCTTTCTTTGTTGGGGGCGTTCCTTTTGATCTCGCATTGTATATCATATATTTTATGAGTATAATTAAGTGGTTAATATACGTGTGATTTTCTGATTTTCCATCTAACCCAACCAAAATCTCCTCCCATTTTAAAGTATCTAAGTGCATCAATTTCATTTGTTCCCCTATTTCTTGCCACAATTTTTTAACAAATTGACAATTCATAAATAAGTGGTTGTATACCTCAATTTCCTTTCCACAGAAAGAACATAAGTTAGATGATATATAGCCAAACTGATACAGTTTATCATTGCAATATAGGATACTGTGTAATAATCTAAACTGAAATTCACGTAATTTACCATCTAAAGTGCATAATCTCGGGGTCAAAAAGGAAGTCGCAATTCCAGATGTAGTATTTAAATGTGCTATTTCCGCGTGTCTAAACGCAAAGGTTTCCTTTATATTATCTATAAAGATTTTATAACATAATTTAGAAGTCAGTCCTTCATATGGTATTATTTTATCGCTTACTTTATACATTAATTCCGAGTAATCGATCGTGTCATTTATCTTTTCGTCTTTTTTCCTTTTCTCTTTCAAATTCATCGGCAATGCTGAATAAATGCTACTAATGTAGAATAAATCGTTGGCATGAAGGCCTTTTTGTAAAAAATAGCTAACTGGCCCTAAATGGCCTTCTTCATCTACAACATGCTTAATTTGATATATATTAGCCTCAAATAGTTTCCTATTAAATAGCGTTTTCCGGCCAAAACGGATTAAAGTATTATTAAAAATCATTTGATTTCCTAAGTTACTAGTAATAATTCTGTTCTTGGAAATAGTTGGAAATTGTCAAGAATAGTGTCAGGAATCCAAACCATACGTAAAAACGGCGTTTTTACATTCCGTACGCGCTGTGCGCGCGCATAACGCGCGCGCAGGCGTGCACGCACGGAAAATTTTGAAATGCTTAAAATGGCCTCAAACGTGTGCAAAATGAATTTGAGTTGATTTTGAGCATTTTTAAATTTTGACGTGCGCGTACGTGCACGTCATAATGCGCGCGCAAATTTTGCTGACATGTTACATTGACCCTTGACCGGAAGTTTATGTGTGTTAAATATGGTTCATTTTTGATGACTCGTTATGAAGATATGATCGATAATGTGATTTCACAAAATGGCGCCTGGATGACGTCACGATGACCTGATGACCTTGAAAAATATTTCGGGAACTTGACATTGATATGCCTGATGAATGACTGAAATTTGATGAAAACTGAATGAGACGAATTTGAGAAATCACTGTCACAAAAAAGTGGCGTAAATAAAGAATAATAATAAAGAAAATTCTGACGAAATTAAGAGGTGATCTGTCTTCGACAGACCACCTAACTAGAAATTTAATTCGTCACTGAAGACGAATTAGGTGGTCTGTCTTTCACTGTGGCAAATTGCTTTGTCAGGTGTGATAATATTTCTGCAAGATTATAATCATAATGTTGACGACAATGATGATAAGATATGGTCATATAAGTGATGACAATGACGATAATGATATATTGATAATGATGATCATAATGACAATAATGATGACAATAACCACGATAACCTAAGTGGCATAGCGCCCCTACAGGTTCAATTTTATGGGCGATTTTTCGAAAAGTGCTTGAAATGGCATGAAACGTTTGCAAAATGAATTTGGGAGGATTTGGATCATTTCTAAATTTTGCGCGCGCACGGACGCGCGGACGTACGCGTACGCGCGCGTTTAACGAAATGACCTTGACTGGAATGACAGTGACCTTAACCATGCCAAATATGAAAGAGAAATGACATTTCGTTATGAACATATGACCATAAGTTGATTTTCACAAAATGGCGCCTGGATGACGTCACAATAACCTGATGACCTTGAAAAAGATGTGGGAACTTGACCTTATTAGGACTGATGACTGACGAAAATTTGAAGATAATTTACTCAGCCGATTTTGAGAAATCGTGATAACGAACTGGACGATTTGATATTGCAGGACATGTGGGAGATCATCCACTTAGCTTTAATACACGATAGGGAATCAGATTGTACAGAAAGTACTGCACACTACTTTCCAATAGACATAACACGCAAAATTAGGCAGTTTATTACATTGTTTGTGATGGTATATGTTATAATAGTCGAAGAAGATGGTAAAATGAAAGGCAAAAAAAAAAAAAAAAAAAAAAATGGACCCACCGGGAATCGAACCTGGGTCGCCGGAATGGAAGGCAAGTGCTTTACCAATGGACCAAAATATTTCCAATAGAGATAACACGTAAACGAAATACGGGATTCTGAAATCACATTTTGTAGTGAAAAAATTGGCATGATCCCGACATCTGATCAAAAATTGGAGGGCACATTTGTGAAAGCTTATAGTCTCAGCTATAACATATTAAAATTTGGAAGAAAATCGAGCAGAAATTACAAAGATACTGCTCAAAGAAGACGGGAATGTAGAATCTAGATTTGAGAAAAAGTCATCTCCCATAGAGAATACACGCAAAATGTGAAAAATTGACATGCCTCCTTTAATCGCAAAAATACGCTATGATCCCTTTGTCAAAATGAAAAATTGTGGAACTGATCTTGTAGAGAATTGTCTCAGCTACAACATATCAAAATTTGGAAGAAAATCGACAACCTATTACTGAAATATTGTCAAATGAATACAAAAATTATGACGTCATTTTTTCAAAATCGAATTTTTGAGTTCATATGCAAATGTGACGACGTTCCGATCCTTCGACCCCCAAATTTTTTTCATGAATTCCAATCTACAACTCATAGGCTTTCAGAAAATGTAAAAAAAAATGGGGGGTCTCCACGCTTTCTGACGAGCTATGGCGGATTCTAGATAGGCATGTTTTTAGCACTTTTTACATTATATTGCCCATTGACGCGCGCACGAATTTGAAAGTTTGACGCGCGCGTGTGGCATTATGGAATGTCGAGAATGACTGTAAATAGTTGGAAATTGTCAAGAATAGTGTCAGGAACCCAAACCATGCGAAAAAACGGCGTTTCTACGTTATCTATGTGTTGCGCACGCGTAAAACGCGCGCGCGGGCGCATACGCGCCGAAATTTTTGAAATGCTTAAAATGGCCTGAAACCTGTGTAAAATGAATTTGAGATGATTTGGAGCATTTTTCATTTTTGCGCGCGCACTGACGCGCGGACGTACCCGTACGCGCGCGTTTAACGAAATGACCTTGACCAAATTGCCATGGACCTTAATCATGCCAAATATGAATAAGAAATGACTTTCCGTAATGAAGATATGACCATAAGTTCATTTTCACAAAATGGCGCCTAGATGACGTCACGATAAAATAATGACCTTGAAAAAGATACGGGAACTTGATCTTATAGAACCTGATAACTGATCAAAATTTGAAGAAAATTGACTGAACAGATTTTGAGCAATCGTGACCACAAAAAAATGGGAGAAAAATAATAAATAAAGAAAATTCTAACGAAATTAAGAGGTGGTCTGTCCAAGTGACAGACCACCTAATAAAGAAAATTCGTACGAATCCAAAAGGTGATCTGTCAATCATGACAGACCACCTAATAAAAATAAAGAAAATTCGTACGAATCCAAAAGGTGATCTGTCAATCATGACAGACCACCTAATAATACCTATAACGTGTGTGTCTATGGCAAAATGGGCAATTTAAACTTTGAAAGCCATTTTGAAATGCCAAATATTCAAATATTCCAAGTACAATGGAGGCGCCTGAATATGAAAATCTTTCATATCACAATCACATAAAAATATAAATCTTCCTCCAATTGACTGGAATATATAGTCAAAATATTTTTTTCCATTTCATATTACTGTCTTCATAGATTAGTCTCTTAATCCACATTATTCTTTGTGCCTTAATCATATCTCTAAAATTCATCATTTTTAAACCTTCGTGATTATAAGTCAAATAAAGGATATTTCTTTTAATCTTATCATGACCTCTCCATATACGTACCCTCACACACACACACACACACACACACACACACCCTCACACACATTGACATGTGGGGAACTGTATTGTTTTCTCCTTTTGTACTTTGTACCCCACAAGCACTTCTCCTATTGTATTTTGTACCCCTCAAGCATGACGGAATAAAGGCCATCATTGTGCTCTTTTGTTTTCTGTACCCCACAAGTGTATCTATGTAAGGGCACACACACACACACACACCCACAAGCACACCCACATATAAAAATATATCCATTCATGGCCTTTGGGAGAATCATCCCCCCCCCCCCAGTAATTTGATTTGATTTGATTTTGATTTTATTTATTGTTCGTTTCAAAATAATTATACATGATACATATCGATCAAATGATTAAACATAAAACAATGTAATAAGTTTTGTATATCAAACTAACATAAAAGATAAAGGGTACTAAAAAGAGTACAAAAAACAATTTACACCAGCCGATCATTATTGACCTAACATACAATGAAACGGAGGGGGCATGCTAAGAAAGCAATGCTTGTAAGATGCATGCCCCAAAAACTTAAATGCGTAAAAGAATTTTGGTCAAACAAAATTATAATAATTGGATAAACAGTGGCGAAAGGTACAGAAAAAATCACGGTATTCCAACATAGGTTTCTAGGAAAACAAAGAGGACGAGTGAAAAGACGGGAAATGGAAGGGAAAAGAGGTTGGGAGCAGGAGCAGAAACAAGGTCGTTAAGCACGTGTTCACAGGAAAACATGAAATAATGAGGACCTGTCTACGCCAATGGTCTGTAGGATAAGATATGTTCATACTTCAGTGCCAAGAGGTTGTTTTTATGTTTGATGTTTTTTTTTTTTTTTTTTTTTTTTTTTTTGTATATTAAATGCTGAAATAAATCACTTGCATGTTGAGGAATTCATATTTACGCACTAAGAATTCTATTCATTAATAGACACTGGCGTAAAGTTTGAATTAAAGGGCGAGAATCTCTTTGTATATATGAATATTATTTTTTTCAAAAATGGTTGGCTACTTGGGCTAAATTCCCAATCTGATTATCAGGCTGATTATCGTCAAAAGCATAAACAAACAAAGGGAATGTGCCAGAAGAAAAAGACTCGTAGGAGAAAAGGAGATAAATAGAACATTTTAGAAGTAATTGTATTTTATTGCATTAAGCCTTGACACCGTTTACTCTTTCCCCTCAGGTCTGGGCAGTTCTCTAGATTTTTTTAATCACTTTTTAAATCTGCTCAAAGTAATGTTCACTAATAAGTATGTTTTCGGGTATCTGTGGAACATTTTAAAGGAAAATGTAGGAATTGAGACAGTGCATTTTTAAAAATTTAAGTAGTATTGCAATTGATAATGAGCTACACACTTATTTTGTATTAAGGATTCCAGCAGTTTAGTGATGCCATCTGAAGAGATCTCGATAGGGCCCATTGATGGGTACGTAGGCTGTCCTAGATCGGGGATTTGTGAGTCATCCTCGATGATGGAGACTGATTGGGATTGGTCGTTTAGTGCAGTCTGAAATCACATTTGGCCCACATTTAAGGGATCCCACTCCATGCGATTCCCGCTTTCTTGACTTGATTAACTTTCAGAAGGCTATGTTGTTCTTGTCGGTTGAGAGAATCTTATTTTGATAACACCAGTAATTAAAGCATAGTTGCTTCCTCCATTTTTTAAATTTAAAAAAAATTTTTTTTTTTAGTAGTCCTTGTACCAGTCTTCTGCTGTTTTGTAACATTTAGCTCCGTTTCTTTCTAGCGTTTATGATCCAGGGGTTTGTTGGTTTCTTTTTAGTTATCTTTGTTGGAATATTTTTGATCTCAGTCTCAAAGGTATCCCAGTTTACTGGACAGATCTGGGACATAATCTGCTGTTCATGAAGGAAGAATGGAACTTGAGGAGTAATCATGAACAAAGACATACAAATGTTGAACAAACCCTCTCCAATACATAATACATGTTATGTATTATGTATTGCACATCCAATTTGCGAGCACTGAGAGCAAACGAAAAGAGGGATAAAAAACAAAACAAAACAAAGTGAACATGTCTGAAAAACTCTTAGTTCATCCACGTTTTATTTCATAAAATTAGAAATGAACTGAAAGTGAAGAACTTATTTTAAACAAGGCAGTAGCCAGATTGTGTCTTGCCCATCTGTGACCAAAGTACATGAACGCTTCCAAAGAACATCCCTGACCCAAGTGTGGTTGTACGTGGAATCTTACATGTAACCTAAAATGACCTTTGACCTCAGGGCATGACATTCAACATCACTAGAACATGAAGGCCCCCGGAATGCATTTATGACCCATGTTTGATTGTTTGACAGAGGCAAAATTACTTCCCAAAAAAGATTCTTACAGGTGAATTTTAACATATGACCTCAAATGACATTTGACATTAGCACGTGACCCTTTAGAGCGCCATAATGTGAAGGTCCTCCAAGTGCATCTCTGACACAAGTTTGGTCACAACAGGATTATGCTACGTTTACATTATATTCCCGTCGGCCACGGCAGCCCCGTTTGCCCGAAGTGTAGTGCGCTGTGGGATTTTGGCCATTCTTTTTTACTCTCCGTATTCAAGTTTTGTTAGGTCTTGCTAAGTTTTCTCACGGTCTATCACGGTACCCGTGACGGGCCATGGGGGAAGGGGCTGCTGATTCCCGGAGGCTCAAAGGCGCACTACGGTTCGGATGCTAGTACGTTCTCTCCCGGCCCGTCACGTTCTGATTGGGTCCCTCACGTTTCTCACGTTCTGATCAAGGTCTGAGAGATACCGGGGAATACACATGCTTCCCGTCCAACTACGGACCGCCTCCAAGTTTTGTTACGGCCTATTACGTACTGTCACGTTTTGTTGCGTTCACCCCGTTTTACTACGGCCTACTAGATTCTCATCCGCACTGACAGTTTAAAAATCTGGCACGGCATCCACGGCAATCACAGCCTTTCACGTTTGCCCATCCCGTCCCCACGCGTTGTCTCACGTCCATCCCGTTTTGTCCAAGGTGGCCTGAAACGTGACTGCCGTGGCCACCGGGAACATAATGTAAACGTAGCATTAACGGTTTCCAAGTTTTTGTCACTAGAGAGTCACAAGATTATGATAATCCAGTGATCCGACGTTTGCTCAGTTGACAATTGCTCCGGCCTTTATTTCGTCTAAGAAAGGGTTTAGGTTAGGGTTGCAGTTAGGTTTTAGGTTAGGTTTAGGATTAGGGTTAATTATAGGTGTAGTCCCAGTTTGAAGTTAGGAATTCGGTTATTGTAGGGAATTCACTGCGGAGCAAATGTCTCCGGAGCATGTGTCGTACAACCTCTAGTCCACCATGATGAGGCTATAGTTATTATAAAGTAATTCATTGATAAATACTTACTTTATGTGGACACATCATGATATCCTTCTGATCTACATGGAGAAAGCATGAAGAGAAATCCGTCCTGTGTATTGACAAGAAAGACATGGCATCGGCTATATTTTCTTATTTTCTTTAAGCCTTGATTATACAGTGAAACCTGCATAAAGACCGCTCAGGCGAGACAAGAAATGGTGGCCTATACAGGGTGGCTTAAAAAGAACGCAACACCTGAGATTTGCAATGGACACAATGTCATTGATATTTGTTTTATTGGGTATTAAATTCTTTTCCGAGTAGAATGACACCAAGATCAGCATTTTGGGGGCAAGGCGTTTAGATTCTAATGCCATTTTTATTTGAAACCTTTCTCATGCCTGAAGCAGCGAGAAATTTGCGCAGGACGGCTTCCAATTAATCTCCATTTCATTCATGTTGTCTTCATTTTCAAACCGAGAGCAGTCAACACAGCTGATTGTATGGAAAGCCATCATACGCAAATTTCTCTCTTCTCCAAGCATGACAACGGTTGCTAAAGAAGCAAATTTTGAAAATGACATTGCCTCACAAAAATAGTTGAAGAATCAAAACGCCTTATCCAAATTTAATGACCTCTGTGTCGTCTTACTCTGGAAAGAAATTTCTCCCCAATAAAACAAAAACCAATGGCATTGTTTCAATGTTTTTGAAATTGCAGATCTCAGGTGTTGCGTTCTTTCTAGGCCACCCTGTATAATATTATGTAGAGGTTACATTATAACTGGCTTCATCGCAAAGCACTGAAAGGGAAATAAGAAACAAGTCTTGACGGATAGGTGGTCTTTCATTAATGTGGTTAAAAAGGAGGTTTAAGTGTATCTTACTAACAATTTAGATATAACCCTCGTACAGCAGAATTACATCAACAACAAAAAAATTAATGAAAAATAATTAAGTACATGTAATTAAGACATATCTGAAGTAATGAATCACGTGGTTGGAGCAAGAAGGGTGTTAACATAATGTAAAATGATAGAAGTTAACGTCCTTCTGGCTCTCAGCAGATTATCATGAAAATAATTGAAATCCTTTTATCAAAGTTTTCTTTTTATTATTATACAAAAGATTTATAAGAAACATCTTGCACAAAATCCTTGCATTCAAAGCATTTTTACATTTCATCATAAATAGAAATTTAGGTTTATGCAATCTCTTTAACTTACAAAATTGAGTGAAAGACTCTAGCCTTTCTGAAAAAAATGAACAGATTATAAATGGACTCGTCCTCATTATACGGTTTTTCGAGGTCCATTCCAAAATTGAAAATTAGGAATAGAAACATTTCAATTTGACTATGTGATCTAAATGTACATGAAGGTCTTCCTTATATAAATTTTGAAAGAATAGTTAGTGAATGAAGACCGAGTGCATGTGCTAAAGTTAATGCAATATAAACTGGACTACCATCACTAATGATGATTATCAAGTCGAGTAATAAAAAAAGATGCATATATAATTTGTTCATGTAACACTTCTTCTTCTTCTACCCGTATTGTTTTGTAACCGACCCTTGTGCTTGTAAAATATAAATTGTTTTTGATGTAAAAGTGGAACAACTAAACTTCAAACTTCAACTTAGACAGGAAGATGATGAAATACTTTGATCTTCAAGGTCAAAGGCGGATCAATGAAATGACGAAATCGATCGCTACTCCCTCTTGTAAAAAAAAAAAAAATTACAAGTCACTATCTTTGCTCCTCTTTTCAGGGTTCTTGTGCTTTCGCCTCTTTCAAACTTTTCATCCGCTCCCCTCGCCAATCCTAGATCCCCCTCTGAGGAAACAATACTTTCCATCTAAACAGGAGCTTTGTGGTATATGAGTGAAAGCTTTTGTCTCTCATAATGAATGGTCTTGGGTCCATGCCTATACATCCTTGGACATTTTGTTTTACCCGAATTGTCCCTCTCGACTACAATTATTGCAGCGCCCCCAAGAAGAGCAGTGTTAATACTGATGATGCCACCTTGGGTTAATGAGAAAATAGAAAATTATTCTAATTGTTGTTATTATTACCTTCACAAGGGCAGGGAAGTCTGACCAAAAGCTATAGTTCGGGATGATCTCTTTCCCCGTAGCTCCCCGGGCAAACATCTGGAACAGGACTCCACCAACGATATACACCGCCACAAGAACAGTGAATCTAAATATCAAAGTTGAAATACAAGTGTATGAGGTATAGTACGACATCATGTCATGCTCCGGTGACATTTGCTCCCCATCATTGTCGTATGCTAACTGAATTTTAATCCTCAACCCTGGACCAAACACTATATACCTAACCTTAACTCTAACCCTTAACCTAACCTTAAAACCCAAATGCAACCCTAACCCTAAGATGTAGGACTATTAGTCCATAAGGGTAGGTCCATAGGTAGGTCCATAAAACAATCTTGTTTTTGTTTTCCTTTCATGTCCTATCATGTCCTTAGCCACATTGGCCCATGTCCTCCCCCTCCCCTTCCCCCCGCCCCTCCCCTCTCTCTCTTTCTCTCTCTCTCGCGCGCGCGTGCACGCTCTGTATCTCTGTGTGGATGTCTGCCTGTATCTCTCTCTCTCTCTATATATATCATTATGTTTATATCTCTTTCTTTTACTCGCACCCTCTCCCTGTTTATCTAACTATATATCTCTTAGGTCCTGTGCCCCCATCGCCCCCCCCCCCCTCTCTCTCTCTCTCTCTCTTGTTTGCTTGCTCAAAGGTGCATCTGTACCTCTAGACTTCTCACCACCCATGCACTAAAAAGAGTGTTGCTTAATTATTGGTTTTAATAATGCCAATATATTCGCCGACAGAAATATTGAATATAAATGCCATACACCACTAGAGGCTTTAGGGGGCATGGAGAGGTTGGTGCCCCCTAAATCCGTTAAACCCATAGCGACATACCTACACAAAAGAAAAAAATGTGTGCCCCCCCCCCATTCGAATTTTCGACCCTAAATGCATTTGAAAATGTGGTAATTTTTTTTTCTATGCTCAAGATATTTTCGGTATCACCCTCTTCCTCCCCCCCCCCCCCCCGATCCTCACGAAAACGTGGATCCACCCCTGGTTATACACTTCCTTTAAGCGATTCTCCTATCCTTGACTTACAGTATACACAGGATCCCTCCCAGGGTGAGTCCTCCTCCTGGAACTTGTGGCGCTATGGTCGGGCTATCCATAGTCGGGCTATCCATGGTCGGGCATCCTGGAATAGCGGGACTACAAGCAGCACAGGTTTTTACTACCATATTCTGAAGTCAGAAGAGCAAAACAAGACCTGAAGAGGTGATTCTTTATTCTTTTCTTTTTTTCGCTGTTGTAAATTTGATTCAATTATTTGTTACCGTAATTACACGAAATCAAGAAATCAACCGTATGGTGCTCTAAGCCAGGTTTAATATATTCCACTGAAGCAAAATATAGTTGGGACAAAATTAGAAACTCTCTATAGGGAAATTGAAACAGGGAAACATGTGAAACACATGAGCTGTTTTTTTTTTAATTTTAGATCCAGGATCAATTATAACGTTTTGAAGTGTACTATTTAGAAAATACTTTCACAAAATAGTTAAAAGTAGTAGAAATAGTATTCGAATTATGCCTGCACAAAATAGTGAACAGATGCATAAAAAGTATTCAGAAAATACTTACACAAAACAGTCATAAGAAAAAGAAATCAAAAACGTTTGCTTTTGTTGATTTCGAATAGCTTCTTATCATCCTAAATTACACACTTATGAATCAGCAAATTAACGTTCTTCACCAAAACTTACATATTGCCTCATTGGAGCCTCTGATTGGACTTCTAGTGTTGGTTCTGTAAGGGCGGTTGCATCACATGTGTAACTAACCACGGTTTTTCTATACTTCAAAAGTGGGTAGAGAATATTTAAAACATACATCATTACAAATAATTTGAAAAAGTAAAGATGAAAAGTTACGATATTCATTTCAGACATTGGAATTTAATTTAAATGAATTAACTGTAAAAGTATATAATACATTACCGTATTTCCTATGTAAAAACTATTCAGTCACACACAAGTCATGGAGACTAACTTATGTATTATACTGTTGGATACCCTTTTACTTCCGAGTTGTTATGCGCTTGATAAGTATTCTCTATTATTATCATTATTATCATTATTATTATTATTATTATATTATTATTATTATTATTATTATTATTATTATTATTGTTATTATTATTATTATTATTATTATTATTATTATTATTATTATAATTATTATTACATTTATCATGGCGCGTAAATTTGGAAATGTTATGGTAATGGAACCTGGAATTACGAATATTTTCACGACACAATGGACCGCATCTTTACGTTAATGTCAGGTGACATTTTTGATTAATTATAGATTCTATCCCAAATTGCGTTTACATGCAAATAATAAATAAACGAGTTTTATACAAAGACGATCCGGTGAAGGACGTCTTGATCTTGTCAGCGGCCTGCGGATTACATGGTACGTGGTTCGAATCGCTGTCAAGATACAAATGTCCTTTCAGCATAAAAATAATCTACATTTGCCCCTCTCGACCCAGGTGAGGTAAATGGGTAGAAGAAATTCCTTGGATAAGCACCTTCTCAAGGTAGCTCGGCTAAAAACTAATGAATATGATAAATAACGCAACATATTAATGTATCTATATAGTATGATGATGATGATGAGAATGTTGACTATGATGATCTAGACGATGATGATAATGTTGACAATGATGTTGATGATGATGATGATGATGATGATGATGATAACTTTGATGCTGCTGATGATAAAAATGATGGGGATGATGCTTGGTGATAAATATTGATATAATGAGGATGATAGAGTTGATGTTGTTGATGATAATGATACTTATGGTGATGATGATAAAGATGATAAACATGGTGAAGATGATGAAGATGATGAAGATGTTGGTGTTGATTTTGTCAATATTGATGATGATGATGATGATGATGATGGTGATGATGATGGTCATTTTGACTTCAATTATTATAATGATGATAATAATGTAGAGGTGTCGTGGTCTAGCGAATACGTCACTGGACTGAGGATCACATGGTTCGCGGTTCGAGTCCCGCCGTGGCACTAATATCCCTTGGCAAAATATTAATCTACATTTGCCAATCTCCACCCAGGTGTAGTAAATGGGTACCTGGGAGGAATTTATTTCTTGAATGCTTTCAGTGCGTTAGGGCAGCTGGGCTAAAGCCAGGTAATAGTAGTACTTTGTAGGAACCTGGGGCATCCCCTGCATAGGATGGATTTGTGCGCAGTATAAATGTAGCTATTGTTATGATGATGATGATGATGATGATGATATTAATAAAGCTGATGACAGTGAGACATATAAGAATGAAATAATACATACCTCACTTCACCTCCTTGAGTAGCCTCGTAGGATACTTGTATTGCCCCATCACTAAGAGTAGTCCAGGAGGTTGGTTCTGGATCACCAATGTCAAAATAAGAAGAGGCTGCGTTCGTATCCTGTTGACAAGCCTTCGGAAACAAAACGTGACCAAAAAAAAAAAAAAAAAAAAAAATATCATGGTTATTTGGGTTGTACGACACATGTTCCGGCGACAGTTGCTCCGCGGTTATTTCATACACTAAAGCCCACCGTATACTGTATGATCGGTCTGCGATCCGTTTTCGGAAGAAAATGTAATATAGCATTTGATATAAACATGTGAACATTTAAAATAATCACCAAAAAAAGTAATCCCCCCTTAATCTAATTGACGTAACTTCTTAACGAAAGGGTTGTGAGCAAAATAACTTGGCAAGAGTATTCTTAACCTTATTGACTAACTTCCCTGTAAAAATGAGATTGATCCATGAAGTCATGCATGAGTGGGCAAAGATTAAAGGCAAAAATGTCACTTTCCAAAAGTCACGAGGGTAATTTTTTTAATGCTGTATTAACAGTACATTTTAGCATTTCTTGCGTGATATTTAAAGTGTGCTCGCTCAACCATGACACGATGACAACCTTTCAGAAGGAAATTGGAAAAGGATTTCTTGAAAATTGTTTGTAACGAAATGGGTAATTTAGATATATGAATCTTTTTCTTTTTGAAATTTGTATAAATTTCTATTCGCAAATATATGTTACTTGAAAGTTTGTTTGTATTATTGTTTGAAATGTGAAACTGCAGTTAGCAGTTATATTCATGTGAAGATTTTTTTGTTATATTGTATGAAATGTTTCAAATTATGTTCAATTTTCTTTATGAGAGAAAATAATAAAAACTTATGAAAAAAAAATTACACGATGACAACCTCTTATGTTCACACAACATGTGATGATACATTTTGGTAAAAATATTTTTTTTCAATAAGCTGAATTGATTTTACAATTTCAAATTCACGAGGGTTGAATTTTCGTTTTAAATTGCGCTCACTCAACCATAATAATGAGAAAAGTGTCGGGATAGGTGTGAGGGGTCAAGGAATGGATAATAAACAACAACAACATTTAGATATGCACCAGAAACCGAATTCGCTGAAATCTCGTTTCACAGAATCCCCAAAATGACCCTTGTGACTTTTGAAAAGTGACAATTTGCCTTTAATGTTTGCTCACTCATGCATGACTCAATGGATCAATCTCATTATCACAGAAAAGTTAGTCAATAAGTGTAGAAACACTCCTGCCAAGTAATTTTGCTCAAAACTTTTTCGTTAAAAAGTTACGTCATTTTTATTAAGGGGGGAGTTACTTTTTTTGTTGATTTTTTTTTTATTAAGGTTCTAAATAGTCACAGAGATAGTAAAGTAAAACAATACCGCCCATTGCGAACTTTCTAGTCAGAGGAAAAGCCGAATCGGCTCCGAGTCGTAGTGACGTCAGAGCAGTCTTACGATTGTCTACGATTTTAAACCGATTTGGCCCTTATTCGAAGTATAAGGCGTATAGCGCACCAAAATCCTTTGTTAAGTATTCATAATTATTATTGTTCAGAACCTGAATCAGTTGGATTTTATTTGTTATAATGCCCATATTTAATTCTATTGCGATTTATTTCCAAATCGGATTGCAGTCGATCGTATAGTGTATGGTGGGCTTAACCGAATTCTAAAATTCAACCCTGGACCATGCAGACACTATACCTAACCCTAACCCTAAAACTAACGTGCTAACCTAAACTCCCAAATTCATCCCTTAAAATTCTTAACCCTGCATCTTTTTTCGTTCATGAGGACTTATAACAATATGCTATCTCCAATATATTTTGAGTACTGCCCCGAGGGTAAAAGCGCCTCGAAGAAAACTGCAATTTAATGATATTTTTGTGTACGACAAATGGGAGAGTTGTCCACAAAAATGTCACAATTGACTCACCAAATTGCCAATTTAAGATTCGCATAGATGTAGTGATCTCATTTTTCAAACATCCATAACTTTCTTAGTCATTGTCCGATTTCTTTCAAACTTTCACCATCCTGTTTTTCTTTTTTTGCTGCTTTCACACAAATCATCTTATTACCAAGGTTGGATTGTCCTTTAAGCCCGACTCACACAAAGCGTCAGTTGTAATGTAAGGACCGCATTTAGTGAACTGGTAAGGTCTTTTGAGCGTCATGAAAGAGTGATATCGTTTAACCCTTTCGAGACAATTGACCACATTTTGTGGTTTGGCTCAATAACTTTTGATTCAGAGCTCTAAAAAATATACCAGATGCATGAGTAGAAGAGCAAAAATTTCTGCACACTCTGTGTCCATTTTTGTTGCATGACCGTATTGTGTTTGATAGCAGGGAATTAAAAAACAAGAATAAGCCTTAAAATCCTTAAATTGGCAACACATTGAGAGATTCAAAATCATTGTTTTTTTATCGAAATTGGCAATTTTTTCATCTTTTCAACAAAGTTTCTAACCATGTATATTTTTTCCAAAGACATCACACCTTATTAGAACCATGTAGCTCTAGAAGAAAAATATCATTGTTGCCAATTTGAAGAACGAAAGCTGATCAATTTAGCTCTTAAATAATTCCTGTCTTGAAAGGGTTAAATATTGATTGCAAAATGAACAGTGCAAACAATACTTTTTAATAACTGGCGCATGTGTTAATTCCCTCCACAGCCTCGATTAGAGCAGGTAATGACACAACCGGAACTACGCCTCGTCTGAGCCAAGCGTTACTTTAACGTTCTAAAACCCAATTGCAACCTTTATTCTTTCTCTTCATTTTCACTGATTTTGGAACGTTGGTTTCATAACCTAACACCGTTTTGCGAGGTGGCCGCATAGCGGACAAGCAGATTTTTTTATTTATTCATATTTTATCTCTTTTATACAAAATGTCCGTAATTCATGAGGTTCTGACAACATTTAGTCATGAGCACGTGATTATTTATTTAGCAATCATTTCGTCACTGAACCTAAAAGTCACTCATGATTATTATTTACTTATTCATTTTTTTTTTTTTGTCGGTGTAAATTTGCCAGGGGCAAACTGCCCATTGTCTCCTTCAAACACACTATTATATAATGTTACTTTTCTATTGAAAGCTCAAACTATATGGTTAGGTACTTTTTAGTAGATGACTGTATTTACTTACGACTACATCTTTGCAGGTTCCCTCAGAGAAGGAAAAACAGGGATTAAAAGCATACAGGAAGGGTCCATCAAGTCCGTAATTGCCAAAGTCAAACCTGAAAGAAATATATCGTAACTAATGAGATCATACTGCGATCATACTGCTCAATAATTAACTGACTTTAAAGGTCGAAGCGAATACATTTGTTTTGATCTTAAAAGTCAGGTAATTGTTTACTTTGCTTACTTTTGTTTCTGTTGAGTTCCTTTTTCGTTATTTCACTTACTCCTGCCGATTTACATCTTTTCAATTTCACTTATTCCTGTTGATTTATGTTGCCAGCTTTATGATAATTCTGTTCTGTTGTCTTTAGTTTTGTTATAGTTGCCAATTATTATTAATATTGTTTCATTCTATCTGATTTAGCAAATAAACTTGAAGAAGGCCAGGAGTCGAAAGCTTGTAAAATACACCGAGTAACCTGCTCTATTCCGTTCCATCATATCTGTAATATGTTATTTCCTTTCACACACACACACACACACACACACATATATATATATATATATATATATATATATATAAAACTGTAAAGAAATAACATTTACAACAGCTTTGGTAACTCTCGTGGAAATAATTATAATTGTGAGAAATGAAAATGAGAGAATAATGGTTGCGTAGCTTAAATCAAAGTTCGCCAGAGCTGTCCTCCCTTTTTGAAATACTTGCAAAGGTGGAAAAAATGTCTCCGTCGGGAATCGAACCCGGGTCGTTGGCTTAGAACGCCAATGCCTTAACCACTAGACCACGGAGACGGGCCAGTGATTTCGGCGACATTCAATTGACCGACAGATTGACAAATCAGGACTTCAGACTTACTTTGGTGTTCCATCCCTCTTGCCGATAGTCCCAAAGTTGACTTCAGTTTCCGTCTGATCGAATTTACATGTGCAGGTTCCCGTCTGTTTACATAGAATCTGTGATTCGCAAACCTTGAGAAGAATGCCTACAAACAGTATAATCATGATAATACATGTCTGCAATCTTGGGAACGCCATTTTGAGCACCTGTATTATAAAATGGACTTCGAACGATATAAACTAAAGCAGTCTGATCGAGCTTGTACTTAAAAAGGACAATAAAATATTATTAAAGAATATATTAACCTCTTTCCAATTCATAAACCAGCCGTGGCGAATACAAAGCGCCCATTTTAAAACCCAATCTGGTGTACCTTTAATTAAACAAAATACGCCCACCTAATTGTGTTCTTGCACCCCCGTCGAATTATAAACCCCAAAGGACACCTACAAACGTGAAAATCATTCCCTTTACCTTTTCTTTTCTTCTTTTATTTAAGGGGGGGGGGGGGCTTGTCAGAGATTTTGAGAAAATATACATCTATAAATGTGATAACACTGTTTGTTGTTGCCGCTGTTACTTGATGAATTTTCGGACTTTTGCCCACTCACCACCCCCCCCCCCTTTTTGAGAATTCTGGACCCGCCCTTCTTTGACATCCATGAAGGTAACATTCACCTTTGTCGTTGTTATTGTTTATACTTCTGTGTCTATTTGTTTTGGTCAAAACGATCAGTAAGTAAAAATGTCAGATATAAACGTACATTTATCTAATGAAGGTAAAGAAAACGGTCCATAACATTTTAAAACAAATCTGTGATGTTTTGCTGGAACTCCGAGTCTCGATATAGGTACACGATTTGCATAAAATGGGGGGCGGGGGGGGGGGGACTCAGAAAACACAACAACTCTAGAACCGAATGCATTTTCGATCTTTGATCTCAGAAATTTTGAGGTGATTGTAAAAGAAGGCGGTTTCATGATGATCAAGAAGGTCACGTGTTGTTTGCTCTGTAGAGTCTTGACCATGTGTTTTTTTTTACCCAGGAGCGGGGGACAGCAAGAACGGCCCGTGCCCCCTTTAAAAGCGAATGTGGCAACAAAAAAGAAAACATCCTCCTCCGGGGGGGGGGGGGGGGGTTATTTTGTCTTCTTGTGTCCCCTTTCAATTTTAAACCCAAACATACATCTGAAAATTTGATAACATTTTTTTCTCTTGTCAAAGATTGTTCGGAATTGTACCCCCTTCAAGCAAGAATCTTGGATCCGCTCCTCAAAATGTACCATAGATCATATGACCAGATGACTATGCTTTTTATTTGGACTCCCCACAATTTACATTGTCCTTTTTGCCTGTTGTACCTGTCTCTCGAAACTCTCTCCCTATTTACCTTACATAATACTTGATTTGACTTCTGTACCCGTATTGTATTGTAACCGACCTTTATATGCTAGTAAAATCTTTAAAAAAACATTTTTTTTAATGTAAAGTGGAACAAATAAACCTCAAACTTTAAATCAGACTATCAAGTAAATGGTTGGATCCAGGTTGGATGCTTTCCAAACAACTGAAATATGCTTATAATCCAGTGCCAAGAGGTAGTTGTGTATGTTTGTGTTTTGTTTATATATATATATATATATATATATATATATTGCAAGCAAGAGCTAAAATATCATGAATATCATTTTTTCAGGTTGCATTATTCTAAAAAGGGGTGGGCTATACGGGCTAAATTCCTTTTTTTTCATCAGGTTGATTATTGTAAAATCATATACAGTACTAAACACGGGAATGTGCCATAAGAAGAAGACTCATAGGGGAAAAAGGGATCGATATAAACCGTTTACACTTTATATTCAGGTCTGAGCAATTTTATACATTTTTTATCACTTCTTTTAATCTGTTCAAAGTAATACTCACTAAATATATTTTCAGGTATCTGTTGTCATAAATTTAAGGAACATCTAGGTAATGATACCATTTTTAAAAACTTTATTATCTATTGCTATTGATAACAACACAGGTTTAACTGTAAACCCCCCCCCCAAAAAAAAAAAAAAAAAAACAAAAACAAAAACAAAAAAAAAAAAAAAAAAACCCAAAACAAAGAACTATTATACTGGATGTTTATGTATACTTTCTGTTTTATAACTTTAAACGTTGTAAAATGTATTTTTTTGTTGAATACTGAATTGCATATATTTGATTTCTTGTCAAAATCACTGTTCTGTTGGAAACGAAAATAAAACTGAAACTGAAACTGAAACATCTTTTATAGTTGATTTGATATGATGTATCTATTCTCATTCTAAGATATTCACACGAAATATACATAAAATGAAATTATGATTCAATAATGCTACATGGTTATTCTAAACCTTAAATGATGAGGTAATAAAATAAACAACCAAATGGTTGATCCTTTTTTTTTTCTCTCTTCTTTATTGGCTTTTTTTGTGATATAAAATACTTGTCTGAAAATGTTGCGTGACAGTAATAAAACATTCATTTCAATTAACCCTTTCAGGACAGGAATTATTCAAGGGCTAAATTGATCACAATCTATTCTTCAAATTGGCAACAAAAATATTTTTCTTTTAATGCTACATGGTTCTTATAAAATCTAATGTCTTTGAAAACAACATTCATGGTTAGGAACTTTGTCGAAAAGTTGAAAAAATTGCCAATTTTGACAAAAAACAATGATTTTGAACCTCTCAATGTGTTGCCAATTTAAGGATTTTAAAGCTTATTCTCCTTTTTAAAATTCCTGGCATCAAATAAAATACTTTCATGCAACAAAAATGGACACATTGTGTGCAGAATTTTTTGTTCTTTCTACTCATTCATCTGGTATATTTTTTAGAACTCTGAATCAAAAGTTATTGAGCCAAACCACAAAATGTGGTCAATTGTCTCGAAAGGGTTAATGAAAGTAAAAGTAAACGATATTTGAGAGAGGAATAACATATATTTTAAAAGTCACGTTAATATTGCAGACTCTCCATGTACTGGAAGGATTAGATGAATATAGGGAATTTCCTTGACATTTCATGTACATATACTTATGTATGTCTTTCTTTCAAGAGCTATTTCTAAAATAACCTCACATCGTCAAACAGTGATTGAGTTGAGATAAAGTTGAGATTTATTTCGACCATATGACCAGATATGCACACACATTTATATTAAACGTGTCATAAATGCTCATAAATAGCAACAAATCTATAAAGTATTGATCATGTGATCCCATGCATCTGAGGTATTCTTATTGAATTTGTCAGTTTTTCTCTGTTGTATATATATATCAATTTCATTCCATTCCTACATAATCTTGTCCAGGGCCCTGTAACATAAAGCTTTAGATTGATCGTACAATTGATTTTTACGATTAATCCCATTGACTACAATGTACAATCAATCGTAAAAATCAATCGTAAAATCAATTTCAAGCTTTATGTTACAGGGCCCAGGTATTCTCCTGGGACTGGGTATAAACTAGTGTCTTTATCATGCACTTCATTGTATATATTCTATCCTTCTATTTGGTTTGTCTTGTTATCGTTGTCATATACTAGTAGCTGCAATTCTGTCTCTCCCACGTAATGTCAATATTGCACACATAAAAATATTCAACGGTCATGGAACAGAATTCCCATTCGTTATATTTCAACGCCGCATGCTAAAATTAATAAACATACTACTTTTAAGACTGAAATCATAATGCTAACCATAAGTAATCATATTATATTAATGTTAGTTTTGAGAGGCTTTAAATTCGACTGTATCTGATCGTAAAGTTATTCGTGAGCAATAAGTAAATCAAAGTCGAACTGCAGGTTGGATTTTTCTTGTTGGACCTCGGAGAGATGGTTTATTAGCTGCTGTTTTTGGTCGTTTGCTCTTTGAAGCTGTGATAAAAATAAATGGTGCAAAGAGACAAAAATATATGTAAGAACAAGGTCGATTAGTTATAACGTTTCGTGTTAAGACTAACAAAATATATTTTGTCGTGAAATGCTTAAAGTGGGTACCTCACTGAGCGGCGAATGCTTGTGAACGTAGCGAATTTGGGGTTTCGCCAGGGTTCGTGAAAGGTTCGTAAAAGGTTCGTAAAAGGTTGCAAGTAAGTTCGCAAACAGTTTTCATTGTCGCAAACAGTGTTTCTTTTGAACATGTTCAAAATTTCTTAGGGAATTTATTTTTCCGCAAACAGTTGTAAGCGTTTGCAAAACAGTCGTAAGCCTTTGCAAACAACTGTTGTAAGACGGTGTCGCTGAAGTTCTTTTTGATTCGCCAGTGCTAGCGACCACGTGACCATATGGTTCCTATATAAAATTTGACCCACTGAGAGAAATTTGCTATACAGATCTTCATGCCGAGGAAACAAGGTAATAAAAGGAGAGCGAAAACCCCTTGGGGGACGGGAGAGGTCCATGCCAAGGCCACGGCCGAGGAAGAACTCCCTCCAGTCTTTCTTTTCTTCTTCCTTTCTTTTTTTCTTTTTTCTTCATCTTCTTTTTTTTTTTTCTTAAGTTGCACGATAGCCGTAGCAGCAGCCAGGCAAAGCAGTCCTTCAAGGACAGCAGCAAGTTGGGCCTCTTCCTTGCAGAAATTCATTTCCATATTCTGGAAATCCATTTTTAAAAAATTCTTCGACTGCGGTCAGAAGAAATCGGAATGCTGGGGAAGGTTCTGGCCCTTTTTATAGGGTTGGGTCCATAGATTCGCCTGGTACTTTACCAGGAGTTAGCAAAAGGTCCCAAACATTCACAAATAGTGGCAAAGGATTGGCATATAGTTTCTAATCTTCGCAAAAACTGTCGCTAACATTTTCTTACAGTCGCTAATAATCGCCAGCAGCCTTTCGCAAACACTCTCGCAAACATTCGCTAAAATGTTGCTAATTGTCGCTAAACATCGCTAAAAGTCGCTAAATGTCGCTAATGGCAGAGGCGAACCCTGATTTTCGCCAACATTCGTCAGAAAAGTTGGCGAATCCCAAATTCGCAACGTTCGTAAGCATTCGCCGCTCAGTGAGATACCCCCTGTAACACAGGGTGTATGAAGAATTCTGATAGTTTTGATAGCTTTTAGATACATCTTAAAACCTTTCCGTTGAGACATGCTTTCCAGTTTTAACTGGTGGCTAACTTACCATAAATTCATATCTATTGTTTAGCTATCACCTTCTATTGTTACTGCGTATCTGTTGTAATGATGGCATATCATCAAGACTACAATGATAATAATTAGTAGTAGTAGTAGTAGTAGTAATAATAATAATAATAATAATAATAATAATAATAATACAATACATTTATTAGGCGCTTAATACGGATGTTTCTAAGCGCACGGTTTACCGGAAAATTAAGATTATTAAGTAATAATAATAATAGTAGTAGCGATAGTAGTAGTAGTAGTAGTAGTAGTAGTAGTAGTAGTACTCAGTAGAAATATTATCATTATCACTGTTATTATCATAATCATTATAACTATTACTGTTACGGTCAACATCATCATTTCATCATCATAAATATTGTGGGTCATTTTAAAAAGTAATAGTAATAGTAGTAGTAGTAGTAGTAGTAGTAGTAGTAGTAGTAGTAGTAGTCAGTGCCGTCACCAGCTTTTTTCAAGGGGGGGGGTGCCTTTTGAAAAAAAAGACAAAACTTACCAACTCCAATGTCAGGCAGTGGTGCTAAGGTAGATATGAATATAACAACACTGATACTAAGAACATGTCGCCCTTTTCAAAAGACACCCCCCCCCCCACCCGGCGACAGCCCCCCCCCAAAAAAAAATAATTTAAAATCCCTTTTTTTTTTTTTTTTTGGTCTGGAGGGGGGTGCGTTCGCACCCTCCGCACCCCCCCCCCCCCCTGGCGACGCCCATGGTAGTAGTAGTAGTAGTAGTAGTAGTAGTAGTAGTAGTAGTAGTAGTAGTAGTAGTAGTAGTAGTAGTAGTAGTAGTAGTAGTAGTAGTAGTAGTAGTAGTAGTAGTAGTAGCAGCAGTAATGGTATTAGTGGTATTCTTGTTGTTCTTGTTGTTATTCTTGACAAAGCAGTGCCTACCAGATCAGAAAGCTGTCCAATCTGAGAATCCTGTATTTTCCTCTGTTCTGCTAGAGTCTCGATGTCGGCTTTCAACTCATTGACCCTCATCACATCGTGGTTCGGACACGCACACGTTTCTTCCAAAAAAGAACGATTTCCACCACGATCCTGAATAATTATTTAGGATCGAACAACATGTATATAGAACAGAGTGACATACATGTATAATCCTTTCACAGGCGTTTGGGTGGATTTCCGCGTTTTGCCGAATATCCACTTTCTAGTTTCTAATGTTTGGAGCGAGTGAACAACAAATTTTTTTTTAAAAACTACACATTTATAGTACTAAAAATGATATGTCACCATCAAAATGCACTACACCTAAACAAGAATCTATGGGGCTGAAAACCTTCCTTCAGCCCCCCCCCCCCCTCCCGCCTCTTAAGCCTATGATTTTGTTTATCATCCATATAAAATGTTAAGATGGGAAACGGAAAAATAACGAAATACAAAACTCGCATAAGTGAGAAGACTTATCGGCAATGAAAAGGGCAAGAACCTTCTACTCTCTCTCTTTTTTGTTTTTGTTTGTTTGGTTTTGTTTGTTTGTTTTTGTTTTGTTTTGTTTTGTGTTTTTTTGGGGGGTGTTGTGTTGTTTTGTTTTTGTTTGTTTTTTTTTGCTTTTGTTTTGTTTGTTTGTTTTTTGTTGTTTTTTTGTTGTTGTTTTTTGTTGTTTGTTTGTTGTTGTTTTTTTTTTTGGGGGGGGGGGGGGAGGTGTCTCTTACCGATGAGGCAGAATCACCCTCATTGCCATTGAAAGAAGATCTTTTCAGGTGTAGCTGCCCAACCTTCATAACACAAAAATAAAGAGAAAAATTAATGGAATGATTCGAAATGTGCCGGAGGACTGAATATCGGTAGGTAATTAACCCAATTTAGTTACAAGTGGACCGACTTGACTGATGTCGAAACCTTCCGATTTAGTTAATTGCGTTTAAACGCGTTTTATGGCCTAGCAACGGGGGAGGCATCCCCCCCCCCCCCCCTCCAGTCTAATGGCCAAACATTAGGACAAAGAAAACTATGTGAAACGGGAACAGGAAATGGTATGACCCCTTTTCCCACCGACCCACACTTCCTTGCCTTGTTATCTCGCATTTTATTCACTGAGTACTTCTGGTCCCCCCCCCCCCCCCCCTCCACCTCCCCTCGAATGGCAAGAAGGCACTCCTAATAGCTGGACCAGGTTATGCCACTAATTAAATACATAATGGGTGTTAGATAAACGTTTGATCATGGAGGAAGGCTACAGGAAGGAAACAAATTATATCACATGGCATGATTCAAAGTGTGAAAACGACTACTTCTTAGCTAAAGAGTTGATATAAAACAGAATTTAAGAATTGGGAATAGGAAAATAATGTTGTTTTTTTTAATCAATATTGTTGGGGATTATACCTTTTCTGTAATGTTATCCATGTGATTCAGAAGAGTAATTCTTCCTCTTCTCACTTCCATCACTGTCTCCATCCATCCTTCCACCTCACCTTCCAACCTCTTCTTCGCTGCCTCAAGATCATCCACCTTTTTCTTACATTCATCAAGCTCGGACTAGGAGAGGAACATAATTATAATATAGAAAACTTTTATTAGTTGAGGCGGTCATAACATGTGTTATGAGCTAATATAAACCTTAAGAATTAGCAGGCAAGCTTTCGTCCACTCCTGTGGACTTTCTAAAGTCAAGGGATTCTTTACACGGTTTCTTGATATTGTAACTGCCGAGAGATCACTGGAGAGAATATAGGCGACAGTGAGTATTCATTTTCTTTATTCAGTTAGGGGATTATCCTTTTAATCCACATGGATTCCTTCACCTATTTTGGCCATGTGTTTCAAAGTCATAATGTTTGCCTTTCGCAGACATTCCAATAAATGACTCCCATCAAGGGTGAATTGGACCAAACCAAATACAGAATATGTGGCCATCCCTGTGATTACAACAGGAGAAGAGTATGGATTGCCATACCTGTAACTGAGACTTCACCGCCTCGTCATCGTCTCTCTTCTCTTCCATCTCCTTCAGTTGCCTTTGTAAATGGCCCAACTTTTCTTCGAGAGCCATTACGTTATGACTCGTGTGAAGACGTCCTGTATAGCTGGATGATTTGGCTAACTGGTGATGGGCAGCGTCCAGTTGAAACGATATCTCACTCTTGGCTACAGTCAATTCCCTTTCATTGTCCACAAGAGCCTGACAATGTGGAAGAAGTAATTATGAGGTAATCATGGTATGAAAATGCTTATACTTGTAGGGTATATAAAGTATTTGAACTAGAAATACAGCTGGAGATACAAAGATACAAGATGGGGGTGGGGGCGTTATTGAAGGTGTCCTTTGTAATATTAATTTGGCTTTAATTAAGCAAAGTGTGACCTTCGACAAGAGGATTATTACGTTGATAGTCCTGATTCGGGATAGCAAAAGGCAGTCTCCATCTAGGGTTGTACAACACATGCTCCGAGGACAATAATTCCGGGATCCTTTTCCTACACTGACTGAATTCCTAACTTCAACTCTTGACCTATCAAAACACCTAATCATAATCATATCCGTAATCCTTTCCCTAACCCTATCCCTAAACTTAACCTAAAACCCAGTTGCAACTCTGACCATATAACCCTACAACTTTGACGAAACAAAGCCCTCAGCCAGTGTCGCAGAAGAAAATGGCTGATCACCGTTAGAGAGTTCTAGCTCACCTTCACCTGGCCTTCCAAGCACCATTTGTCAACCAGTAGGTCGGAAACCCTTTTGATGAGGTCATGTTGCTTCTCAAGATCATCTTCGGGGCACAGGTCTACGGTCACGTTCACGGGGTTGTCAGTTAATACCGTCGCGCTGTTCGGCACTTTAGGTCTATCCTGACCAGATTGGCTGTTCCCTTCTGAGATGACGAGATAAGATGATGTGTCTTTGAGAAGATCATCAGTGACACTCCCTTCTTTGCCTCCATCTAAAGGAGTTTGTTCTTCACCATCAGGACATTCCTCCTGACCCCTGCTGTCGGATGACGGATGTTGCATCATACCATGACCGACCATGCCGTCCTCTTCTGTTTGGGGGTTGGTATCATCCAGTAGCACCTGACATCCATTATCAACCATCTCTTTCATGTTTCCTTGGTTAATCCCTGATTCCTGGGTTGGTTTCGATACGACCTCACTCCCTGCTGAAGCCAAGGATGTCTTCTCCTCGACACGATGCGCTTCCTGCAAAGAGGTTAGCTTCTTAATCTTTGCATCATAGCAGCAACATCTGCAGTACTTCCCGCCCTTACCGAGGTTCCTACAATCCTTTCTCTCTACCATGTCTATGGGGTCTCTTCTACTTGACATCCTTTGCGCTGGCCGCCGTCTTGTTTCCAGAATGGCACTGTTCACCTTCTGTCGTCTCAGAATTCGACGAGGCGTGCCGTTCTCAACATGTTGCACTTCACTGTTTCTCTTTTGTGATGCCGTCTCAGAAGTAGCGGTATTAGTGTCTGTATGTTGTGCTCTTTGGTTCTAAAACAAGTTGAAATGAAATGAAGGGGGAAAAGGGCAGACAAGATAGTGAATGTGTGGATGTGTTTTGGATAATCCAAAAGACCTATCCTATGAACATGACAAAAACTGATTCGTTTTTAGATTGTCATTTTATATGACAGTTTAACTGCCAGAGCTATATCAAAATTGGGTCAACATTCTTCTTGTGAAGATTCTGATTAGACAAGAGACCAATAGATTCCTCCAACATCCAACATTCTTCTTGTTAAGATTCTGATTAGACATGTTAGACAAGAGACCAATAGATTCCTCCACATCTAATCATGCTAATTTAAAACACATCATATCCGTTAGCATTGTACATGTTGTACCTTCATAAATTCATCGAACGATTCGTCGCTACTCAGAAACCTTCCAAATTCCTTTAACCTTGAGATGATTTTCTGTACTTCCTCTACTGATGCCGAACAATCCACTTCTTTCAGATAATTTGCGACTGTCTCTCTGACATTTAAAGGTGAAGTAGCCATTTTTATAGCGTCTGGTAGAGATAGAAGGTTCTTGTATATCACTTCGATCTTGGTCTCGGCCATCTGTCTCACTCTTTTGAGAACAAGGTGGATGCGGTCATTTTCGTCAATGAGATCTTGAATTCTGCAAACGAACAGAAAGGATATATTAAGCAAGATAGGCCTTCGAAAAAAATCCAAGACCCTTCAACCATATGTCATTCTTAGCCTCCAGTTCGTTCAATGTCTGTCTCGGAAGTTTATTTATCTGTTATTATTTCGTTATCATCTCCACCTATATGGCTCTTTCTCTCGTAGTTTATATCATAATTTTATTTCTGAGACCCTCCCAGTATAATTTTATCCGTCAGAAGTAAAGACACACCCCTAATCAATATCGGATTACCTTTTATCTTTGTTTTTGACACTGGCTCTTAACGCAATATTCATCGCCCGTTGGTATTTGACCCGACGATTGGCATAGGCGATTGCACGCTTAGAAAGGAGCACCTTGTGATTCCTTCGCAGGCTTCGTCGTGTCTCCTCCAAGGAATCTCTGAAGTTGACAACCAGATGATTCAAAGCCTCACCCTATTGATATGAAATAAAGGTAAAGGAGCATTGCAAAAACATAGATGTGGGTGTCGGACAAAAATTGCCCATAAATCTGCAGTCATGGGTACGGTAGCAGTCCCAGTCTGCCCCTGTTGGCAGTAATAGTAACAGAAGAAGAAGAAGAAGAAGAAGAAGAAGAAGAAGAAGAAGAAGAAGAAGTAGTTGTAATAGTAGTAGTAGTAGTAGTATAGTAGTAGTAGTAGTAGTAGTAGTAGTAGTAGTAGTAGTAGTAGTATAGTAGTAGTAATAGTAGTAGTAGCAGTAGTAGGCCTAGTAGTGGTGGTGGTGGTGGTGATAGTGGTGGTTGTGCCGTGGTGGTGGTAGTAGTAGTGATTTTGTATTCAGTAAAGTACTATTGTGCAGCAAAGGCGAAATTTGGAAATACAAATTTGAATATTGGAAGATTAATTACAATACAAGTATAAAAGTCAACAACTTGCCATCATCCCATTACTGTGGTCCTCCTGTCTGCCTGCAGCCCGCCGGGAATCGACGGCAGCCTGCATCCGATTCATTGTTTGGGTTGTAGAGATTGGCAAAGGCATGTTAGAAGGATGTTCCGCACTCTCGTCCTGTGGCTGATACTCGCTACCATTTCTCTCAGCTTCACATTTTTCAAGCTGAATTAAACAATAAAAGACATAGATTTCTATCGATTTACCATTTTACAATATCAACTTAGCCATGGGGTTGACGTCTCTTGTCAGAACGTCATAATTATTTTCTGTTTCCATCTATACTATTTTGAAACACTTATCATAGTGAAAATTTGATGACGTCATCAAAATTTAGAATAACTCGCGGCCAGGATAAGGTGACAGCTGCCCCAATATTAGGTAATTGCTGCCTGGAATTGATTGCTTTTTTTTTTTTAGACGGGGGCTGCAGCCCTACAGGCATTTCTTGTTTTGGCATTTGAATTAAGTTACCATTATTAAGTTTCCATTATGATTTCTCTTTCTTACCTTGTTTCTCAGAGTTTCAATTGTTAGCTTCAACTTCCGAATCTGATCGTACAGCTCAGCTTGCTTGACAGCCATTTTGATGACGTCATGCTGTTTGACATCAAGTACTTCTTGTTGTGCGTTGGCCTGGAGTTTCGCCAACTCTAGGATCCCCTTTAGTTTGGCCGATTGGCGCTGACTTGAAATCAGTCGTCTCTCTGCAAAGTCTAGGAATACAACGAAAAGTAGCTTATTAACCATTTCGGTTATATTTCAAAAATGTATTTGTGCATCAATATTATGATAGATATATTTTGTTGACTGCCCAGAGAAAAGCGTTTTTTAATGACGATTTGACTTGAATAATTTTTTTTTTTCAGTTGAAGACAGTAATTTGGAAGTTTGCGATTGATTGGAGAACTTGCGATCAGTCTGGATCAATCACACCTCTTTACAAAACAGGATTTTGTTAAGCTTTACATAAAAGGCATGCTTACGTAGTTTCCTCTCAAGTTCTGCAACCTTTGCCTCTCTTAGTTTGTCATCTGCAAGCAGGTGCTCATTGATCTCATTCAGATGCTGGATTTGGAGTTCTTGATGACTCGCCTGCTTCATCAGCTCTCGCTCTGCCTTTGTGAAGTGAATTATTCTCCTAGCATCAATAAATAATAGAAAAAAATTGTCAAATAGGTCGAGCCGAGGCGGATTTCTGAGGTGTCCATAACCAGTCCGTGTCCCCTCCTTTTCAAAAAAAAAACAAACATGTTCGGGCATTTCAATACCCAAATATAAGGACATTCGGGCGCCTCGCTGCCCGAATATGAGTTGGCGGTTGCCCCTCCTTATTGTGTTTTCGTTCCCCTTCCCTTCTGACAAAATGTGGAGAAAAATCGCCTTTTCTGACAACTAAATTTTAGAAAGGGCAAAGACAGTGCATGAGATTTTAAAGATTTGGAAGTGCTCATAGAAAAGGCCTTCATACTCACCCGTCTTGTCTTACGTGCCCTTTTCGAAGTCGTTTCAGTCTGGTTAGTGTTGAGACTCGCTCACCTTCCTTTTTATCCTGAAAACATATCGAACAAAATGAATTGCTTTAACTTAAAGCCGGTACGCTACATTTCATTGTGGATATTCACACTAGTTCATAATGAAAAGGCATTACTGCATGCATAAATTGACAGTACTTTGTTCAATAACTGATGATGAAGTAACCATCGAGCTTCAGGTGAAACCAAAGTACGACCCCCTCCCCTTTTTTTAGCAGTCCAAGCAAAATAATCAATAAAGCATTTTATCTTTATGTATCATAGCAACAGAGGGTGCATTTGATTGCAGAATATTATGGCTAATGTACCCCCCCCCCCCCTACAATCACAACAAATGTTTATTTTTTGTCAAGTCTGTGTCAATAGCAAATAAATAGTTGCTCTGTTCATCATGCTTTGACATTTGGTTCTTATCCCATAGACTACGGGAACCGGTGGGCTCCTGTACTATGAGAGTTAAAGAATTCAGTAGTCAACGCGTTTTGTGTTTATTGACAGATCATTCATGAGATTATAAATTTTCTACCAAAACAAAACCCACTTGTTCATTTAACCCCATGCCTCTCTCGCGACCAGACCTCGTCAACGAGAGCGCCTTTACCCGACACCACATGCCGTGTTGCTTCGGAAACTCCGTCGCAGCACCATCGAATGCACTGCAACTGGGATCGCCGCTCAATAAGCGTGTCTGGTCATCCGCGCTCTGATTGGTTGAAAGTTCGCCACTGTTGCGAATCAGTTCGTCGTTTCTCTCTCGCTGCGCTTCGTTGCTGCTGGTATGTGATTGGTCCATTGTGTCGAATGTGAAATCTGCTAACGATCTCCCCTGCTCAGCAGCTGTTAACCTTAAAAACATTTAAAAGGTTCTTCATAGGATATTTTCTTCTTTAAAAAAAAAAAAAAAAAAAATCCATTGGATTTAGACTCAGACATTATTTCGTAGCATTAATGTTCTTAGAAGATTAATGTTTGCATGGTGGATTAGATAACGATAACGTTGATGAGGTTTACAGCACCGCCTTATTCCTGAAGACGGACAGTCAAGCTGTCCAAATTGTCAAGCACCTTCTCCTCCTTTCATCTGGTTTACTAGTCCATTTCAGGACTTCACCTTTTCAAGAAAGATACTCTGTATTACTATTCTCTCTCTCTCTCGATCTCCTTTTCTCTCCTTGCTCTACTATCCTTCTCCCACCCAACAGTCCTTTTCAGGACTTGCACACATTGTGAACCATAAACCTCATCAACGTTACATTTTTAATGTAGACATAAAAATATTTTTAGTTGTCTCTATTCTTAAAAACAAATTCAGACAATTCGTTTAATATTTACAGCGATTTATAGATCTACATTAAAAGAGACACTCCTTTTCTCCCAGCAATGGAAAACAAAAACAAAACAAACAAAAAATAGAAGTTAATGCAAGTAAACTTTTAGATCAATGGCGTTCAAAAATCATTTTTATTATTTCAGACCCACGATTCTCTGTGTTAGTCAAGTGAAAGGACTCCATAAATCACATTAATGCAAACAGTACAAGCATTTTATTCAACTACATCCATGCTTACAAAATTAGAAAAATATAACACTCACCTCTGTTCTGATCATACTTTCGCTGATTACATAATCGTTCAAGAGGGCTACTTTGAAAGGGGTTCCCTTTTCAATAGGTTTAATTACTTTAATTTCTAGCAGTTCTTGTGCAGATTTCTATGAGGCATGTTCAAAGCCTCTCTTTTACTCGTGTTATAGATGATGCTGCAGTATTAATATTGTAAACAAACTATAGTGTCGCGTGGATGCAAGCTTGCGTCTCATGATTTGTGACGCAACAATATTATTGTGTGACATCATTATTGTGTGACATCATACAGCTTGCTGACGCGGGTAGTATTTAAAGCGCATGAAAACTGTGGGAATTAATTTTCCTAAATGACGGTCAATTTTGTAAAAATAAATTTTGGAGACTACTTTGATTTTGTTAGGAGCTGTCAAAATGCAAGATTGGCCGGGCAGGTTATGTCTAAAATAATTATCTTAGTAATCTTATACATTGCTCACCTTTTTGTAAGTTTTTATATTTTTGTAATGTACACCCGCATGCACTTCCTTCTGACAAAATTTGGTCCATGGGCCTTAAGGGGAAAAATTTGCCCAAATTTTTAGGGGCGGTCTGACAACCCGTATCCCGACGGAAAATTTAGTCAGTTTTTGTGATTTGCTAATGTTTAGCCATACACCTTCCTTCTGACAAAGTTTGGCGGGATGAAATCGACCCGACTTTGGGGCCCTTTTGGGGGCGCTGGGAGCCAGATCCTGTAAAATGGGGTGACTATTTCCGGGGACAGGCTCGTGGCCTAAGAACTCAGCTTGCCAAGAACTCTTTCTGTGGGTAACATGTACACTTGTTGTTGTTGTTTTTGGTTTAATGGCGCTTATCTTTCAAGAGTGAATATCCGGCCCATGATTGTTACACAACAAACATAAAATTAGTCTTTATGCAAGGAAATTCCGGCATTTTTTAGCTTTCCATTTGCCTGCGCTGTACACGTGAGTAATGGTCGATATTTTCTATTTTTAATACTCTGCAGCAAGTACATCATTGTTTGATTGTAGAAAGAATATAATTTAATTAATAATTCAAAGACACTGTCGTTTACGTTCACAATTTCCCCTACGAATCGTGAAAACAAGTATTCAACACTGGTTAATGTGGGAATTAAAAACAAAGTGGTTTATTGTATTGTCCCACACGTAATGAATTGTGTTAGTAATTAGCTCCTAACGCATGCACTTGCAGTTGCAGTGTACAAGTTCAAGGTTTTCTCGACTCTAGACTTGGTGAAGGTTCAGTTATTGGCTGCCCAATTGTTTTGCCCCAAAGGGTCAAAAGAAGATCTAGTCTAATTAAAAAATTTCTTTCATTGAGACCTTGTGCATCGTGATCGTGTGCATGTGTTGATTTATGGCTTGCGTTGAAAACAACTATTTTTCACATTCGTCATGTTTGTGTACACTTATGGGATCATTGCTATGGATGCGGGCTAACTCGGCACTAGGGCGAACTCGGCCTTGGCGGAAAATCGCCGTGGAGTGAGCCCAGAGAGTTGAAGTGATCGCAAACACTTGTGTTGCATTTCGCATTTAATTACACATTTCAAAACACTTAAATTCAAATTATTTGATATATCAATGTGTAAAATGATTAGCAAAGAAGTAATGTTGACAATTTCAAGAAGTAAAATTATGCAAAACATGAAATTTAAGGCTAAAAAAGGGTACGGTGTGTAGCGTGGACTTCAACTCTCGAAACATAGTCACTGCGCAGTGCTGAGTTCGCCCTAGTGCCACTCACACTTAATGCGAGGTTATTGGAGAGTGCCGAGTTAGCCCGACCCCATTGCTATATAGTATATGGAGCTGTGTCCATTTCGGCCTGTCACGACCTCAAAGTTGAAGAGGTCAAAACACCAATATAATCGGCAAAATTTTGAGAAAATACTTCCTTCTACATTTTAGAATGATAGAATATTAAATTTCATGCCAGATCCTTTGATACATGTTGGATCTTTATCATCTTGATCAAGTGAAATTTTCAGGCTGTTTTTGGTCGGTGATCTTGCTCCTCTGCCACACACATATGTGCAAGATATCACACACTTGCTATGGGAGGCAATTGCTCACGGTATGAAGGTACAGAGTGCGAGGTTATCTCCAATAACCTTGCATAGTTCGTGTAGACTGGATCTAAAATTATTTTAAAAATGAAAATTTTTGAAATTGAAAAAAAAAGTTAAATCTCAAATTTGATATACAATTATTCTAGTTTTACCTTTTCGTGGCCATATAGCAGTTTTGTAATTTTCAGCCAATTCTAATCTCAAAATCACATGTAAAACCAAAGAAATCTAGCGTTTCATGTTTCACGTTTCACGTTTCAACTTTCAATCAACATGCGATATCGTGTGTAGATCTGACGTTAGCTGTAGATCTACACAAAATTTGGTGTTTTTTACGAAGGAAAATTAACAAAATGAAAATTGATATTGATGATCTGTCAAGCTTTACGTTAGCAGATATCCGATGAGATAATGATTGTGTTGATTGAGTTGATTGTAACCCCACTCGCACATATGCGAGGTTATTCTAGATCTAGAAAACCTCGCACTCTGTACCTTCATACAGCGAAGAATTACCTCCCATAGCAAGTGTGATATCTGTAGATCTAGCACATATATGTGCTGGAAAGGAGTAAGATCACCGGCCGAAAACAGCCTGTAAATTTCACTTGATCAAGATGATAAAGATCTTGAAATCAGATATTCTATCATCCTAAAATGTAGAGGGAAGTATTTTCTCATATTTTTGCTGATTATATATTGGTGTTTTTACCTCTTTAACTTAGAAGTCGTGACTGCCGACGAAATTGACACAGCCCCACATAGTGATGGTTCCGTGAGTGGCTGGGGATTGAACTTCAACAAATCAATCCAAGCAATTGATTTCATGTGAGTATAACGTAAAAAATTGGAAGTTTAACATACATTTTCAATTAATTTTGTACATTGTTTTTAGCAACATTGAGGGATGTCCGGTTGGGCCAGGTTGAAAGCAACTATTTTTCACATTCGTATAGAACTTAGAAGTTAACTGAAGCAAAATTATGTTTAAAAATGGAATGATACAAAAAGCTAAATCTCAAATTCAACATATAGAAAAATTCTACTCTTATCTTCAGAGAAGTTTGTACATGTATAAGTGACTCTTACCTTTTTATGGCCATAAAGCCGTTCTGTAATTTTCAGCCAATTCTAATCTCAAAATCACATGTAAAACCAAAGAAATTTAGCATTTCACGTCTCAACTCAACATATCGCAATATCGTGTGTAGACTTCTACACAAAATTTGGTGTTTTTTACGAAAGGAAGAAACTGACAAAAGGAGAATTGATATTGACGATCTGTCAAGCTTTGCGTAAGCAGAGATCCGATGAGATAATGATTGTGTTGTTTGACTTCATTGTAACTCTTGACCCTTGCAAAGGAAATGCAATTTTTTTTTTGTTGTTGACTGTTCGATACCCTCTTATTGTTTATAGAACAACCATGGGTGATGCACAGGAAGAAGGTAAGGTTCTAGCTGCAGAACCAATTACTGTTGGGACTTCAAATGCCAATCAGGAACAGGACCAAGTCCAAGTCCCTTCTCAAGAGGAGTTACTAGCTCATGTCAGAGCTCAACCTGGGACAGCACTGGTCAAAGCAAGGTGAGAAATTCATTCTCAATATAAAAAAAAAAAAAAATTGTATATTGTAAATGGGAGCTGAGGGTGTTGAGCCTCCTGAAGCTTTCGAAAACCTGTCAATGAAAAAAAAGAGTCACAGTAAAATGGATTTTCTGTCAATAAGCCAGTTCATAATTAGTTCATAGTACAAATGACCCTGGAATAACCCCAGTTTGTACATGCATCTGTTTTGATGGACGCACTACTTCTGTTACGTAAAATCATACTGGTGTGCGCATTGTGGTGCATACAAAATGACAGGGTGTAAAGGTCAACTGCACTCGGTACAAATGACCTTTATCTGCACATGCTCAAATTGTAATTACGAACTGGCCTATTGGTAGTATAATGCGTATTGCACATACTTGTTTTGTAGATTTGTGAAATGCATTGCTCTTTATTAAGAAACAATAACCATTAAATGTACTCTGCAAAGCCTCATTCATTGCCCTATCTTACTTAACATGCTTGCATTGCCTTTTCATTGACTCGTACATACAAACTAATTATTTGTGTAGTAATCTGATTGCTAATCCTCGAGGCTATGACTTGTGGTGTGCTTGTTTTTGAGCTTGGTTTCAACATTTTTGTACACAAACCGCTTCTTGGTATTATTTCTCCGTCCAGTTACATTGATTTCACACGGGTCTCAGAGAGATTCAAGAGTAAAAATGACAGAAAGAGCACCGCTGGTCGGATGCAGGAGAAACGCAGAGAACCTGAAGCCCATGAGCCTGAGACCAAGAAGCAGAAAATGAGAGGTCAGAACAAGAAGCGCCCTAGGGACCACAAATCTCTTCCGCCTGCAGAGCGGCCTTGTCTGGACTTCTTGAAGGGAGCAAGCTGTAGATATGGTGACAAATGCAAGTTCAGTCATGATATCCCAAAGCTGATGGAGGGTAAAGAACCAGACATTGGCTCACATTGTCTCCATTTTGACAGGTTTGGAACCTGTCCTTATGGTCTACTCTGCCGCTTTGGAGGTGCCCACATAGATGAGAACCTGCAGAGCATTGTCGATGAAGAAAAAGTCAAGGAAACAGGAGGCAAATTTGAAGTGAAGAATATCCTAAGCAAAGACTTGCAGATTAAGTTGAGAAAACGGAAGGTCCAGTTCAAGAAATATGACCATTACATGAAATCTTCAGGAACTGGGAAAAAGGGGACTAATAGAAAGCAAGGGCCAGGTTGCGCAGACAATGCCAACAGTGAAACAACAAGGACTGCTTCGACTGGTGCAGATCAGACATCTGTTGAATCATCCTCAAGGCTTGAAGACACCAACAAGGCTGCTTCATCAGACCTGAATCAAGTTAGTCAGGATGGTGGAAGTCATCCTGTTTCCATGACGACAAGTGATGCTCCTCACCATGCAGGGACAGTCACTGATGCGGATGTCATCAAACTGAGACCAGAGGAGAAGAGGAAGCTTGATGTGAAGGACAAGCTTCTACTAGCACCTCTGACAACCGTAAGTGCTGAATTATTAACCTGACTGTGCCACCAATTTACAAGCATTCATCATGATACAGAATCTCACTAAGCATTGTTTCTTGAGAAATTTACAATTCATTAGCATATTTTGAATTTCAAAAAAGAAGACCAGCTTTTGATTGTTCGAAAATAGTTGATGCCACATCAAAATTTAAGTGATTGGAACAGACTTCTTCACAGAAAGGATAACACATTTTACCCTTTTCTGTGCACAGCTTGGCAAATTCTGGCAAAGTATGAAGCAAAAATTCATATTTTAACCATTTTTTTCTCCCCTGATAATTAGCACAGACTACTTATAAAACATGTTCACACATGCATTGCCAGCTTATTTTTGCGACCCTACAGCACTTTGCAAAATTCAGGGGAAAAAAACTCTTCTCAAAACAATGGCTTGTGCAGTAATTTTTTTAAATGCTGTACATTGTATGTCTCTATTACAGGTTGGTAATCTTCCATATCGTGCTGTGTGTAAGAAGCTTGGTGCAGACATCACTTGCGGTGAGATGGCCATGTGTACCAATCTACTCCAAGGACAGTCGTCTGAATGGGCGCTACTGAAGAGACATCCTTCAGAAGATGTCTTTGGTGTCCAGGTGAATTGTCTTCTCTTTTAAACAAAAGCAATTCTGCAGTGCCTTTTACATCTTCACTGGGAGTCTGAGGGAAATGTGATGGCATTAGAAAATGTCTTAAAGGGGAAGTCCACCCTGATATAAAGTTGGTTTTAAAAGGAGCAGATAAATTAAAGTAACAGATCAATGAAAGTTTGAGAAAAATGCTACAAGAAATAGGAAAGTTATGAATTTTTGAGGTTGTAATCAGTCAAAAACAAATTGGCAACTCTGTGATGTATCTTGCAAGCTCCTCTCCCATTTGCCCTGTACTAAAAAAATCATGAATTTCAATTTTCTCTAAAGTAAACATTTGATTATACGTGCACCCTAGGTATAATCATTGCCTATACATTTTTACACAAAACCTGTATGAAATAAATCTATTCTTTCATCAACAACTAAGAAAATGAAAATTGATGAAATTTTCTGTACAGAGCAAATGGGAGAGGAGCTCGCGAGATAAGCCATGGAGTTGCCATTTGTGTTCGATTGGTTGCAACTTCAAAAATTCACAACTTTCTAATTCCTTGTCGGATTTTGCTCAAACTTTTACTAGTATGTATCTCTAATTTTTCTATTTTTATTCAAATCAACTGAATACCAGAGTGGACTTTCCCTTTAAATACTACATTGAGTATGAATGAGGATTGATATTATTTACTTTTTTTATATCAATATCATTCAAGTACAGTGTAAACTCACTATAACCAGGTCCTTGGGACTATGAAAAGTACCTTGTTTTATCAGGAAACTCCTCATATCAGGTTTAAAAAAAACCAAAAGAACATAAAGACTTGGGACTGGCAAAATTACCTTGTTATATCAGAAATCTCGTTATATCGGAGCTCTTTATACCGAGTGCCGCTGTATTACTCATTACTCAATGTATGACACTTTTTAGAACAGTCAGCCAGATAAGTCAGACTATAACATGAGGTAAGCAACAATTAGCCCTCATTCATGTGGGAGGAGGTTTTTATGCCACTGGTTTCACTGAGCTATTAAATTGCTGGAATTGGTATGACTTTATACTTCTGTTTTGAAATTTGACAAAGCTTACTGAAGAGTTAATAACACATACAAAGCTTGAGTTCGAGGATGGTACAAATATATGCTGAAGTTTAGTTACATGAACAATTGATTCCTTATTTGCACTCCACCCCCCCCCCCCTTTCTCTCTCTTTTTCTCCCTCTTTGTTCCCCTCTTGCTCTTCTTCTCTGTCATCCTCTTTTTCTTCTCTCTGTGCAATGTGTGAATTTATGTCCAATTATCAGTCTCTGCATTTCTGCTTGTCTTTCTTTCAGCTGATTTAATATAAACCATAACAATCATGTATTTTGTTGATATCTTTACTCTAGCTCTGTGGTGGGTTTCCTGACACAATGACAAAGTGTGCTGAGCTTCTCAACGAGACATTGGACATTGATTTTATTGATATCAATGTGGGTTGCCCTATTGACTTGGTCTACCACAAGGTTTGTCAATATACTAAACCTCTTCATTCAAAGAGAAGAAGTATAATCCATAGGTTTCCAGGAATGTCTGTTCTCTCCAACTAACTTCTCTGTCTCTTACTAGAGTTCCCTACCATGTTAGACTTTTCATTGATATTATTTTGCTTTCTGAAAATGTCTGAAATCCAGATAAAAAAGCGTTCTTTGATTATGAATTAGAGATCTTTATATTTGTACATGTATTATAGTAAAAAACACTGGAATGTTAGAATGTGATATTTTGTTTATAAAGATAATTGCATTTTTGGTTAGGGGTTTTAATTTCCTGAAATTTTTTCAGTTGATTGCATTTGTAGGATATAACTGTAGGAATTGTATATTTAATTTCATTTTCCATTTTTTTGGATTTTTTTTTTTTTATAGTTTAGCCTATATTTTCTCCCTATATTTGATGTCTGAAATGTTGTTTGTTATTTTCTGCCTTATAGGGAGCTGGGTCTGGTTTGATGAATAGAATGGGCAAGTTTCAGGAGATTGTGAGAGGGATGAGTTCGGTAAGTAATTATACCTACATGTATGTACCCATCCATGTTTGTTTTTGTATCACATAGCTGCACTTTAAATCCATTCAAAAGGAATAACATTTGATTTCTACTTTCATCGTGTGAAATAGATTGCACATTCAGGACTGTTTTTATTCCCGTCATGGTTCGTACATAAGTTGGCATTGACTTTTCTTTTTAAAGAGAATGAGAGCCTGACATACGTACGGACAGACAAGGTCATAGTCAAAGCGCTATTTAATAATGGCAATGACACTCTGCCTGCAACTATACTAGCAGCCAGAGATTACAATTTTTGTACACTCCTCGAGTAGGAGGCAGGACTCCACACTAACAATTTTCATGTGGGGTCTGTGTGCAATGGCCCTATTTACAAAATTGCAAAATTTTGGGTGTCTGGATTTGGGATTTGTTGACCCATGTGCACCGGACTCCTGTAAGTGTTGGCCCCATTGTGTTTCACACATCTATTTTCTTGTTATTTTCATTATAAAGTACTTTCATAATGTCTTTTGGCCTTACAATTAAACTAAAAGAAAACAGCTTTGAAACTGCTTAGTCATTTTTTTCCCTATAATGCAATTCCATACCTTAAGTGCCGACTCTATGTAATCAGAGAAATGTTGTTTTATTAAGATCAAGATTATGAGAAAATCCTTGATTTTTCTCTCCATTCAGGTCCTAGATGTTCCTCTGACTGTGAAGATGAGAACTGGTGTCCATAACGACAGTCTCATCGCTCATAAGATCATCCCTCGTATCTACGACTGGGGAGCATCTGTTGTTACGGTAAATATTTGACTGGCCCTGGTCTTCAAAAAGTGTTGCGATTGATTCAACTTTGTTTGCAACTCTAGACTATTAAAAAAGATAGCGGGGGGTGTTTCATCAAGTGTCTTGTCAGTGATTTTTACTGACAAATTTGCTCTCAGCCGATCAGATGCAAGGATTTTAGTAGCTTATAACAGTTATTGTAAATTGTCAGTGAAAGCAAGTTTCATGAAACAGGGCCCCCTTTGTAAGTTTGTAATTGATTGGAGGACTTGCGATTGATCTGAATCAATCGTAACTCTTTATAAGATGGCCATAATTATTGTTGCTGAATCTATTATAGTAGTGCTCCATTTTTTTGTGAAGCAAACATGATAGTACAGTAGAGTGTCTTAACATCCTTTCAAAGTGCTTTAGAATTGTATTTTATGGCTTCAGCTTCAGCATCCATTTGCAGCACACAGTGCATTCAGAGGAGAAAATCGTACTACATGTAGGTACCCTTGAACAAAGGTGTAGACATGCCTAATTGTAAGTGGGGGAGGGGTTGATATTCATGTACATCATCCCCATATGAATAGATCTTTGTGGTATGTAACTTTTGGTAAGAAGTTTCATTCCCCCAAAATCAAAATCTTCATTTATTTGGATTACTGCAGGGTCAAACCCCTCCAAATCTTCATGAGTACAGGATTATTGTAGATGGGGTAGACCACAAGGATTTCCCTTCATCTGTTCATCCCGACAATAGGGCAGTTTGTCTATCCTTTTTGTAACCCCTTTCTGCAATAAGGACTTTGCAACATCCAGTTCCTGCCCTGAGGCATCTTAGACATGACCATGGCTCATGCATCACTTGAACCTGATGGTAGAGATTCTGTGAGACTGAGGGAAAGCTTGTGTGGTATTTCCTGACAATTTTTTTTTTTCCTCTTTCTCTACCAGGTTCATGGTCGTACAAGGGAGCAGCGCTATTCCAAGTTAGCTGACTGGGATTATCTGAGACAGTGTGTCCAGGCTGCACATCCACATCCATTCATTGGTGAGTTCAAAGGTCATTAGCCTGTCTATGAGCAATATGTTTTAAGTCAACTTCTTCATTTAGGTTAATGCTGTTTCACACATTAGAAAATATTTTAAATGGCATCCACAAATTGTACGAAATTTAGACAGTCTTCATTTGAAAATGCAAACTTCGTTCTTAATTTAGATGATGGCCAAGGTTGCCCTCATCAAGCCTTGAATATTCACTGAAATCAGGAACAAAGCTACTCAAGACTAGTACATGTATTAGATTATAATTGTGTTACACATTAACTACTTACTTAAACTTATCTCCTCCTGTTCCTTGCTGAGCATTGAGCAGCAACAGTTGTCTTCCATCTTGTTAGATCTTTCGCCAAAATCTTAGCCTCCTCCCACCTCAATCCTATTAGAAAATATTTTGAATGTTACCTCACACATTGTTCTATGTAGGAAATGGAGACATTCTTTCATTTGAAGATGCAAACTTCTTCCATGAGCAGAGTGGAGCTACTGGTCAGATGATAGCAAGGGGTGCCCTCATCAAGCCTTGGATATTCACTGAAATCAAGGAACAAAGGTATTCAAACAAGACTAGTATTTCTAAATCATTGTACTATGGATTTAAAGGTGATGTTGAGAGGTGGTGATGATAGAAAAATGTAATTTCAAAGATTAAAAATAAATCAATGATTATGACTACAAATCAACAATACCTGCCAAATGAGTTTCTAGAAAACATAGAACAGCTGAGAAAGGAGCAAAGCAAAATAAGGATATCATACTAGTAATCCCGACCTACATGTACATGCATAACACATGGGGCCTGTAACATAAAGAGATAAATCAATCTTACGATTGATATCAATCTTAAGTCTATGGCAAACCATGTACTGAAGAGTTACAATTGATCATAAGATTGTATCTCTCAACACAGTGCCTCCTTGACACCATGCCATATCTGTACAATATGTTCAATAAAGACTCATCAACAACAACCAAAAAAAACAAAAACAAACAAACAAACAAACAAAACAAAACAAAAAAGATTGTATCTCTTTATGTTACAGGCCCATGGTCTCATATGTGTTGTGTTCAAAATGTCTGATATCACTATGGAACAATTTCGCAAATCAGTGGAACCTGCAGAAATAGAACATGTATATTTCTTCTTCATGAATTCAATTTCTTAACTCTGTCCTGCCACCAAGTTCACAAATGTGTGCCAAAAGTAGCATTACATGAGAAAGGTTTTAAATCATTCCACTTGTTTTTATTGTTCATCTTGCATCTTCTCACACTTCGTTTCTCTGTCTATGTCATCCTTTTTCTGTCAGACATTGGGACATCTCTTCTAGTGAGAGGTTTGACATCCTCCAGGACTATGTCAACCTTGGTCTCTTACATTGGGGCTCAGATAATGAGGTAGGTCTCTCAAGGACATTCTCATGAATTATAGGAAATTATGGTCTAGGATTCTGTGACTGGTAGGGCCCCCATGCCCCATCACCCTACAAAAAAAGAAATCATGCTAAGCGAAAAAAGGTTCACACATTTTTCAGAAGTACATTTGAACCTGATCGGTTAAAAATAGGCATTTTGTCCGTCCATGACAATGAATATTTTATGGATTATAATTTTAGTCAGCGATCATGGCAACCAAATTTTATCAGATTTCAACTCCTTCAGTGATGCCCATCACAATGAAAAATAAAATAGCTCTCTTCAATTAAATACTTATTTTCCACAGGCCTTCAAACTTTCAAAATTTGTCAAAAGTCCGTCCGTGACTAACCAATCAGCCTCATATATACTCGGGTATCAAAAATCTCTGACAGATCTCTGGCATGTATTGAAGGTATAGCAGCTTTGGATTTGTCAATGGGCATGTGCCCTCCCCTCCTTCACCCCTGGATCCAAAACTCTGGAAAGTGTCATATTAAGAAGTTTATGATACTTATATATAGTTATCTCTATGTGTTGTGGATAAAAAGCTAGCACGTGCCTGAATGTACCTTGAAGTTTTTGGCATTTCATGCTCTTTAATTTCATATTTTTCCTGATGCAGGGTGTGAGGAAAACCAGGAGATTCCTTCTAGAGTGGCTGTCATTCCTCCATCGTTACATCCCGGTTGGACTCCTGGAGAGATTGCCACAGAAGATTAATGAAAGACCTCCATACTTTGTTGGTAGGGACAATCTGGAGACACTCATGGCCAGTGCAAATTGTGCTGACTGGGTGAAAATCAGGTAAGATCATAAATGGATAAAATGTTATTCCTAGAGGAAATTTTAATCCTGAGGGGGGTGCCAGGGGGTTATTGTCCTTAAGTGGCTGTCTAATCTCAAGTAGGACTCCTAGAGATTTGCTGCTGAAGATCAATGAAAGAACTCCATACTTTGTGGGTCATGGTGATTGCAAATTGTGCAGACTTGGTGAAAATTAGGTGAAATGTAATTCAGGATATTTCTTTGGGGGAGGGGCCTCTACAGTATATGTTGGCAGGTAGGGAAATGCTGATTCTCCAAGGAAAAAATCTTTCTCATGCCTGACCCCGAAGTATTTGAAATAGTTTTTATCAAATAAGTATTTTTCATAATAATTTGAGAAAAATGGATGATTTGGGTACTTTTGTATACAAGAGAAATGCAGAATAGTTAAATCATAGCCTGCCAAACATGTTGGTTATCTTGACTTTCAAACATTCATTATTTATCTGATTTTCTCAAATTTTCACTGACCTGTTCTATGATTATGCCCAAAAAACTCTTTAAATTCCATAATAACATTTCTTTCAAATGGAGCTAAGTTACAGTTTCTCCCAGTGAACATATGTTTCCTTTGTGTTCTTTGCTCATTTTTTTTTCTGATTATTTTATTTCAGTGAAATGTTCCTTGGTCCTGTACCTGATGACTTTCAGTTCCTACCAAAGCATAAAGCAAACTCCTACAAGTGAAGCTGATAAAGTCCCATGTAGCCAAGATCTTGCAGGAGTTAATGGCACGATCAACCTCAGATGTAGACATCAGGAAATATGTAACCCGACAGCTCAAATACCAAAGTCACAAAACTGACAATGAGGCATGTGGGGTAAAGGATGATTTTCTTTCGGAAGAGATAATGTTTACTCATTGTAAAATGTGTTATCTAAGTAGAGTTTTACTGGAGTTAACTACAAGTGTTTTGTATAATCATATATCCTTGGACAGCTTGGAATCTCTATTTTCAGACAATATACTAAACAACAATTAATTCTGGTGGTTTATTGTTGGTTAAGAGCCACAGGTCTCATGTCCTATTTTTATTTATTTTTATTTTTTTTTTTGCCTTATGCATTACCAAAATGTTCATTTTAATATGTATTGTGGCTTTTTATGACTATTTGGATGCAATATCGATTTCTAAGAGATATTATGATGGTTAATTTGTTGCCCTATGAATTTATATTTTTATGTGGCCCCAGTGGTTCCTGACTCAGGCTCTTGCTTTTAAAATTACAGGCCTTTTAAACAGTGTATTAAAAAAGGATTTTTATTGACCTATATATGTAATAAAACACTATAAGGAAAGTTTTACCTCAATCATGATATAAGTATAGGAGATAGAAAAGTATTATTTGACTTACAACTATATAGAACTATTGTTAAAGACGGGTATAATGTGACATGCAACTTTAGATGTGTTTGATTATACTCTCCATTGAAGACTTTCTCTCTTCTTTCTTTATTGAACTTTTTGTCTAGATATTGGCCGTTTCACAGAAGTTGTTTGCATTAACAAGTTCCGATCATTTATACAGTGAAACTTCATTATAAGAAATGCTTTGGAACTGAGGAAATTTCCTTGTTATATTGAAACCTTGTTACAGTATATCAGGGCTGAAACACAATATAATACAAAAAATGGGACTATCAAAATTACCTTGTTATAATGAGAGTTTGTTAGCAGTGTTCTTTATAATGAGGTCCCACTGTATAAGCTGGTGAACCATTCCGTATTTCCATTTGACTGGTTCTTTACAAACATATAGGTTTAAACGTGACATAAACATTCTTCATTGTTTTTTAATTGGCTTGCACGATTATTTAGAGAATTAAGTGGATGTTCGACCTGTTCCGCCCTCCAAAGGTGGTGCCGGAGGCATTTTGTTTTCAGGTCCGTCCAGCTTTCTCATTAATGCGATATCTCAAGAACCATTTGAGGTATGGACTTCAAACTTGTTGCTACTATGCAGCACAATCGTGAAACACACTGATTAGATTTTGGAGTAAGTAGGTCAAAGGTTGAAGGTCATAGTGGTCCTTTACCATGAAATTCTGGTTTTTAGCTCATTGCAATATCTCTTGAACAATTGAGGCATTAACTTCAAACTTGGTACTAGTATGCATCACCATAGTGAGACAAACTGATTTGATTATTATTTACTTAGGTCAAAGTTTACAGGTCGTAGAGGTCAGTATACGTGAAATAAATGTGTTTTGTAGTTTTGTTATCACCATATCTCAACTATTATAGCTGTGACCTTCAAACTTGTTACTAGTATGCATCATCATAGTGAGACAAAGTGATTAGATTTGAGGTTTAGTAGGTCAAAGGTCATACCGGTCAGTATGCATGAAATCAAAGATTTGCTAGTTTTGTTATCACCATATCTCAACTATTTTGTTTGCATAACCAGGAGGAGATAAAGTGATCAGACTTTTAGGTTGTAAGGTCAAAGGTAAAAAAAAAGTAAATTAACATGTAAGTGTAGGCTTTTTATTCTGGTTATCAAATTATTTCAAGAACAGTTTGAGCCATGAACTTAACTGAATTTAGGCGGACACGTTTACATGTAGGAGACGCAGTTCATCTTGCTAAAAAGTAGTTTTCAAGTGAGTAATTGTACAAGGAAGGAGGTATTTGTTCTGATACAGAATTATGTAACCATGAGACAAGCTGGGGGGGGGGGGGGGGGGGGGGGGGGAGGATGTCTCATTGAGACCTGTACATCATCTGCATAAATCACTTTCTGAAAAGCGCCCTAAACGGGTATTGCAGTAGCCGAGTAGTTTTGATACAATAAACCGGTAAATCCATCTAACATCTCTCACTTTTATACCCTTTCTGCGGATCTTCTTCTTATCACCTCAGAATTTGAAACCCTTTTTCTTGATTTTTGCTGTTTTTGATACCCTAAACGCGTAACCTGGGTTATGCGCCTAATGCTGAAAAAGTACCCTTTTTATTCATTATCGTGTACGCAGATGATGTACAGGCCTCAGTGAGACATGCCCCCCCCCCCCCGTGGAGACAAGTTATATTTTACCAGTATGACTTTCATTAATCCTAACCATATTATTTCATATTACATATATATATATATATATATATATATATATATATATATACAGTTGGAGCCAAAAGTTTACATACACCTGGGCATTTCCAGAGAAAATGCTCACTTGCACCCCCCCCCAAAAAAAAAAAAAAAATTTACTATATCTTCAGAAATATTTGTGCTACCATGACAAATCTGATGTCAAATAAAAGAGCTTATCACGCTCTTTCATTTATAGTGCTAGAAATAATACTCGGATCAGAGTCATGATGAGTCTCAAATTTTCGACCTTTTATTTCAGATCATCTTCAGGAACTAAAACATTAGTGATCATGAACTGTTTTTATATAGTCTGGAAGTTTGACGTCAAGTCAACTCAATCAGATAAATTACAAACAGAAAAGGAATGAGATTAAAAGTTACAAAGGAGAGTGGTTGAGAAGTATACCAACAAATGAAAACTCTGGTAATAATGGATGCTCTTTCATCTGACTGGTATGTCATTAGGGCTGAAGTATATCTCAGTGAGATTTGGGCAAAATTTGATGTCAATCTTAACCAAAATATTTAATGTTTTTGGCTCACTATTCCTCACCAAAAGCATTTCAGATTTGAATTTTGCTGTAAATTTAAATGAATGGAACAGATACGACTGATAAGAGGGTGGCATAATGCTTGTGTTGAGGAATGATGTGGAAAAATATAAAGTGTTTTTATCCAAGATTGACATCAAATTTTGCCCAAATGTTAGTTAATGTTTTTTCAAAGAAAATCACACCTCATTGTACTTCAGTCCTAATGGCATGCCAGTCAATAGTAAGAGCGGGATAAGCTCTTTTGTGTGATACCAAATTTGTCATGGTAGCACAAATATTTCTGGAGATACAGTAGATTTTTATGACTTTTGTCAAGTGAACAATTTTTTGTGGAATTGCCCAGGTGTACGTAAACTTTAGGCTCCAACTGTATAAGAAGCAAAGCTGCCCTATTTGCAATCAATAGAGAGAGTACTAAATCCCGATTATTATGTGTTGATCCAGTTGTGGAATCAATAACATTGTAATGTGAGAAACATGAAAAAAAATTGAGGAAGCTTGTTTTGATTATTGCCTTGTCTAATAAAGTGTGATTTCTTATGATGAATGTAGATTTCTATGTTATTTTATGTTTTTGTAGAACATGTATTTGTTCGATGTTTAGATAAATGATTGTTTGCCTGGTCAATCCTCATTTCATCCACCTAGTAAGACCGGTACCCCTTCCCTCATGATGCCAATGCCTCCTTAAAGATAAAGTTGAGTTCTGGTCATGCGAACAATTAGGAAAGGTTGATCATATAGTACGTAAGAATTGGTGTATGCTATAAGGATTTGGAATCACCACAATGAGGTGAAATTGACTCAATCCTGCTGAGAGTCACATGCACTGCATGCAGAAATGTGTATATGGGACTACACACACACACACGTGTTCGGCCCGCACACTTCAGCTGTTTCTTGTCATACATGTATTTTGAATGTGAGGGCATTTGAAGAGCAATCTTTTTCAGGGGACATTTCTATTATGATAATCTTCCAAACTGACAGAGAAAATGAGAAAGCTCACAAATTATTTTTGGTCTTTCCCAGAACTGAACTGAAATTCAATCCATCTAAATGCCAAACCATGCAAGTGACAAGGAGTAGGAAACCAAGGGCTTTCTTGTACAGTATGCATGGAGTACGTTTGTTATCCGTCAAGCAAACCACCTATCTGGGAGTCCATCTGTCCAGTGATATGTCCTGGAACAACCACGTCAACCACGTTGTAAGTGATGCAAGCAAGATTCTAGGATTCATCCGTAGGAACTTGTCCAGATGCGATGGTAAAGTAAAAGCTGCTGCTTACAGAGCACTGGTACTTCCCAAGCTTGAATATGCATCGACTGTATGGGATCCACATCAAGCCTGTCTGGTGGATAAACTGGAGATGGTACAAAGAAGGGCAGCACGATTTGTAATGATTATCGTCGCACTACAAGCGTCTCTGAGTTACTCAGATTACTGGAGTGGCCTTCTCTCCAACAACGAAGGAAAGACAGCAGACTAACCCTATTTTACAAGGCACTCCGAAAGGAAGCTGCTGTAGACATCCCTGAATATGTGCTGGCAGCACCAAGATCAGTGAGAGAGAATCCCAACCGTTTAATACCACTTCAGTGCCGAACAAAAGCTTACCTCAGCAGTTTTATACCAAACACAATAAAAGATTGGAACAATCTCCCGCCAGGGGTAAAAAATTTCAACTCGACACAGACCTTTAAAATTATATCTCGAAAGGAGTCATTTACCAGAGTAAATTGCACGTTGCACGGAAGCGACATCACATCTAGACGTTAGTGCTTCCAAGCGATGTCTGGATACCCCCTTTCTGAGATTCTGAGATTCTGAGATTCTGAACCTTCTCTTTAATGGCTGGACCCACACTACGTCACATTTGAGCCGCTAGAATACAGAAATGATTACGGAGGTGGTTTTCAGCTCAGGCTGGGGGGGGGGGGGGGGGGAGTTATCATTTCACATTCCCCCCCCCCCTTCCATGTCTCTATCTTATGTTATTTTATGAAGTAATTAATTCTATCTTCAAGATCTTCAGTAGATATTGAATTATTCTTTAGATCTATACACGAGCTCGATGTATGCTTGTTATTAATGATGGACTTATGTATATATAACTGGTTAACTTCTGCCCGAGGATTTGGTCATGTAAGACAGAGAAAGGGCAGAAGCGAGCGAGAGCGAGAAAGAGAGAGAGAGAGAGAGTGATTCGAAAGCCGAGAGTAATATTTCAGGTTTGCAATCATTTGTTAAACGTAGTGCACTATTCCAATCTAAACAAAACTAACCTACCATATAAGCACCAATGCAGCCAACATGCGAACAAGGTTCCCATCGAAGTTGTTACGTTTTAGGAATCATGACCTATTTTTGACTTGTACAAATTACTGGAGATGCTGCTACTGTTATGTGCATTAACTTGATTTAAAAAAAAATGATATGTTGTGGCAAAGGAAACTACATATATATTAGTTTGCACGCAAAATGCAACCCTGATTTTCTCCATGGCTGTGTATGTCATGTATATCAATTTTCTGTATCTTCTACCACAGTCTATATAATTTACAACATTTGTATATCTTCTACCTCCGGTCGTATCATCGCTGTCTTTGATTTCTAGGGGACAGCGACAATGGAACAGAATCATATTTTCAAAAGGGACAGATTGGTCATGAAACTGGCGTTAGAAAAGTATGGCAGTGCTTTGTTTTGTACATTTATTGATTAATTCATGGATGTCAGCATTGCAGCCCAAGGGCTGAATTATAGGAAATTTCCGTCGGTGATAAAAAAAAAAAAAAAGAGTACATGTATTAAAGAAGGAAGAAAGAAAGAAAGAGAGAGAGAGAGAGAGAGAGAGAGAGATGGGGAACAGAACATCAAATAGAGGGAAGCAGAATAGATGGAAATACAAGAGGGGGGAGCAGGGAGTGGAGACAGTGAGTAGTAAAGAGAGGAGATATAAGAAGGAAGGTGTTGGATACATTAACATGGGCGTCAATCCTGGGGGGGACGGGGGACACGTCCCCCCCACGAATTTTCAGGTGGCGAAATGTCCCCCCCCACGATTTGGGGTTAAAATCTTTTCTTTCTTTTTTTCTTTCTCTCTTTCTCTCTGTGTTGACTTTTTTTTTTTTTTTTTTTTTTTTTTTTACTTTCCAAAAGTTGCTAGCTGAACTAAAGTGTTCCCACTGTTTACGGGACTGTTTATACGTTATTTTGGACCATTCATCTTTTCCCCGGCCCCCGGATTTGCTCAATGAAATCTACGGTAGATATGTGTAACGCGAGTGTACGATCGGCCAGCCACGGTCCAGCATTCAGTGCCCGTACATACAGTACGCATCCGCCGCGCCCTATACGCTGCTGCGCCGGCCGGCCGGCCGGCCATGTGCACGCATTACAACTTTTGAACTTTGAGAACATCAAGATGGCAAGATCATCGAGGGCAAAAAAGGAAATTACAAAGCTTAGACCCTAACTAAAATTCCAAATTTCCTCTTGCTCTCTAGCTGTCATCTTAGTCTGATTGTGAGAGTCTAATGGGATGTTGCAAGAAACTTATATGCAATCGATAGCAATTTTCATTCCGGGTTTTCATTTGCAAATTTACAAGTCAATGGATAGATCAATTTCAACTACAGCAAATCACTTTATACTTCCTATTGCAGGAAGCAGACAAGCAATCAATTGCAAATTTTCGATAAATTCCAAGACTTATGATTGATTCTTGGATCTAAAATTGACTTGCAATTGATTGCAAGTTTCTTGCAACGCCCCCTTATTTAGACTCAGTCTGAGACTGAGTAAGTAAGCCCTGTCCCAGCTTTTTGCCCTGGCCTAGCCTTGGCTTGACGTTAGGGCTAAAGTTAATTGTTTAGGCCTTGCCAAGAAGCCCAAATTGTCACTTGAGTGTTAAGTAGGCCCTACCATAGTAACTTTTACTAGTAGATTCTCTAACTTAATAATAAGTTAGGCTAGTACTATAGTAGTAGGTGGCCATATTTTCATTCAAATTTTTTTTTCAACTTTCAAAATAGGATCATATTTTCTATTTTGTATCATGTCCACAGTCCAAATTAAATGCAACACTACAGTTACATATGTGTCCACAAGGAAAAAAGAGAAAATAGAAAAAAAATAGCTTAAAAAATGTTAGGGGAAGAGAGAGAGGGAAAAAAAGGAGAGCAAGAAAGAGGAATAGAGAGATAGAGGGAGAGAGAGAGAGAGAGAGGGGGGGGGGCAGAATTGAATTCATACATAGATGCATTTTATTTAATGGCTACTCAAGTTTAGAAGACTCTAGTTTGAAATAAAAACAAAAATAATACAATTGACGAAAAATGCGCAACTGATCCAAGAGAGAAGTTTAATGATTGAATTAGAGTATTGATCCCCTAATGTCACGCAAAGAAAGAATTCCAGCTAGATACACTGAGGGACCGCAGCAATATGTTTCAGTATCTCTAGAAGAAAAGTATCGTGTGGAGTTCTTCAAGCTAATAGACAGTGCCCTTTCCAATTTCAGGATCTACTTCACCTCAACAGACATAGAACTAGAAGAACAGAAAAGACTGGCATCGATTCTACTATGTGGATCAATAGATGATGATCTCATTGACAAGTTTGAATTGGGGATGGTCTTAGGTGTGAATTGGTCTTCTTCCGACATCAGTTCAAATATTCTTCTGTGGAAGAATGCAGGAAGGCATTTCAGGGCATGATTCCGGAAGTTAGGGGGATGTTCCCAAATGTTGAGCAACTTCTGAGACTCTTGCTTGTTTCACCAGCAAGTTCTTGCCAAGCAGAGAGATCTTTCAGTGCCCTAAGACGTGTAAAAACATGTCTCAGAAATACCATGAAGCAGGAGATATTGAAACATGTCATGTTGTGCCATGTCCATAGGGAGCGACTTGCACATGTCAAAGCCAGGGACATAGCTGCTGCATTTGTTCAAAACTCAGAAAGCAGAGAACGAATATTTGGAAGAATAAAATGAAACTTTCACCACATTTTCCATGCAAAAAAGGAAATGTAATTATACATGCTAAGAAAGGATGATATCAACGCCAAATTTGTAGGGAACTATGTGTATTGTATTTCTAGAAATCACATGTAAGATATGTAACATTGACTACCTTGTGTGGGACTTTTGTGTCTTTCTGAGTATCGTATTCTGCTTTATCAAAATATAAAAATAATTAAAATGCATTGTTTTGTTTTGAGGGTGATATTAATTCATTTTGATGATTCATCATAGAATGTAATAATATAACTGTTGACTAGTTCAATCATAAAATTTGAATGGAACAGCATATATAGTGTAATGTTGTTATTTATTTATTTTTTTGCAAAAAAATATGATCAGTGATCAATCATGTCAAATGCTTGGGCGAAGTATAGAAATATACCAAGTGCCGTCACTTGCCTATCATAAACACTATCAAAGTCACGAATGAGTGTTTGTTTTTTTAGCCTTTTCTGAATCCTTACAGGTGTTCACAGAGATTAAGAGAACATTATTTTTCTGAGTTTCTCTGAATTAAGATAATCCATGCCGTCAAACCCCCTTTGGCAGAATAATGTTATAAACGATGTACGAGAGGGATAGATAAAGAGATAGAAAGAGAGATATAGAGAGAGAGATAGAGAGAGAAGGAGAGAGTTTATAGAGAAATAGGGAGAGAGATAGAGGGAGAGATAAATTGAGAGATAGAGATAGAGGGGAGATAAAGAGAGGGTGAGAGATAGAGAGAGATAAAGATATAGAGAGACGGAGAGATAGATGGATAGAATACAGAGAAAGAGAGATATAGAGGGGAGACGTCCACTCCGTTCACGTTCACCACAGTTGTATTGTAACCCGTTTGGCATCATTTTTTTACAGAACGTAGTGATGAGAACGACTGAACGAGTCTGGTGTGATGGGGGCTTTATGAAACCAAGATGAGCGCGCCATTGCGGTCCTTGCTTTAATATGCCCCTCAGTTTTTCCCCTATAGATATAAGGGTTTCTAAATTATTGACAAATTCTGTTAATCAAAAGTAAGTTATATATTATGGAACATTTTCACTTTTTAGGAAAAAAATGCAAACATTAAACCTTTCGTATATTATTTTGTTTTATTCAGTCTATATATTTCTCTGTTTCTGATACTAAATTTATATTGGGAGGGGGGGGGTGTTAACTCGTATGCCACACCATACCCTGCAAACACCGCATTCTATGTCCTCCGACCCCACCCCCCCCCCCCCCCAAATCCTCACTGAACTTGTGTCCCCCCCACGGTCTAATTCGGATTGACGCCCATGGATACATAGAGATAGTGAGTGAGTATGAGAAAGAGAAGGGAACTGCGAGAAAAGGGAAGGGAGCGGAAGAGATGGGAATAGAGGCAATGATAAAGAGAGAGAGAGAGAGGGGGGGGGGGGAGGGGGGGAGTAGGGATTGGAGACAGTGAGTGGTAAAGAGAGGAGATATAAGAAGAGGGTGTGGGATACACACAGAGAGAGTGAGTATGAGAAAGAGAAGGGAACTGCGAGAAAAGGGAAGGGAGCGGAAGAGATGGGAATAGAGGCAATGATAAAGAGAGAGAGAGAGAGGGGGGGGGGGGGGGGGGGGGGGGGGGGGGAGGGGGGGAGTAGGATTGGAGACAGTGAGTGGTAAAGAGAGGAGATATAAGAAGAGGGTGTGGGATACACACAGAGAGAGTGAGTATGAGAAAGAGAAGGGAACTGCGAGAAAAGGGAAGGGAGTGGAAGAGATGGGAATAGAGGCAATGATAAAGAGAGAGAGAGAGAGAGAGGAGGGGAGGGGGGGAGTAGGGATTGGAGACAGTGAGTGGTAAAGAGAGGAGATATAAGAAGAGGGTGTGGGATACACACAGAGAGAGTGAGTATGAGAAAGAGAAGGGAACTGCGAGAAAAGGGAAGGGAGCGGAAGAGATGGGAATAGAGGCAATGATAAAGAGAGAGAGAGAGAGAGGGGGGGGGGGGGGGGGGAGGGGGGAGTAGGGATTGGAGACAGTGAGTGGTAAAGAGAGGAGATATAAGAAGAGGGTGTGGGATACACACAGAGAGAGTGAGTATGAGAAAGAGAAGGGAACTGCGAGAAAAGGGAAGGGAGCGGAAGAGATGGGAATAGAGGCAATGATAAAGAGAGAGAGAGAGAGAGGAGGGAGGGGAGGGGGGAGTAGGGATTGGAGACAGTGAGTGGTAAAGAGAGGAGATATAAGAAGAGGGTGTGGGATACACACAGAGAGAATGAGTATGAGAAAGAGAAGGGAACTGCGAGAAAAGGGAAGGGAGCGGAAGAGATGGGAATAGAGGCAATGATAAAGAGAGAGAGAGGAGGGAGGGGAGGGGGGGAGTAGGGATTGGAGACAGTGAGTGGTAAAGAGAGGAGATATAAGAAGAGGGTGTGGGATACACACAGAGAGAGTGAGTATGAGAAAGAGAAGGGAACTGCGAGAAAAGGGAAGGGAGCGGAAGAGATGGGAATAGAGGCAATGATAAAGAGAGAGAGAGAGAGAGGAGGGAGGGGGGGAGTAGGATTGGAGACAGTGAGTGGTAAAGAGAGGAGATATAAGAAGAGGGTGTGGGATACACACAGAGAGAGTGAGTATGAGAAAGAGAAGGGAACTGCGAGAAAAGGGAAGGGAGCGGAAGAGATGGGAATAGAGGCAATGATAAAGAGAGAGAGAGAGGAGGGAGGGGAGGGGGGAGTAGGGATTGGAGACAGTGAGTGGTAAAGAGAGGAGATATAAGAAGAGGGTGTGGGATACACACAGAGAGAGTGAGTATGAGAAAGAGAAGGGAACTGTGAGAAAAGGGAAGGGAGTGGAAGAGATGGGAATAGAGGCAATAATAAAGAAATAGATAAAAGGAAGGGTAGAATATATAGAGTGGATAAATAGTGATAAAAGGTTGAAAATGTGTGTGTGAGAGAGAGAGAGAGAGAAAGAGAGATGAAGAATAGAGGAAAAGAGGTGTGATATTGAAAGAAAGAGAGGGGGGGATAGAGCGTGGTGATAGCGACGAGAAGAGGGGACAAGAACGTGGTGACGTGAGGAGGGGGGGAGGGGGATGTCAATATCGTGTTGATAGCGAAAGGGGCAAGAGCGTGGTGACGGGGGAGCAAGAGCTGGAAAGTAAACGCAAGGGAAATGATGGCAATGGAAGAAAGACGATGAAATGAATATGGAGATAGGATCGAGATACCTTGTATGAGAGAAAGGAGAGAGAGGGAGAGGGGGGGGGGGTAAACTGAGTGATACAAGTGGAAGAGCGGGCGGAAAATGGAGGTGGGATATTTAAAAAAATGAGAGAAGAGGGAGAGAGAGAAAAATAGTAGAGATCAAGAGAGGAATTGAAGGAAAGGGAGGGAGAGAGAGAGAGAGAAAGAAAGCAAACTGAATGATTGCAGGATATACGGGGAATAGAGGGCAGAAGATGTAGCATAGTACTGGTAGTAGTCTTTATTGGATAACTGGTTTAGCACAAGGCTAATCTGCGACAAGGTCCTTTGCACAGAATTAATATATTTAAAACATTACCAGATAAGCATGAAAATAAATGCGGAAAACAAAACAGAAGATGTAATGATAAAAAAAGAGAGGGAGAGAGGAAAACAGATAGTGGCGATCGAGAGAGGGAAAGAGAGGGAGAGAGAGAGAGAGAGAGAGAGATAAAGAGACTAGGGGAGAGAAAATTCAGGGTATGTAGATACGACCTTTCTCTTCTTTCCCGTTTGCACGAGCGCTTCAATTAAATCCCAACGCTACAGTCGATTACAGAAGATGGCAAGGTATAGGCCCCTGCTGTTTTCATCTTCAAAAACCGCACCACGCCCAGTTACAAACTTTCTTCTGAAGCAGTCAAATCGTGGTGCGCTCACCTGTGCATAGATGAGACTGACAATTTCCACAATAAATTCACAATCAACTTTTTATTCACCTGCATCTCCTCGGAAACGTCGCTCCGTACTCCAAGAAATCTCCAAGGCCCGTCTTTGCGCTTAATCAAAACAAAAATGTCGGCATATTTGTTCTACGTTTACGTCCGACTCATCTCTCTTGCTGTTGGTGTGTCTATAAATGCTTTCACGCTGTTTCTCATCATCTACAACTCCAAGTTGCGGGCCCAGCGCAACATCTTCACTTTTAATCTCGCTTTGGCAGACTTTGTTGCTGCCACGTGTGAGATAGTGCGTGCAACACTAGTAAGTATAGTTTCGCGCTGCGTGAAACTTATCTTTTTAAATGCGGTATATTTCTGATTTGTTCCTTTTACGTGTCTAATCATGATGTATTGTTTGCTTTATGTTATAAGTCAACACTAAATATACATGTACATAACACAAAAGCAGTCGTAATTATATTACTATGTGAAAAAAGAATGCTAAATAAAAACTAAGAACCTAAACAACAAAATAACAAAAATACAGATTGAAATGATTCTTTCTTCTTTTTTTTTAAAGAGGGAAATTTTGAAATAGTTAGTTTATTTGGGATGTTGTATTCCTTTTGAATTATCTGCAATGACTGCTTTTATTCATACCAGAGGAGCCCGCTATATATTAAAAGCCTACTGTTTTTAAAAAGTTATATTCCGTCATACTTCATGCAAAAATGCAAATATGTTCCATGTACACTGAAATAAAATGTAGATATATATCTGCATAAATCCATCTCCATGTGTTGGTGCATTTCCTTCATTTTTGTTTGTACTAGTATAATTATGTATTTATATGTGTTTATATGTGTTTATGAATTTATGTTTTTATTTTTTGTATGTATGTATTTACACATTTCTTTCACTTTCGTGATTTGAAAGAAAATGAAAAACAAACATATTCTTAATGCTTATTTATTGAATTTGTTTGTATTTCATATAATAGAATTAACTTTTTTATTGCTTGTGATTTTATACAGATGCGTAGTATACCAAAAATAATACTAAACTGGAAAATGACACTAAAAAGCCACGCCCTATACATGCATTTGCCATAAAACGGTAGTACATAAGTATATACAACAAACTTTGTCATGTTTGTTATAAATGATTATAACTGTTTTGCTTGAAATGCAATGAGTTTCGCCAACATTTTAGATCAGAATTATTTAAGCAGGTTTCACTCAACTTCCAGAAGGGCTTGTAAACGCCTTTTACTTGTAATTTGTAAATTGTAATTTATAAGCTCTCAAATTATCACCAGATAATTCCATGGAGAATATAATATCGCAAAAAAAAAAAAAAAAATGATTCCACAGTCCGATGACTTTTTCACTAAGTGCGTCCCTAGAAAAGTTAGCAGTTGGAAAAAGTCTCCCCAAATTAATATTTCAAAATAATTTCACGAAATTTTTATGCTATGGATTAGCTTAGAGAACTCTTCTTTTAAATGATACCAAAACAGCTAACGATATTTTACGTTTGAGTAAGCAAACGTCACTTTTGTGAAAGGGTGCAAACTCCACATTTCACACAAATGCTTGTATTTGTTCTGGCTGGTATCAGCAAAATTTAGAGTCTCCAAAAGGTGTGGAAATTTTCACATTCAGCTCATCAAAAGTCATTTATGCAAGAACAGATTATGAGAAATGAAAATTAGAGAATAATAGTTGCGTTATTATTCTCTTATTTTCATTTCTCACAATTACTTTTATTACGGGGATGCCACAGTAGGAATTTGATTTTTGACATATGTTCAATATGTCACGTTTTTAAACAATGCCGGACAACGATCAATATTCCACAACCTACGGGTGTAAATCCCGGGAACGAGGGTATACATCTCCCTACTTTAGGGGAAGGGGATGGCTTGTACTTTTTCTTTTCAAAATCTCACATTCATCTCCATTACTTTTTTGTTTTAAATATTCTTTATTTCATTTTTTTCAGTGAAATCAATATTCTTAACAAAATAGAAAAGTTACAATCACGAATAAAGTATAAACAAAAACTTTTACAATTTACAAGTAAATCTATACGTTACACTTAAAAATGTATACATTCAAGGAAGAACAAATAAGTTATACATACATGTATTTGTAATCCACTTAAGATCTCAGCTTATTTGAATTCTACAGTTTAAAACTGGAAATATATCTTTAATATAACTTTTCCTTTTCTGTTTTTTTTTTCACTGAAAAAAAATGCATAAAAGATAAAAATGAGTGAAAAGAAAGGAAAAAGGAAAGATGAGGGGGGGGGAGAGAAAAAGATAGATACACTCGCACATCGCAACACAATAACTCACCCCTTCCCCGCCCAAATTCCTGAGCGCCCCTCTCCGCAATCCGTGACTTGCAAGAAACGTGAGATCTGCAGACAACCAATGACATAAAAAAGCAATGTCCCTTGGGATGGAAGTACAATCCATTTATAGTTCTTAATTAACATATTTTTTGTCCTTAGCATTTCGCATCCAAAAGACTCCTCCTTTTATGAAAAAACAAAAGCTTCCTTTTTCTTTAAGTGTAGTGATAGTATGCGATCTAGTGCTATAATTATATCTTCTTCTTTTTTCAACTTGATTTCCTACCAATATTTCTCTCACATCTTTGCTGTTAGGCGGTATATCTCTCTTCCTGTATTGAAATATCAAATATTTTATTAACAATATTACATGATTCAAATGAATTTCCCCACATCGCCCAAAGTCACATCAAAACAAATTCCCTATATATTCCATGAACTAAAACCTCTTCTAGTAAAATATGCGTGTGTTTTCAATTCACCATCTTTATCCACAATATGTTCCAATCTGACTATGCCTTTTGATATTATATCTACATGATAGAAAGGAAAACCTCGAAAACTTATATGTTTGTTGTTAGAAATAACTTCATTACCTATATAATTGACATAGATTCGTCTTAAATCCCCCTCTCTTCTAAACATGTCTCTAATAGTTCACATAGAATGGCGGTAAAGATAATTTCACTGAGAAGAAAATGTTTCCATTCATTTGCTGGTCTCTTAACCCACATAATTTTTTTAACTTTAATCAAAAATTCAAAATTCATCATTTTAAATCCCCCGTTCTTATAATCTAGAAACATCATCGTTCGTTTTAGCTTGTTTTTTCCTCTCCCTAAAAATGCAAGTCTTTTTTTTTTTCAAGTTCATGAAATACCGAATGAGGAATTGAGTAAGTGACGCAATAAACATTAACTTAGAGTATATAAACATTTTTAAAAGATTAATTTTACCCATTAAGATTAAGTCTCGCTGTTTTCACCATGAAAGGGATTTTAAAATTTTATTTAGAATTTCCTTATAGTTCTCTTTTACTTGTATATCTTAACTGAAAAATACTCCCAGTATTTTTTAAATGGTAATATTTTTCCCTAAGGGAATATACCTGTGATTTCCTGACAAGAACCTAGTAACATAATAAATGTCTTTTCTGTGTTCATTTTCAGTCCAGATACTTGTAAAATTTCCAAATATTACTTCCAATCGCTTCATCCGCATAAAGTACCTGTTTCACCTCTGCGCCTCCAAATTGCAACCTGAGACCAAATCATCTTTTCGAATCGCGTGAGCTAGGGTTTCAGTGCAAAGAATGAACAAGTAGGGAGATAATGGATCTCTTTGCCTTACCTTCATATCAACCTTGAAATACCCAGTAGAATATCCTCCATTAAAAACACAGCTAAGAGTGTTATTATACATCAATCCATTTACGAAAGGACGGGCCAGCGCCAAAGGAATATAACACGTTTTGTCAATATATATGTGAAACCGAATCAAAGGCTTTTTCCAAATCACTGGCAACTAAAAACCAGGTAAATCGTTATTCAAGGCATAACATATCATATCATCTATTTTCCTTATGGCTTCATCTATATTTCTATTTTCCATATAACCTACTTGGTCTGGTAAAAAAATTTCATCAAAAACTTCTTTCAGTCTTGTTGAGACTAAGTATTTTAGTAAGAATTTTGTAGTCACCATTTAAAAGGGATATTAGCCTATAATGCTTAAACATCAGTGAATCTTTTCCCTCTTTTGTAATCAAAGCTTGTTTTTTAGAATCCGCTATTTCACTAACTTGAAACGCTTCATTTAAATTTGCAACTACCTAGATCTCCTATAACCGACCAGAAAGTATTGCAAAAATTCAACAGTTAACCCATCATTTTCCGATGACTTATTTAATTTAATTTGATTTAAAACATGCAGTCAAACGTTCCCTCTCCTAAATAATTCCTTCCTTAGAATCAGCACTTAGCTCTATACTATTAGCCATCTTCGTTTCTACACTTCCATAAAGGTGACTATCAAACAGTTTGATTTTTTTTATAATTTCATTTTCATCACAGCTTATATCACCATTCGTTCAATATAACTTCCGAATCACACTTTTGATTTTATTTAATTTCAATAACTGACTAAAAAATGGGGGTTTCGCTCCCCATTTTTATATACCAAGAAGCTCTGGACCTAACTTTAAATCCCTCATTAACATAATTCTTTATATACCTTTAAACTCTAATCTTTCAACTATATCGTCATTTGTGCTACTTATTATTTTCCTTTCAAATTTCTTGGATTTCTTTTTCCAGGGATTCATTTTTTTCCCTTCCTTTTTTCTTTTGCAATCTGCTAAGAATATTTTTGAGTGAAACTGTGTATTTTCATTTTTGAAAGTTCCAAAGTAACCGTTTATCTTTAATTTCTGACTCGTTTTTTAATCTTTTTATTTCCTTTCATTTTATTGATATACAAAACATCATGACATAGACTTATTAAATTTCCAATAGGAAGCTTTTTTCTTCATAATATCACTCTTATTTTTAAAAAGGAGCAAATTGATCGCCGAATGATCAGGCGCAACTGATGAAATAATTTTCTCATTTTAAAGTGAATTCCTCGGAATTAGAAATCCAGAAATCTATTCGGCTTTCCATGAAATGTTTATTTTTTTTCTATATAAAAATTGACGTCGTAATGGGTTCCTTTGTCTCCAAATATCGATTAAGTTAAGTCGATCCATAAATTCTTCCATTTGCAAGTTGAACCTATTTTTATATGATGATAATTCCTCCAAATAATTGATCTAAGTCAAAGTTTCTGATCATATTAAAGTCTCCACCAATGTTATTATCAAACTATCTTCTGTAGTTATTTTATTCATTTCCCCGAGACAAATCTTGCAAAAGATCAATTTGTTCTGTTTCCTTATTTCTAGTTGGAAAGTATACTTTACATAAGACTACCTTTAATCCATAAATGCCACATCGTATTAATATATACCGCCCATCTGTACATTTTACTATTTCCTCTAGCTGGAAATCCAGATAGGAATAATTAAAACCGGAACACATTTAAAGCATGAGTTGTACCATGCTCAATCCCCCCCCCCCCCCCCCCCCCCCTCCGCACTCCTCGGAACGGATTTACGTCACTGCTTCAAACTATTCAAAAAAATTTGTTTCACAAGGTTACAGAAAGAAATGCTACTTGGATTGTAAACAGCAAAGTAATTATGAATCTCAACGTGAAAAAAGAACTAAGTGCATTTAGTGATATTCTGCCGTGTAAGAGAGATTAATTTTGTATCACTATAATGTAGTACTAGTCCTCACTTTGCGCGTGCCGTGGTACACGGCGCGGAAAGCGTAGCTAATGATTTTGGATAATCATAATTTGAGTAATTGTAGTCCGTAGACATTTTTCACAGGAGCTTATTTGGTTGTTAAGTATTTAACGATGTCGTCAGTGCGAGGAATACCCTCAACAGAAACCTTGCCATTTCGTTCTCTTACTCACCTATATAGCACACCTTTCTGTTCGGTTGCTAGGGGTTACGAATTGGTGACGATGTGTACTTGTTATTCAGGTGATTTAAAGTACACTGTGGTATACAGATATTCACAAGTTCACAAAAATCAATTACTTTAGACGTTAAAAACACAATACGAAATTTAAAGAACCGGTTGGAAGCTTTGGTTAACAGGTGCATGTCTCTCTGAATTGGGACTACATAAAGATATATTTTGGTATACATAAAACTGAATTAGAACATCACAAACATACTCTAACGAGCATAAATTATGATAAGATAAAAATAATAAAATAAAATATAATGAAATATGAATGAAAATGTATTCCCTGTACAAATTGACATTAAAAGGTTTCAATTAAATATTTTTAAAGAGTTTCGATTACTTCATGTGTGCTTAATGCTTAACGATGTTTATCCCATCACAGATGAGTGATTATTTCACTCCAAAATTGAAAATTAAATTAAAAAGACACCTAACTGATATGTACTCATTCCAAGTATATCGTGAAAATTAGCAACAAAAAAAACAAAAAAAAAAGAATCTTTAATATTAACGGTATACGGTGCAAGAAAATTGATGTATGACAGTTCACCATTTAAATTTCGTTCAAACTATATTTAGATTTTTTTTTATGACTATATTTTTTTTAACTTTCTCTTTAATATGAAACGGCGAGGATGGAAATGATTTTTAAAAAATTATGCTTTCGCAGAGTAAATGATTTTTATCTTTTTTCATATCCTTCAAATTTAATAACATGTAATTATGCTGAAGTTGACTGACGCAAATTATCACAATGTACAATTCATCATCATTATACATGTACATGTATCTATCTCACGTCGAAATGAACATTACGGTTGCAGTCAAGCACGAACGCATCTTATGTACAATTATTTCCAGGTACATGAGCTGCAATGGGTAAAATTATATTTTGTGATTGTGGATCGAGGAAAACAATATAAGAGAAAAAAATGTAAGAGTGATACAAATGCAACGCCAATCATGCAAATAGGCACTATAATGTAAACAATTTTCCACGAATATTAACTGCAACAAAGTAACAAATTCGTTTGGAGGTGGAGAAGGGAAGAAGGGAGTGGTGAACTGGAAAACATATACACAGGATACAAGAAACTATTATACAAGTGCAAATACTTGGTACAAGAGTCATGAAAAAACGTTTCGTTGACACACCGCAGTGTGTAATTCAATAAAGAACGTTAGGGTAGTTTTATAACTTGAGGTCAGATAACCATTTTATAAGGGCATGCGCTCAGAGAAGTAGACAGTGATACAGAAAATAAAAATAACTTATTATTGAACCTGATTCATTTTTCAGGAAGAGTATGGTACTTCCATCTATTACTAAATTTGTAAGAAACATTAAGGTTTTCAATAAGGTTTTGAATGTAAAAACCTTTAACGCAGTGAAGGGTAAATGGCACGAATTTGCAAATGTTTGATAGAATATAGCAGATACATTGATCGTAGCCCCCTCATGCAGTGTTTTGAATTTGCAGAATTTGAAAATAAAGCTTATAAGTAAACAGATTTACAACTCATACAATGAAAATACAGTATATAGATTGACAGATTTTCCACTGACTCACTCACTTGTTCATACTTTTCTAACATGCAAAACGAATACTCAAAGCCAGTGCAGCGTAAAATTCTTTCAAACTTGTTACTGTTTTTCTCATAAAATATCGAGTTTCCCCGAGCTTGGATAGGATGACAATATTGATATCATATATATTAATTTTAATATGAGGTACCTGTTCTTATTTTTTTTTTAATTAACGTTACGAAGATGGTGAAAGAACATGAAGAAATTCGTTTCTCTATCTTTTGTTTTACCAATATCATAGAACTACTATCACTGAATTGAACTTTGTAGGGTGTTTCGTCGACTATGCTAACAATATTAACCTAGTTAATGCACTGACCGTGTAAACCTTAATTAAATGATTTGGTAATCGAGAACTGGTGCTTCTATTACAATACCTCTTGATTTTCAAGTGACCCTTTCAACTTAAACTGGAATACTGGTGAATACAAGTGTTCATTATTTGTTGTGCGAATTTATCAAGATTTTTCCCGGTTATATAAAACTGAATTACAATACCGGTATATCAAATTTTCTTAATTTTTTTAACCTATTATCTTTGTTACTCATACACATCAATTTCGCGCGCAGAAGCAGGGTCGTCACCAGAATAATATCTTTGTAACTCATGCACATCAATTTCGCGAGCAGAAGGAGGGGCGTCACCAGAATATGTTGAATGGGATGGGGATCCCAAAATTTTACATTTACCGATATGAGTGGCTATATAGTCTACAGCCCACGAGACTAACAGCCCAAGAGACCGGCAAGTTGCTCTCGTGCACTCTAAAAACAATCTTAATCAAATATGACTAGAATCTAGTCAGATCTGATTAGAATAAAAATTTCCACGGTCACCTTTACTATTCTAGTCAAAACTACCAGCTTCGGGTTTGAAGTAAACAGAATCCTAGTAAAAATAAACAGAATCCTAGTAAAAACGGCAGAACCCTGGTCAAAATGACTAGAATCTGATTAAAGGAGAATGAAACCCTGCATGATGGGGAAATATCCATTTTATTGAAAAGAGAGGAAAGAGAGAAGCAATTTTTTAACAGTTCCATCAAAATCGGTTGAGAAATGAAAAAGTTATGAAAGTTTGAAAAGTCTCAATTTACTTTCTATGGCGATCCTCAAATTGGCAATGTTGCTTCAAAATGGCAGGTTTAGTAGTACACCTCTTAATATGTTTTGTACACAAAATTTCATATTTTCTCCATTATCTCTAAAGATGCTGCTTGCCTTTTTGTGAACTCACCATATGCTGTGTCAAATACATTTTCCCATGATATATCTTGAGCTAAGGAGACAAGCTGCACCTTGAGAGATAATGGGGAAAATATGAAATTTTGTGTACAAAACATATGGAGAGTTGTACTACTAAACAGTCACTTTGCAGTAACATTGCCAATTTGTGGATCGCTATAGAAAGTAAATTGACCAGGCGATCTGGTAAAAAAAAATGACTGGACGTTTTTTTTTACAGTGATGGGCCTTCTAGCCACTTTTCAGAGGGTTTACAAGATCGACGGCCCATGAGACCGACAGATCACGAGACCATAATAACGGTATAATGGCACCAACTATGGGGTGTAAATTTGATCCTTAAAAAATACATATATTATAGTTGCATCCTTGACTAAGTCCGACTAACTAGGGTGCAAAATCGAACATGTCAGGGGTGTCCATTAAGTGTGCAATACATAGAATTTGAACTAAACAATGGACGTGCTGCAATATTATTGTACCAGTTGCACTGATTAGGATGAAAATTTGAACCCTTTTTTCCCCCACAGCATGTGACGTATCATAGAAGCAATGTGTGTGTGTGTTCAAAATCTGATCAAGGTCGATAAACTGAAGTAATTTAAAAAAGCACTCAAGCATTGTCGGCTATTAAAAAAAACTGTTCCATTTTCATAAATTCTGAATTTTAAGTTGAAAGTTATATCAAAGTTAAAAGAACATAATGCCTTCGAAAATCAGAAACTTTTTTCATTTAAGAGAATTCGTTTGGGCTAACCAGCCACAAGAAGATCCAACATCCTAAATATCTGTTTCTATATCGTTTCGTTTACTTTTTTTACTTGTTTTTTCTCCCAACAGATCAGCGGAGATCTTGTCGACTGCACTCAGGTCATCTTCCACTGTGGCATCCTTGTCTCTGTCATGAGCGTGCTCGCTGTCGCCTGTTACCGCTTCATCGCCATCGCCTTCGACCCGTTCGGAAGTCGTAACCTAGTGACGACGCAACGCTGCGTGGTCGGCAGCGGGTTGATGTGGGTAGTCGTGACAGTACCACTGATGCTACTCTTCTACTGCTCCAGCGTGTACAGGGCCGTCCTCTTCACCATGATGCCGATCATCATCTTGACTAGTCTAGCCATAACGACATTCTGTTACTGTATGACCTACAGGGATATCTCCAACGCGTCCGGCAAGCAAAGTGTGGGTGGAGCCGATCAGATCAAAGGGCGGGTAAAGGAGAATCGTAAGGTTGGTATATTGTTATTAGGGCCACGTCCCACTAGCGTACCCGGGGGCAGAGTCCCCCCCCCCCCCCCCCGACAACTTTTGACAATATTTTTTTATTATTATTATTTTTATTTTTTATTTTTTTTGCTTGTCAGAGAATTCTGGACCCCATAAAATGTGAGACCCCCTCCCCACGGATCGACTTTTGAAGCGCTGGGGGATTTTTTTTTTTTGCAAGAGGTCTTTAAAGAAAAAAAGGTTCACAGGACTGAAGTTTCTAGAGGTCAAATGTCTTCGAGACAAAAGGTCTACATGACGGAAGGTTCACCAAGTCAAATTCTAATAAAATCAACAGTTTACAGACCTAAGGTTCACAGGGCCAAAGGTCTACAAGACAAGTTCAAAGGACCAAAGATACATTGGGCCGAAGGTTTACAAGAGACAGAGGTTCCATAGGATCAAATGTTCGTAAGGCTAATGGTGTACAAGTCTCGAGGTTTACGAGACGGAAGGTCTCTTTTACCTTATGACAGCAAGTCGGAAAATTCCCTTCACAGAATTGTTATTGACCATCGGAATATTTGAATACATACGATAAGTCACGACAAAATAGTATTTAATCACAACATTTAATCACAACATGAAACAGCATATTTCGTTTTAAATTTACGTTTCTTTATCCCTTTTTTTCTTTTCTTTTACCTCTCACTTCCAGGTTCTGCTGACATTCGCTGTCATCACTTTGACCAGCAGCGTCTGTTGGATCGTCCACTGTTTCCACGACATTCTCCAGATCTACGAGATCTACTACGACAACATCGACGCTGTCAGCAACCTCCTAGTCGCACTCAACTTCATCATCGATCCCGTTATCTACTGGTGGCGACTGGACGAATTCCGCGCCGTCCTCGTGAAGATGTTCTGCAAGGGTTGGCTTGCTCGTCGTCTTAAGAAGGCAGCTGGTCGGGTTGAAGACAACTCGTCGTCTTCATTGAAGTCCGGTGCCAAGATCTTCAGCATGGCCGATTCGGTGATGATCGTCACTCGAGCCTCGTCGTCGCCATCGATCTCGGAGATGTAAAAGAAAAACAGAACTCTCAAGCCTCTATCCCATTTGAAAGCTCAGGGCCAGCTAGGTGTATTCACTTCATATTGACATTGTGTACGCATGATAGTTAGAAATTTGCGTAAAAAGGGGGTAAATTTTGGGGGATTTTTACGAACATAAAAGTGCTCGCGGATTTGGGGAAAAGGGGTATGTTTGTTTTTTGGGGAGGTTTTTTAAAAAGCAAGAAATTCTACGAAAAAGGGTTAATATTTTCACGACTTTCGCAAAACTTTGAATGCTTTCCCTGTTTGCGAAAATAAGGTAGAATAATTGTAAATGTTTACTCGATAAGTTGAATATAGGGGTTATGTTAAGAGCCCATTTTCTGCCTGTTTTTACGCAAAATGGGTCATATTTTGTGAGAAATGTTCTTCAAAGTATGCAACATAGGTGGTCATTTTTCGGCTCCCCTCTTTAATTATCATGCGTTACACTTTTGAATATGAAGTGACACCACCGAGCTGATAGGGGCCCTGTAACAGAAGAGTTATGATCAATATCTGCCTAAAATCAATCGTATCTTTACAATGAATCGTAACATAAATAAGTTAGGATAAATATTGATTGTACCGTTTAAGATTTGATTGTATCTTTATGGAATTAGATGTAACAAAGGATAAGTGAAAATTAACAAAAGACATGTTTTAGAGAGAATATTTTGATAAAAATCTCGGCTTTTTAAAGTGTGAGTGACCTGAAATTTTGTTAGGATTTTAACACACAGAAGAGTGTGTTTCTTGTAGAAAATCTATTGCTTTCATATTTAATGATTGTTGCAAACAGGTGCTTATTTTTCGACTTATTCATTAATATTTAGTATAAATATAATGTGTACAAAGCCAAATTCTTAATTAGGAGGTCATTTCCTCTGGTAAAAACAATGCCCTTCCCATGATTCAAACAACTGATTCCAATGAAAATATTGTCCCTTCTGAAGTGAACAATCGCCTTTCTTAGAAAAAAAACTTTTTGATATTTCGACGTGATTTCTTAAGCAGTTTTGTTGTTTATTTTAAATTATCTTATAATTTAAGAAACAACATAATCTATTTAAGATGTAAGAAAAATTATCAACGTTCGGTAAGGTAAATGTCAATGTTAATTTTTAAACGAATAATAATAATTCATTCGTGCCGTGACATGAATAACTTTAGATTCATAGATATATACCAGAACCAGAGCATTGATTCAAATGAATTCCTTGCAGTTGTCACCACTAGCAGAACCACTATGGTGTATTTTTCTTTCTAAAACCGGAAACATTTTTTAAAGGCCCGCCCCTACTCCATGTTCATTAAAAAAAATCAAATCACTATAGCAGGTGATTCTATTTTAGAACACTCTAGTCATTTCTTTTTTTTCTTCTTCTTCTTCTTCTTAATAAAGTGCCCTTTCATGATATTTTGACATTTTCTTCGCATCATATAGAATGATGACGCCCTCTGTTTCCTGCAGGTGAATATTATTGAGCAGGTGATACTAATAAGGATGTCAAGGAGTCAAGAATGTGACACCCCCCCCCCCCCCCCCCAAGGCTGTCGCTCACAACTTCTGTCCGTATAGTTGTCAGCTAATAAGGACATTTCGTAGCTTGTCCGCAAATTTTTTAATTAGAGCCACTTTTTTCTTGTTGGAAAAATTATCTATCAGCCCGACACTCCCCCCCCCCCCCCCACTCAGGTTAAAAATGTTCAAGTGTTCCAACTTGACTAGTTTATATTGTGGTCGTTGCTGAAATAATTTGAGTAATGGTCAACTATTTTTTAAGGAAAGTACTAAAAATGGAATGACCAAGAAAGAGTTGGCTCAGTCTGTCAATTTATATCCCTTTGTAGATTGGTGCAAATTTACAAAACGGTTGCAACGTGTTTGATGCCAATGCTACATGACCCTGTTATTTCGCTATACGTTGTTTTGCAAGGCCTGCACATTGTACGTATTTATATGTCAATATAGCGTTAATATTCCTTAGATGCCTACAAGTGTCTGATACTTTAGGACAGGAACTTTTTTATAACTTAAGATAATTATGATTGTTATTGTAAATTATTAAATTAATGCAAACAAGAACAAACACAGTGTTTTATGTTACACAATTTCATGTATGTCATTTTTTTTTATTATGACTGTATTAATGCATGTAAAACAGATAATATTTCAGAAATGGTTTTGATAATTTGATAATGTCAAGACCTGTGATAAGTCCGGCATGCCCAGAATGAAACCAAAAGAACGAAATTTCACATTCTCTGTACTTCTTATTAGCAGTGGTTTCCTCACATTTCGGGAAAAGTGCTTCAGTATTTTAATATTTTCTTAATGTTACGACACCCCTCCCCCCCCCCCCTCCCCGAGCTGGTGTGTACCTATATGAAAAAAATCCCCCACTCCCCTCCACTCAAACTTTTTAAAATCAATTTCTGAATACGCCACTGAAGACTAACTTTTGTGCTATAATATCTTACTTACGCCAATATCAGTGATTGTGTTGTGTAGTGGTCTAGTGGATAAGTTCACAGGATTGTGGGTCGCGAAGGTACGGGGTTCGAATCCCTACCGCAACACTAAAGTCCCTTGAGAAGTCATTAATCTGCATTTGCCACACTAATTGGTGCCAATACTGGTATAGTCATTCCTTGAAATGCACTGTGCGCTGATAATGGTTTCCGGAGCTAAAGCCGCTGTAATAATTTCCAAAGCTCCTTGGAAGCATATAAGGCCGTTAAAATAATGAGACATGCGCTACACAAGAACGGAACAGTGATTATTATCTTTAATTTGGTAATAAATTATCCAGTATTTCGTTTTACAGGTCTCTTTCAGCACTACTGTTAGGCATTTTGTTGTTCAGTCCTGTGATTATCTGTCGCAATGTTTTTCCTATTCGAATTTCGGTGTATTAATGCGTAGGTTTCTAACACATTTACCCCCCCCCCCCCCCCCGTCAAGGTTTGACATCAAAATAATATGTTCATTTTACTCCATTCCCTGCATAATATCTCGACTCACAGAATTCTGATATTAGGTTGTATCATTTTCTTTCGTATCCGGACAACTACCCCCTGGACAATTACCCCCCGGACAACCACCCCCCGGAAAACCACCCCCTGGACGACTACCCCCCTAGGACAACTACCCCCCAGGACAACTACCCCCTAGGACAACTACCCCCCAGGACAACTACCCCCCAGGACAATTACCCCCCAGGACAACTACCCCCCAGGACAATTACCCCCCGGACAACTACCCCCCGAACAACTACCCCCTGGACAGCTACCCCCGGAAAAATTGTCCTGGGGGTAATTGTCCTGGGGGGTAGTTGTCCTGGGGGGTAGTTGTCCTGGGGGTAGTTGTCCTGGGGGGTAGATGTCCTGGGGGGTAGATGTCCTAGGGGGGTAGTCGTCCAGGGGTGGTTTTCCGGGGGGTAGTTGTCCGGGGGGTAGTTGTCTAGGGGGTAGTTGTCCTAGAATCATTTTCTTTAACCAATTTCCTCATCATTATAAATGAAAAGGTTTGATGTTGTAAATGTTGTAACTTACATAATACTCTTAGTCATTTCGTGTTTGAATGTATTCTTGTTATGGACTATTTTAACAGTGCTATGTGTTCTAGCAGTAACACGAATGCAATTCAACCTATTGGCCAACTTGTTTGGTATATAATCCATTTAAATCACCCAAGTCAGTAACTGCTGTTAACTTAGATATTATGAATGTGACAGTGACACTATGTTAGTTAAGAACCTAAGTAAAAAGTAAATAAAAGTAAATAATTTATGTGTTAACTTGAAATTAAAAGGTAAATTTAACAATTCAATTCAACATCTTTTGTAATTGTTTATTTATTAAAAATAAATACAGTATTTTGAACGATATTCTGAACAAATCACTACTTACTAAATATGGTCAATTTAATACAGAATATTAATGCTAATATGAAAAATAAACAGAAAAATCTGACATACCATCTTACATAAACAACAACAACAACAACTGTGAATAACACGACTAAATCTTTCTACCCGTTGAACACGAGATGTCACTTGGCCGACGCAGGACTTCTTTAGAAGGCCATGTAAAGCCTCACACGGGACGTCATTTGCTGACCTTAGGACCGCGTCAGTGACTTGTACGGCCTTTTTGCGTGTCATGAAAGAGTGATATCGTTTAAAAAGTGATTTCAAAATAATACTTTTTAATAACTTTCGCACGAGTCAATTGCCTTCACATGCTCGATTAGCGCACGTACTGACGCAATAGAAATGACTCCTCGTATGAGCCGGACTTTAAATAGAGTGACATCTGGCAAAAATAATTTTATATCCACATGATCTTGCAAACCTGGATCATGCATTTTCTTGAACATGCATTAATTCCCGTCGTTTGCTTGATTAGGATAGGTATTATCAAATTGTTGTATATATTGTACTTTATTGTATTTTGTAAAGCGCCATGAGCATCATGCGTGATGGACCTAAGCGCTTAATAAGAAGCCACCATTATTATTATTATTATTATTATTATTATTATTATTATTATTATTATTATTATCATTATTATTATTGTTATTATTATTATTATTATTAATATTATTATTATTATTATTATCATTATTATTATTACTATTATTATCATTATTATTATTATTATTATTATTATTATTATTATTATTATTATCATTATTATTATTATTATTATTATTATCATTATTATTATCATTATTATTATTATTATTATTATGCAGTCGAAATGACGCCTCGTATAATTTTAGACAAACCTCAGACAGAGGAAATGATTGTGTAGATGGTGATATAGGCATGATAGGGACAAAGTAAGAAGAGAGAAGGATAGAGAGAGAGAGAGAGAGAGAGAGAATGGAAGAGAGAGTTTGAAAGAAAACAAAGAAAGAAAGAAAATAAAAGAAATCATACATAAATAAAAAGAGAGGAAATATGCATCAATGTAAAAGAAGAAACATTGACAGGCGTAATGAATAATGGAAAAGAAAGGGAACTTTTATTATCGAGAGGAATGAATAAGCTGATGAGAGCAAAAGAGACAGAAAGAGAGAAAAAAAATATTAGAGGAAAGAACTTTGACACATATCAAAACGGTAATATTTCTGTTTAAAGTGGGTGCGCTGCATACTGATGATAATGACAACTCTCATACAGCAATATTTCCAATTTAAAAAATTACTCAAGGCGGCGCAATGAGGATATCAAGTTCATGCAAGGTTGCAATAATTATTCCAGAAAAGTGCATAACATTTCAGAAAAATATAGTTTCCGAAAGTCATTTTTGATGAATTTGTCCTCAGTCCACCAAAATTATCTAAGGAAAACTGAAGTAATGACGTCCTAAAAACAATAGTAGTTTCTCTAATAGATTCTCCTTTGAGAATAACGTCACATCGATGGGATAGTTAGAGTTGAGGGCTGTACAAGATCGTGTCGGGTTAGATGAAATGATAGCGACAATGGGAGAGAAATAATGACTGCCATAAGGGAAATCATCTATGTAAAAGGCAATATTTTCTTTCATTATTGATCTGGAGCTGTAGTCCAATTAAAATGATTACCGTAACATCATTAAGACGTGACTACAAAGCATTTTTTATTTGAATGCCAGGCAGTATGGAGGTCGGAAAAATCGGGGGGGGGGGGATTGTTCTTGATATAAGTTTTGCATGGTAATGAAGTGGGAGGATAAATCGAGGGAAGAGGGATGCCAACCTACAATGCTTTTGGCAAATGGAAAATAGGGAAAATAATAAAGATTTTTTTGAATAGCAGTTTCCATGACAACATATCAAAATCCTTTGATGAACGAGACCAATATGCTGGTGAAAATATGAAGATCAAAATTAATGTTATGAAAAGAGTGACAATCTGTACGCCCCCAACGACGATTTATGGCTGTCCTTACGATATCGCTCGTGAGGTGGAGTGCATTAAAGTTATGCTTAATTTATATCATAATGAGAATATCCATACTGGTGCCTGTAAATTTGATGGGTGGAAATATTATATCAATTTCATTGCGCATATATAACGTTGTTTGCAGCGCAAAAATACCGATCAGCATAATGTCACTAGCCTCTAAACAAAGGTCATTTTGCTCAGGTGAACAATAATCTTGCCAATTGAAGGAAATGCACAGTGTTGGTAGAAGCCGAAAGACTAAAAAAAAAAAAAAAAAAAAAAAATTTCCCTCTCATGTAGATTATTGATACATCTACCCCCCCCCCCAAAAAAAAAGGAACGGGCTGCATGAATTTTCGAGAAATTCCGTTTATTCGTTCGTTTATTTACCATTTTCAAAAATATAATGCACTTCCGAGATACATTCTTGATGAAAATCATGTGTTTCATGAACTTAAAATAAAAAAAAACAGTAAATAATTTTATACCATCACGGAATTCGCATCAAAGTATGAGCGGACTATCGCCTCACAGTATGAGCGGACTATCGCCTTTCACATAGCCCACTATGAAATAAGACCCCCTCCTTTTTTAAACAGGTTGTCACCCCCTACCTTCAGTTTGAATGTGAATAGGTCAATGCGAAGTTTCGGGGTCATTCTAGTAGACCGACAGTCCAGGATGTTGATAGTGCCGGTCTCGCGAACACTTAGAAAATTGACAGAAGGTCCACGAGACCTAGGTCTCTCGGGACTTCGGTCTTGTGAAGCCTCAGAAAACCAAGAGATAGTCGGTCTCGTGGGCTATGGGTCTCATGGGCCGTCGATCTTGTGGACTTTCGATCTCGTGAGCTCTAGCCAAACTTCGAGACATATCTTAATTAAAAAGCCTTCTTTGAATAAAAAAAAAGGAAATTATAATCTATAAGATCTAGATCTGTCTCCCTTTATACTTCGCATAATAAGTTTAATACCGATTTTCGAAGGGGAATTAAGGCTATTGCAATAGGCCATTGCTGCTATTAAAATAAAGTTAACCAACGGTTTATATAAAACTTCAGGCAAGAAAAAAAAAAGCTAATTGGATCTACAAATTTGCCTCCGGCTTTTTTTTTTTTTCTTCTTCTTCAGTTCATCATAGTTTAAAAGGCGTTTCCTTGCCCACAGGTAGTATAGATTTTCTGGCAGAAATATGAATGAAAGTATGTGACACCCCCTCCCTCCCTCCCTCCCTCCCTCCCTCACAAACACACACACACACCGCACAGACCCCCACTCCTTCTCAAACTTCAATCGACTGATAAAACTATAGTGTGACCTTTTTCTTGATAATAATTATGTATCGGGTTTACAGCATGACGGTGATGTCGTGACCTTCACAAAGAATACATGCATATTCGGCGGATGCCATTGAGGAACAATGGGGGTGCGCTGAGAATGGCTGAAATCCTTTTAGATTTGACCTAGAGTAGTATTCCCATAACAGTTTCCATTACTCTATAATGCTTTTAACTGTCTTACCAAAGCATGAACGTCTCTGAAAAACATCATTATTATGTCAAACCTAATCGAATTATGCTTTTTAGTGACACAGAGAAAGCACTTTGTGACTCTGGGTTATACAATATTGATGCATTTTTTAACAAAAAGGGATTCTGAGACCAAAGAATCATGGTAAAAGCCCAGGTCTAAAAGCATAATATAAAACAACATTCACTGTTCTTTGGAAAGGGCTTCTTTTTCTACATTTCCAGTTAGTCGTACGTATTTTGTGAGGTAGTTTGATAATACATGATAATAATAATAATACAACGCACTTATATTGCGCCATCTATCTAGTTTAACTATTCTGAGGCGCATGATGAAAATGAGAGAAGCAAGAAGGTAGAAATAGAATAGACTGAAGAATACTACAGATCTGTGTTGAAATTACATTTCACTGTATGCTTTAGAAAAAAGGACAGTTTTCAAATTTGACTAAAAAGAATCCAAAGTGTCTATCGAACGGATACTAGGAGGTAACTGGTTCCATAAACATGGCGCCGCAGCTATGAAGGCACGATCACCGAGAGATGTTGTGCCACAAGAACATTTTGGCCAGAAAAACGCAGACAACGAGTTGGTATGTATTCGGAAATTAGATTTTCAGTATATGAGGGGCAAAACCATGAAATGCTTTCCAAGTAATAAGAAGAATTTTATACTCGACACGCTCTCCGACTGGAAGCAAATGTAACCCTTTCAAAATTGGTTCCCTTTTACATGTTTTACAAGTCCCAGATGATATTCTGGCAGCCAGCAGAGTTTTTTGCTCATTGTAGCTTAGCTATTTGAGAAGACGACACATTGTACAAAAGAGAATTGCAATAATCAAGACGAGAAATTACAAATGCATGAATAATAGTGGCAACTGCTTAGTGCTTCATCCGACAATACCTTCCTGACGTTACTGATTCTACGTATATAGATGAAAATACATTGATTGACATGTTGTTGTATTTTTGTACAAAGTTATTCATTGTCATGTTACTATCGAATAACACTCCAAGATTACGTCCAGTGTTTGCAGGGGCGTCGCTAGAGGGGGTGTAGTGGGTGTCACAACCCCCCCCCCCCCCCCCCGCCCCCACTCAAAATTGCTGTCGGCAAATACGCCACCTCTGTCGGCAAAAAAAAGGAGGGGGAGGGAGAGGGAAGAGGAAAGAGAAAAGGAAAAGGCGAAAAAAGAAATGAAAGGAATAAAAAAGAAAAAAGAAAAGGGAAAGGAAAGGAAAACATAAACAGAAAGAAAAGAAGGAAATGAAAAGGGAAGGACAGAAAGAGAAGGAAAAAGAACACTGGAATGTTAATATTCGGGCAAAAGGCAATGGGCTGCAGCCCCCCCCCCCCCCCCAGGATTTTCAAAGTTCCGCTATTCGGACAACCACCATTTCATATTCGGGCAGCGAGAGGCCAGAATATCCACATATTTGGGCAGCGAGATTCCCAGAAAATTATGTAACTTCTGTTCATTTTCACTACGAAAAGTTACAAAGAATTTTGCGAGCGAGCGAAGCGAGCGAGCAAAAAATTAGAAAGTTGATATTCAAAAGTTGATATATAAAGGCGTCAGCCCCCCCCCCCCCCCTTGCGAAAATGGGCCCGTATGATCAAGATCTCTACTTCTGCGATTTTCTTTTATTATTATTTGTGGGGGGGGGGGGGGGAGATTTTTGTCGGCAAATGAAACGGAGTCGTTGATCTTCACGAACTGTGATGGACTGGACTATTCAAGCGAAAACAGGACAAGGCACACCCTTTAATACTCACTGATGAAATACGGTGCTGGAAGATGCCCTGATCAATGTCGAAGGCCGACGATATATCAAGAAGCACTAGAAATACGGCCTGTTTGGAATCAAGAGCTTGCAAAATGCCATTATGTACCTTATATAAGTAAAGCCGTCTCTGTTGCATGGTGCTTTTTGTAGACAAATTGGAAAGAGTAATGGAGATTTAGATATAGAGTTCTGATTAATCAAGTATACCTCGGTCTGTATTCTGAAGTCTTTACTCTATAGACTATACCCCGTTCCCAAGCAAACTTACTTTTCTGTCTTATTTGCGCATGCGCAGTAGTTGCAGAAGATGAATTTGTTTTCCCCCCAACAAACTCGTTCGAATCATTTTCACACCTTCTGCATTCTAAAGGAAACCGTCGACAAAGAATCGTTTCATTCTTTCAAGCTGTTGGAGGAGGTTGAATGATAGTAGGCCTAGGTGTCATTATCTAGTCCTTTCTTCAAGACTTTATACACATTCGAATAGTTTTCTGAAAGGAAATAATAAGGGTGGAGCTCTTGATCGACAAGGAACAGAAGCCGGTTTTGGAGAACGGCGGATGGCTCCATACAGAAGAGGTGGGAGTTAGTGTCATATATATATTCATCCGCAGTTTAATATTCTTCATTCGTAAATCAAAGACTTCAACTGTTTGAAGTATTTCAAAACTCGTCAGAGGGATGTTTTTGTGATTTCTCCACCGTAAGCTTTTCAGCTATAACCATCTCAACACTTTCTCAAAGGAATAGATCAACCTCAAGATATTCGCAAACTTTATTCTCTAAAGTGAGGAAACGATGAAATCGCAACTATCGGCATAACAATCGACATCTACCAGCCCCAACGGGGTATGCAGAAACACTTAAGTGCAGCAACGAGAGAGATTCTGTCAGGATATTTACATGATTTATTAGGTGCGAAAAGTAGGTGATGTGGAAAAGAACACTATTAATTTGAGTTAACTAATATTACTGTCATTTTATTTATTGTCCAGGATTCTTCAAGGAAAATAAAGAAGGTTTATTTCAGTCTTATGAATTTGCAGCCATAACTACTCGTTGGTGTAAATATCGATTTACATTTTATTTTGAGTTATAAACAATAATTTTGTTCATGTTATGGATTTTTTCTCCATTTTTCTATACCGTCAATTCACTTCAGGGAGATAACAGTTCTTTGATATGTTTTTGTTTTTATTATTCAATAAGAACAGAAAGTACCGAATATCGATTTGCAGCTAAATAAACCACTCCTGACTGCAAGTAACCTTGAACACTAAACATTTATGAAAGCACCATGTCGGCCTACAAGTTTTATGTTTATTCACGACTTGTGACTCTGACAGTTGCCATCTTAATCAATGGATTCACGCTTTGCCTCATCCTCTATGTTCCCAAGTTGCGGGATCAACGCAACATCTTTACCTTCAACCTTGCGCTGGCCGACTTTGTGGCAGCAACATGTGAAATCTTCATAGCAACATTGGTGAGTATTTAAAGTAACCCAAGTGTGATCTGAAATTTCGTTATAACTCTTTTGTAGTTTTTGCGTAACGCCCCCCCCCCCCCCCCCCCCAAGAAATAAAATTGTCAGATTTCTTTGATTATCCTACTAACTAAAGGCTGGCTCACACGAAGCATCATTTGCTGGCGTTAGGACCGCGTCAGTGACTAGTACGGTCTTTTGCGCGTCATGAAATAATTGTATTGTTTGAAAATTAATTGAAAAATGAACTGTTCAAACAATACTTTGAATAACTTACGTAGAGGTTAATTACCTTCACCTGCTCGATTAGCGCAGGTACTGACACAATCGAAATGACGCCTTGTGTGAGCGGGGCGTAACAGAAAGCGGTGATCCGACAATTACTTTGGTGAAAATAATCTCTCTGGGATTTATTTCGTCAAAAGCATGGGGTTAAAGTTAGGGTTTAAAGGGAAGACTGAGTTCTGGGAAAGGTGAAAATAATTTGTGAGCTTTCTCACTCCTTTTATGTAAGTTTGGGAGAGCATCATAGTAGAAATGTCCCCTGAAAAAGATTTCTCTTCAAATGCTGTTATATTTGAAATATGACGGGAAATAGCTGAAGTGTTCGGGCCGAACATTCTTATGATAATCATTTTCATGATTCCAAAACCTCACAGTATACACAAATCCTTATTTAGACATGATCAACCTTTCCCAATTGCTTTGAGGCAGTTTCTTTCACAACATAATCGCATGACCAGAACTCAACTTTATCTTTAAATTGGATTAAGCCCACCGCACACTATACGATCGGTCTGCGATCCGATTTTATAAGAAAACGTAATAGCATTAGATATAAATAGTTAAACACATAAAATATGTTTGATTGAGGTTCTGAATAGCCATATTAATAGTAAATTGGAAATTATGTCCTATTACGAGCCCTCTAGATCATGTAGATGGAGGAAAGGCTAAATCGGCTCATATCTTTATTAACCTCTTTTTCAAAAATTTTGGAAAAAGTAGTCTACGTAAGAACTATTGCTTTTCTTAAAAAATACAATATTATATCCGACTCTCAGTTTGGTTTCAGAGAAAAACACAACACGACCCACGCTATTTTAACTCTCATAGATCAAATCTCTAGTTCTTTTGATAATTCTAATCACACTGTGGGTATGTTCCTTGATTTCTCTAAGGCTTTTGATACCATTAATCACGAGATACTACTACATAAACTTGCTTACTACGGCATCAGAGGGAATGCATTGAAGTGGTTTAAGAGTTATCTTTCAGGTAGAGTACAATTTGTTAGCGTAAACAATTCGGACTCTTCTACCAAACCTGTTAATTGCGGAGTTCCTCAAGGAAGCCTTCCGGGCCCTCTTTTATTTATAATTTATGTAAATGATATTAAAAGGTCGTCTGATATTCTCTCTTTTATACTCTTTGCGGACGACTCCAATCTGTTCTACTCACATCACGATCCTATTGAACTCGTCACTGTTTTAAATGCCGAACTTAAAAAGGTGACGGATTGGATAAAAGCTAACAAACTATCTTTAAATTTACAAAAAACAAATTATATGTTGTTTAGTAATTCCTTATCACATCTATCTGATCAAATTATATTTGACAACACTGTTATTAAAGAAGTTAAAACAACCAAATTTTTAGGTATTACTATAGACAATAAATTATCATGGAATTCGCATATTGATAACACTTGCAAAACCATATCAAGAAATATTGGAGTCATTCATCAACTAAAGCATGTTCTTCCATTATCAGCACTTCTGATGTTAAATTCAACTCTCATCTTACCATATCTAAATTATGGCATTTTGGCATGGGGAAACGCAGCAAGATCCAGGTTAGATAAAATTTTACTCTTGCAGAAAAAGGTTTTGAGAATAATATGTAATACATCTTACAGAGCGCATACTGATATTTTGTTTCGCCAAAATCGTATTCTCATAATTCATGACCTTTATCGATTTCAGCTGTACCAATTCATGTACAATCTTGATAGAAATAATATGCCATTCGTTTTGAAACAACTGTTTGCAAAAAATAGCACTTTACACAGGTACTACACCAGGCAAGCAAACGATTATCATTTACCCAAAACTCGAACGGCTTTTGCCAGTAAAACTATATTTTTCAATGGTCCTAAATATTGGAACTCATTAGAACAGAATTTAAAACTTACCCCTAACTTAAGTAGGTTCAAATAATTGTGAAGAAACACTTGACTGACTTATACTGATGTAAATAATTCACTCTGCTTTTATTTATTTTTCTTTTCTTTTCATTCCATAATAGTGTATTTATCTTTTTTTTTATAATAGTTATATATATATACGTGTATATATAATATACTGATTTCCACTCTCTTTTATTTCATTAATTTTATATAGTAATGTTAGCTCAACTGTATATAATGTACATGTTTTGTTTAGTAATTTCCTCCCTCTCAAACAATTACTTTAATTTAAACGAAAATCTTTTTTTTTGTTTGTTGTTTTTTTTTAAAACATATATTATTGTATCATTATTCGATTAGGGGGTCTACATCACACAAGCTAAGCTTTTTAGTAGATCCCTCCACATATCATTTTGTCACCTTTCTATGTCATATTTATGTATTCTCTGTTTTTGCAGTGTTTGTAATTTATACATATTGTTGTAATTTCATTGTAAATGTGGAATCTGAATAAAATCAAATCAAATCAAATCAAATCGGCTCCGAATCGTAGTGACGTCAGAGCAATCCTGCGATTGTCTACGATTTGAAACTACTTTGGCCCTTATTCCGCATATAAGGCCGACATCACACCCAATTCCTATGTTGAGTATTCATATTATGGTTCAGAAGCTGAATCCGGGAGATTTTATTTGTTAATTTGCCTATATTAAATGCTATTGCGATTTATTTCCAAAATCAGATCGTAGTCGATCGTATAGTGTGCGGTGAGCTTTATAGGTTAGGTTTGGGATTAGATTTAATGTTGGGTATAATGTAGAGTCTCGGGTTGAAGTTAAGAATTCGTTTGGTGTCGGAAATTGGCCTCGGAGCATTTGTCGCAGGAGCGTGTGTCATATAACCTAGATAGTAAAATAGGTTACATGTCGTTTTTCCGAAGGTTCATAATTCCGAAGGTTCGTATTTCCTAAAATTCGTTACTCCGACGGTTCGTAATTCCGAAAATGACATAGGGTTCATAATTCCGAAAATGAAAAAGGTTTTATATTTCGGAAGGTTCGTAATTTCGAAAAGTTATGAAGGTCTCTATTGCAATTTCGGAACTACGAACCTTCGAAATTATGAACCCTTTTTCATTTTCGGAATTATGAACCCTATTTCCTTTTTGGAATTATGAACCGTAGGAGTAACGAACCTTCGGAAAAACGAGTACCCCCCCCCCCCTCCCCCGTAAAATACTATAAATTCCCAGCTTTTGTTAACTTTTTCCTCTTTAAGTAGAGTGTCAAACAAGTGAGAGGATACAGATAAGGATGTACATTCTCTCATACGACCTGCCCATACATGTAAAACAAACGTATATGACTGTATGTGTCCATGGACTTTTACGAACCTCTATGAGATTGCAGCGCAATGCCTTTCGGCGCAGACTGGATGACTGGTAGCCTCGATTTTGATTTACTATGAGGCGGTAACATAATTCATCGAAAATCATGAGCAAAATATCACATCGTGTAAAGATACCTGGCACATGTATCTTTTGACACAAGTCACAAAGGATGAGGACATATTTTAAAAGTTTCATTCCAATTCATTTACTTTTCACTAACAGAGCTAGAGATTACCTTTTAAAAAAAATGAATAACGGAACAATTAAAAATCCAGCAAATTGAAAATGTTTAGGTATTTATAAATTAACCTTGTAGCTACTGGTATCGAGGTGAAAATACGTTAGCGAGGGAATTTAATAAAAAAAGAATGGGATGGTAGTATAGATTTAGTGTGTATAGAGCTAAAATGAAATAAAATAAAACAGAATAAAGTAAAATAAAATACATAATTGAATTCATACATGTTAAAGGGTCCGTGCCATCCAAATGCAAGTTGATACCTGTTGGTGTGCAGTCCTATATAGGCCTACATCTCATATTTTGATATTCAAACTTCTAAATATGTTTCATAGATTTTAAAATATTTTTGGAAATAATTTTCTAAAACCTGCTAAGCCCCACCCTAAAAAAATCCTCCGGATCACTTTCCCCCTGTGACATCATCTATCAATCATCAGTGAGCTAATTGCGTTTTTGCAAGTTAAAGTGGTATTTAGCTTTGTCAAAGCTGACAATACAGTGGGGGGGGGGACCACTGTCTATTGTTATGTAGAATAGTGGTATGTAATTTTCCCCAGCTCAGCACACGCTCATAATAGAATTGCACGCTTTCATACAATACCTCATTGTTTTCCTGCTGATGCTACAGCATGTCTGACATAGCACCTCCATTGTTGGTATTGTATCCTGTATGTTGTTTTGTAACAGGTGTCAGCTTTGACAAAGTTGAATACCACCTTCACGTGCAAAATCGCAATTAGCTTACTGATGGTTGACAGATGATGTCACAGGGGGAAAGTGTATCAACTTGCATTTGGATGGTAGGGGCCCTTTAAGAGATTCGGTAAATTATTATAGTGAATTTTAGTAACATCCCTAGACTTACAACTAACTTTACAAAGGGCTACAGCCCACGAGACCCTCGTGGGCCTTCTGCCAACTTCTCTGAGGGTTCACGTAAGACCGACATTGTCGGTCTTGAGGGTCGTCGGTCTATCGCTTTATCGGTTTCGTGCATGGGCTGTCGGTCCACTGGGTTGTGTCCCTTACAAAGACATTGAAAACATCATTTGACAAATATAGCTATGCAACAGTGACAATTTTGACATGCAGACATGAGATTCTATAGATTTATTACAAAATGACCATAATTATGGTATTCCCTTAGTGCATCCTATCACACGAAGGTCGGTTTGGGAGAGATCATGCGAGGTTTTACGAAATGAATCAAAGCGTTATTCGTCTCCGTAATTCAAATTGTCCAGCAAAGATATAATTTACAAAATTTAATATTGAGATAATTTGTAGGGCTCGTAAAATCATAGTCTTATTATTATTATTGGTAATTGGGTGATTTTGATGATGCCCTACTTCAGAGCGTGTAAAGTATGTAATTCGGGTTAAACATTCCTTTTCATCTGATAAGGAATTTGTTTTACATGTCAACTTTATGTATCCATGCAGGTCAGAATATAACATCTCAGAATTCCAACGCAAAACATTGTCATATTTAATAATCTCTTACCCATGAATGTGTAATTAGTAAATTCATAAATCTGAGAAACAGATATTCTTGACATAATCATTTTCGATTGTATTCATCATAAGGTTGAGGGAAAGAAAATAAATATGACATATTTACGTTTGTCAAAAAATATCCCGTAGAGAAAAAAAATGAATATGTTTCAGTACTGTGAAGTAACGAAAACGATATTCAGTCAGTAGTTGTTTTTTTTTTTTTTGTTTTAGAAGTTATTATGGTAACAGTATTGAACTGAATTGACTTTATTAAACATCATTGACATAGTACATCAATATTTTGTTTCAACAAGAAAACGAGAGAGAAAAGATAATAACAACTTATGTACATTTCAAATAACAAAATAAGTTAACATATCAGAGTAGGTTAATAATATTTGATTCGTATATACATGTACACAGATTGATATGATATAACTCATTTTAGAATTCACCCCTTAATGGTATAATATCCTGTATGTAATTTGCTAGACTGGAGTATGACATATTCGTTATCTAATTTCATTAAGAATATGAACTTTTCTTCTGCTCTAAGAAAAGCGAAATTAGGGTATTTTAATGATATAGCATCTAAGATTTTTTTCTTTATTCATTGAATTTAGGGCAAAATATCAGCGTGTGTAGTTCGTCACCAATCTCTCCTTCCTCACAGTCGGTGCATATTCTAAGATGTATTGGTGTTTTCTCAGGCCTTCTGTGCCTTCCTGTTTCTATTGCTAAAATATGACAGCTTATTCTAAAGCGGCATATATTTCTTCGGAGTCGAAAACTTCCGATAATATGTAGATACTGCTCCTGCTTAATATCTTACTTAAATTTCCTGTATGTTCTCAGTTTGTTCCCCTCCCCACTATTCCCTACATTACTGTGCAGATCAGTGTTGAATTTTTTTTTTTTAATCCTTCATAACGGAATTCACTTCATTTCCGACAACCTTTCACTGTCAGTTAAGTCTACAACATCAATACATTCATTATTTTCATCAAGATATAGTTTTCAAGCTTTCAAGAACGTATGTACATTCTTTAACCAGCATGCAGTGTTTTTGCTTTTCATTACTCTATTCATTTCATACGCATGGTATAACAGGGAATTACAATCAATATCTTTCATTCGTGACCAATACTTAGCTACACAAGAACATATATCAATTAATAGTGGGTATTCTCCCATCTCAGCCAAAATGGCTATATTATTACTTTTCTTATTTACACCAAGAGCATATCTGAGCCACTGTAAGTGAACAGGTTCCAAAACATTTTTGAAGAATAGTTTTGAGTGGTCTACATCATTTCTCAGAATTTTCCAAATTCTATGACAAATGCTCCCTAAACCTCTGTCCCATACAGAAGGATGGGTTTGATAAGTGACTGGAACAGACGTAAAGCTAGTTTTATATTTGGGGGATGAGTACCGAATGATTTGTAAAGTTTGAACATTGCTCCTTTGGATGTGCGTTGTTGATATTACTAGCAGCATTCATAGTAATACCTAAATAGTTGACTTGTTTTACAACTTCTATCACTTCACCATCTATTGTAACAGATATGTATGCGAGTGTGTGTGTGTGTGTGTGTGTGTGTGTGTGTGCGTGCGTGTGCGTGTGTGTGTGTGTGTGTGTGTGTGTGTGTGTATGACTTTCAACGTATGATATCCGTATGTAATACGTAGTATATATTATGTATTTTTCCTTGTTTACTTATTAAAGGAGCCCTCCTCTTATACAAGCTCACCTTCTTTGGGGTACCCTAACCATTTTTTGTTTGTTTTCTTACTTCATGTCTGATATGTCTTGATATGTTATCAGTGAACCATCTATGTACTTTTGAATGTTTTTTTTTTAATGGTTGAATAAATAAAATGAAATTACAAAATTATTGTTATTGTCGTTGTTTTAGTCACAATTATTGTTAATATTATTCGTAGTAGGAAAAGGAGTTTAGAAGTGATGAACCTATCATATCCTATCCAGAATAAAAGTTTTACAGAATGGGAAATATCATCTAAAATTAAAGATCGACCTATTTTGTATGATAAAAAGGCAGATTTATTTTGGAAAAGGGGCGGAACCCACCGATTTTCAACAGCGGCTCAGATTCAAAGTATACATGGAGTTGCGCTAATGAGCTTGGGTTATACATGTACCCAAGCCCCTAAAGCGAACCTTCGAAAATACGAAACCGTCGGAAAAACGAACCTTCGGAATTATGAACCTTCGGAAAAACGATATGCTCAAAGTTGCACGCTGTACGCACAGTACACACGAGGCAGCAGTGAACATTGCATGTATAGAACACGCACTGTCGAGGGCACTGCCTGCCCCAGAAAGCTGAACCCAATACCAGATAATTGGTTGGCGCTGTCTTTTTCAATCATAAATATCTTGTTTTCTAAAGGAGTGAGTGCCATACATGTACATAAAACCCAGAACCTCTGTAAGATAGTACAGCATATATAACCACGAACACAACGGTATCGATTACGGGCAATGTTACTGAACGAATTAGAAAGTGGAGCAAAGGCGAACGAGAGAACAAATTAGATTAAATTTTAAATGCAGAGCGTTCACAGCATCTGTATTATAGCAACCAAGCCAAAATAAAATAGAATTGACGGAGAAGGTGTAAATGATCGACAAAAATTACCACACAGTTTTAAAAAAACAAAAACAAACAAAACTGCAGTACTTCCTTGTCGATTGCCTATTTTAGATGCGTTCAGAGCTGAGCCTTTACCAAGTTATTATTATTATTATTTATTATCAGTATTATTAGTATCATCATCATCTTCTTCTTCGTCGTCATCAACATTATCATCAGTATGAGGACAAGAGACTGGCATGAACAAAAGGGCAAGCAAGCTTTAAGAACTACAGGCACGGAGTGTTTCGTCGATTAATTCAATTGAAGAATGAAGGCGAAATATGTTAAGAAGGTCATAATAATTGCGGCAGTTGGCAAGAAGACATCGATGAATAATATTATCTAAACAGAGTCATGCGAAAAACATGCGGTTTGTGGAATAAAAGGTTCGCACATGACGTGTACAATTTGAGCTCTTACGTTATCATGGGCAGCATTATTGTATGTACAGAAGAAGTAGTGCATTTATAAGATTTTAGGCCTACATTAAACCAAAAAAATATTTTAAAAAAGAACTGTAGCGTTAAAGCTCATTTATAGTATTGGTAGCAAAAAGGAAATTGAAAAGAAACATGTTAAATATAGTCTCATTTTGTTCTCCTTGTATCAAAAGATGTCTGTAAAAGATCATTTGGTATTTCATCTATGATTTCTGGTGAATATCAGTGTAAATATCTGTCAGGAATGCTTGATCACTGCCATTATGCTAGGACCCTTCCACCCCGACGGCTCCCTGCACAGCAATCTTGGGGCTTCGCATAGAGACAGCGTGTGCGCACTGTGTGTAGCTACTCATCATTGGTTTTACACGTGTGTGTACAGTGTATAGCACATGCCGCCTTTGTTGGGATTTTACGTGCCTGTCCCGGCACATAAATTAGTTTTTGCCTCTTATTTGTTTAATAATAAACTTTAGGAGGCGAAATCTTCACAGTGTGTTAGTATTGCTAGTATCTTGCTATTTATCAACAAAAATTGAAGAAATCTGACGAACAGTTTTTGAGGGCTTACCAAAACTTTACATGACCTTTAAGGAGCCACGAGCTCTTCTTGCTAAAACTTTAAATGGAAGGAATATAAAGCTCTCACTAGTGAAAACAATTATCATTTTGGTAAGGCTGTGATACAAACCTACGTTTTCTAAATATCAAGAGAATAACGCGGAAGTGAGCCAGAATTGTACCCATCTTTTTCTTATCAACTGACATGAATCTACTCAGTGGACAAGGAGTAAATTGTTTGATGCTTTCATGTAATGTAGACATCTAATTCACCCAAAAGAGTGTAGTTTGGGTAAGGCTGATAAAATATCACTTGTTGTTGTGTTATTGTTGTTAGGTTTTTTGGCCTTGTTTTCTAATATGACGAGCCATAGTAATAAATGTAGTAATAATAAATGTAACTTATATAGCGCCAAATCCACTCTTTGGGTTGCTCAAGGCGCATGTAGAAATTAATTAAGAATTAAACAGAAAGGTTTTTACATGATTTTTAAAAGAATCAGATGTTATGCACTTTTTGATGTCTTCAGGAAGGCGATTCCATAATTTAGGACACACATGGGCAAATGATCTTTTCCCCCAAGATTTTGCGACTTTAGAGATCACAAGAGAACTGGAAGTGGATGAGCGTAAAGATCTCGCGTGAGTGTAATTTTGAATTAAAGAGGTATTGTATTGGTGAGCAGAACCGTGAACGCAGTGAAAAGTGAGCAACAAAATTTTGAAAATAATGCGATGTTTGACAGGGAGCCAGTGTAGCGACTGCAAAACAGGGGAGATATGAGTACGCTTGGTGGACAGAGTAACAATGCGAGCCGCAGCATTTAGTTTCGTTTCTTTAATTCATGAATAAGCAATTGCCAATATTTTTGTCAATTCTTTTAAAATAAATTACATTTCTTGTTTATTATTCCCAATGTTGGTCAGACACAAAATTACTCTCATGCTGGGTTAATATACATGATATATGTATATCTATTTTTTTTTACTTAAAGATAAAGTTGAGTTCTGGTCATACGGTTACATTGTGAAAGAAACTGTCTCAAAGCAATTGGGAAAGGTTGATCATGTCTACATAAGAATTATTTTATACTGTGAGGTTTTGGAATCATCAAAATGATAAGAAATAGACCTAATCTCGCTGAAAGACACGTGTACTACACACGAAAATAGGTATATGGGACTGCACACACAAGTGGCATGAATGTCCGGCCCGAACATTCATGCCACTTGTGTGTGCAAATGCCCTCATATTTGACGAGAAATAAGCTTATTTTTTCACCTTGTTTCTCGTCACGAGATATTTCGAAAATGAGAGCCTCTGAAGAGCTATCATTTTCAGGGGACATTTCTAGTATGATGTTCTTCCAAAATTACATAAAAACAATGAGCATGATGAGAAAGCTCACAAAATCATTTTTCACTTCTCCCAGAACTCAACCTTCTCTTTAAATGCTGCTTGCATTGCACATAATATACTTCCGACTAATTGTTTGAGCATTATCATTATCATAAGAATAGCAGATAAAAGGATCATTTTAGGTAGTATACTTAAATAAATGAAAATGCTTAATTGCAAAACGAGAATACAGATTTCTGAAAAGAAATCTATCTGTGGAATGGGTTTTAATCTCAAGTTACAAGGAGAGAAAGAACTGTTTTCGACACAAATGTTTTTGAATGCCTCAGAACAAACATTGCACACTGATATTTTGACAAGACTTATCTGTTATCATTATTTTTTTTTTCAAGTATTTTTCCCTCCACAGGGATTTTATTGATTTTCAGTCGCAACAAATTAACAAACATATTCAAGGTAAATCATATTTATAATGTAAATACATAATACAATAATAACTCAAAATAATTCAGAATACAAATGTTTCTTGAACTGTCAGGTTCACATGAATTCCATGAATACTCCATTTTCAATAGAGCATTCATGGAATCCATGGGGAAAAAAAACACGAAACAATACAAACACATACATGTATCATCATTTGAATATTGGGGTATACAATTACTTATTTCTGACCACTGTTAGTTATTTTGAAAATTACAGCGCCAGTCGGCACCTCCGATCACCTGTTCGCACTATTCAGCTTAGAACAACAACAATCATTATCATTATCATTATATATCATTATTATTGATTATTTGGTGTCACCTGTGCCTGGGAGGGGAAAAGAGAACTTTATCACTGTAATCCACGGATCTCTCCTTCCGGAATTCACACCCAATGAATCGTGATATAGAAGATTATTAATGTACTAGTATAGTATTGTTATAATTTTATATTTTTCTTCACCTTTTGGGTGTAGTATCAAGGACTCTATTTCTATCTCTCTCTCTCTCTCTCTCTCTCTCTTTCTCTCTCTCTCTCTTCTCTCTCACTCTCTCTCTCTCACACACACACACACACACACTATCCCTCTTTCTCTCTCTCTCTCTCTCTCTCTTTCTCTCTCTCTTCTCTCTCTCTCTCTCTCTCTCTTTATCCATTTTCTTTCTCCCTCCCCTCTCTTTCTCTTTCTTCTCCTTCTCTGTTCAGCATCACATAAAAACTTTGTGTTGTAATTGGAAGGGCTCAGGATAAGTCTTTTTATCTTGTTTTTCATATTATTTGTGAATAGATAATATATCGATGTACATATATTTCAGTTCAGAACTAATGGAATTTCAAAAAGTTAAAATGAAATATTCTGATAAAGTTACTCCTTCCCTCATTCTTTCAGCCTCTCCTGCCGCTGTTCAAGACGAGAGGTGTCCATTATATCCAAAGGAATCAACCAAAATGCTAATCATAATTGTTCCAATCTCTTCATAACCTCTTTATACGAAGAGATTTCAGCGTTCTATATACTTAAATTCAAGGATATCGATTCTCAAAGCTGTTCACCAATATTTCGTTTTATTTATCATTGCTATTACGATTTTGCCTTTTAACGGCCGTGATGCAAAAAGCTTTGAAAGAGAAAACGAAAAACATTCATTCATTTTATTTTATGTTTTTAAAGGCTTACACATCAGCAAAAGTTAAATTCCGTGATAAATGTGCGAAGTCCTTCATTTCTTCTGAGTGATAAAAAACCTGAACATAAATGGCTGTGCATGCGGATGGCAACAACAAATATTGATGATGCCATAGCATTGTATAGTGCAAGGAAAGAAAACTTCAAAGGTGAAATAACAGAACGAATTCAATGATGCTAGTCTCAAAGTCAGACGTCACTTCGGGGTATAATCATTGTCTAATATGGCAGGGCAGATCCAAGATTTTTTTTAAGGGGGGAGGGGTGACGGTAATTCAGAATGATCGGACAAAATAATGTTATCAGGATTTTCGGGCTCGTTTTTCCTAGACAATTCTCTGACAAGGAATAAAATTTTGAAAAGGGGTAATCACACATTTTCCGGTGCCTTTTTGATCGAAGTTTTGAGAAGAGGGGACACATTTTTATGGTTGAAGGGATATGGTCAGATGGTAGGCAGTTTCACTGTGCAGTAGTTCATAATTCGCTGGCATCAGACTTGATGGAAAGCACTTGAAATATTAATGGGTGTACAAACCTGTCACACAGCAAACTCGTAGTCCTATCAAGAGAGTCTCCGGGTAAGGGAAATGTAAGATAATGACTTTACCATAATATGTATTGAATAAGTCTAAAATCATTATTCTTGTATCGATAAGTACAGTTATCAGATATCCTGATGTTCAATCTATGATTTCCGAAAAATTCTAGTACAAGTATCTGTAAGCGACACCAGATCGAGACTATACTTTTCAAATAAGTCTTTGACGAAGCTTACAACACTGCATGCAATATCTCAAAAGTTAATACAAATCGCCCTGTCGTTGCTTTCCCTGCATGTACCGGTTGCTAAATGAGAAAGAAGAACAAGAACAAGAAGAGAGAGAGGAGGAGAGAGAGTGGAAGAGAGAGGGGTAGAATGAGAGAGAGAGAGGGAGAGAGAGGGGGGGCGAGAGCGAGAAAGAAAGGCGAAAATTTTATTATGTACTGAACAGACTACCCTGAATAAAGAATGGAAATAAATAAAATAAATGAAATAAAAAGGAGAGACGGGAGGAGAGGGGTGGAGGGGAAAAGAGGGTGGGGTAGAAATAGAGCGGGATATAGAGGGGAGGCGGGGAGAAGGCGCAACGTGAATTGTTTCCTGTGATGCAGATATTGACCATACACAAAGTAATTTCAATGAATGAGTTGTATTTGTACACAAATACGAATAAGAATTACATGACCTGGTATACATCAAAAATAAGGGAATGGTGACAACTATAAAAAAAAAAACAACAACAACAACAAACAAACAAAGACGACATGCAGAGAGAGAAAGAAAGGGAGAGAGAGAGGGGGAGAGGAAAGAAAAGAAATATTAGGGATGAATATTTGGAAGGTCAGAAACAGAAATATGCATGCAGAACTTTAACATAAACAAACTCGGCAATGCCACTAACTTTTTAATGGAAACTCTACAGTTGACGGTAACCATTTGATCATTACTGGAAAGGCGAAATAAAAAGCCCGGAAATTATTGTAATTGTTATTGTTATTGTTAGCATTATCGTAATTCATTTAATTTGAAAGAATTTATAACAAACTTCGTCAAGGAGACCTTGCCATTCTGGTAGAGAATAATGCAAAGTATAGTGGTCCAATTATCGATTCATTACACCACGTATATTGTGAGGATATCCAAGAGACTCTCATTTAGATCAAATTAGCATGAGACGAAGAAAAATTGTCCTTCAATTAAAGCCAATATTAGTTTCTTGGGGACCTTCTGTTTTGGGTGTCAGCTTGCGACAACAATAACGTCAATATAACTATTATTGATTACAAATAAAACTTAATAAAGGAAAGTGAATATTATTTTATAAAATTACCAGCACAATAAAAATGATGAAGTAAGCGTAAGTATCCCTGTGCAATTATTATTTTGTGCATTGTAAAAATTTTGTTTCACTGAAAATACTTTCTGTTCTAAATTTCTACTATTAGATATAAACTTCTCCCGATACTTTTTTTTTAAATTTTCCTTTACAATCAGTTAGAGAATTCAAAATAATATCAAATGCAATTTTTAAATGACATTACTACAGACTATTGACGCGCACATCAATTCGCACCCATAAATTGTTGATGAAAAGAATAAGATATGAAATACATTTTATAATTATTGCACTCTTTTTTCTAATTTTTTTGATAATCTTAATTCTGTTAGAATTCATTATATGTATGCATATATAAAACCCTCCCCAAAAGTTCTGCAAATAACTTTTGAGCATTGATATCTTCCTTGTCACCATATTTGGTATTATTTAAAAGCTTGTTTATTCCTCTTTACAATGATTCCCTATTTTGTACCGATTATGTAATCGTGGAATGTTCAGGATACTTGAATATATGGTCAAGTAAAAAGTAAAATGTTGCAAAATGCATTGTTTCGTGAACAGTGAATTTTCCTTTGTTTAGAGGATGGATGGTGTTTTGAGTGATGTTGAGGTGGTCATTCATAAAATAATGCAATAATGTTTCCTTTTTTTTTTTTTTTGGATAATGAAATGTGTTTTAATCAAGTGATAAAAACACAAGTCAAAAGTTAAATGCTACATTGTAATTGTCAATAGTGAATTCATTCGCTTGGATGATGAATTGTGCTTTGAACTATAATTAAGTGGTCATTCATGAAGAGCAATGCTGTTTTCATCAATACCTTCATCACATGAATCAATTTTTCGTTGTTCCTCCTCCCCCACCCCCTCTATCTCTCGCTCTCTATATATCTATCCCACCCTCTTTTTCTCTCCATCCCTCTCCTCCATCTCAATATCTTTTTCTCCCTCTTTTTTTTATCATTCTCTCTCTCTCTCTTTCTAACCTCTCTCTCTCTCCCTCTCTCAACACTGACAACATGATATACGACGAAATAGTTGACCAATCATCTTGACGTTTGATGGATTTTGTTCTTGTTGTTGTTGCTTGCTTGCTTGTTGGTCATGGAATTCTAGAGTTTAAAGTATAAATGGATCCATGAACCCTGATAACCTTTCATTCGTCTCTCTCTCTCTCTCTCTCTCTCTCTCTCTTGTTTTTTGTTCTTGTTGTTTGCTAGGATTTTACGGAAGTGTACCCCCTTTTAGAAAATGCTGAATCCGCCCCTTTCATGCAAGACAATGGTGACCTCAGTGTGACTTCAGTATCACTCAATTAGTTCTGCTATAATGCCACCATCACTTATTTCACCTTCGTGGATCTCTCTATTAATGCTTTTGCTGGCATCTGCATTAACAAATCATGTACCGTGTGGTGATATGTAAAGGCCCCTTTCACACCGGGCTTGGCTATTTCCGTTTCGTGATCAAGGTGATACTTTGAAGACGGGGAAGGTCAAATAATACTTCTGTTGGTGAAGTACAAAGTTTATAGATATATATTATACCGGTAGTGACCTTAAAGGGAAATCCAACCCTAATAACAAGTTGCTTTGAAAGAAAGAGGAAAAATCAGAGAAGCAGATTGGTGAAAGTTTGAACGAAATCGGACTAGCAATAAGAAAGTTATGAATTTTTGAAAGTTGTAATCACTATACAAATGGGAATTTCAAATTGGCCGAATAGGTAATGTCACTGTGATGTAGCTGTGGACAACTCCCCCATTCGCTCCAACACAAAAATGACTAAAATGTCACTTTTTTCAAAATTAATTACTCAGTAGGATCTTTTTCTTTCATGAGGACCTATAACAATATGATATCTCCAATATATTTTGAGTACTGCCCCGAGGGTAAAAGCGCCTCGAAGAAAATCGCAAATTAATGATATTTTTGTGTACAAATGGGAGAGTTGTCCACAAAAATGTCACAATCGACTCACCAAATTGCCAATTTGAGATTCGCATACATGAAGTGATCTCATTTTTCAAAAATCCATAACTTTCTTAGTCCCTGTCTGATTTCTTTCAAACTTTCACCATCCTGTTTTTCTTATTTTTCTGCTTTCACACATATCATCTTATTACCAAGGTTGGATTGCCCTTTAAAGCTCATAAACAGTCTCGGTACCAAAAATCATACTGGAAAAAAAAATATCTAACATAGTCACATACTATTCTCCTTTTATCATAAGACACATATACGAGATTATTTAACATTCCATTCACGATTTCGAACAAATTTTAGTGTAAATATCTGTAAGAAAAGTTATGGTAGCGGCTTTTCACTGCCTCATGCTAAGACCATAATTATCCACCCGAAGGTTCCCCACACAATAAACCCAGCGCTTCGCACTGTGTGTAGCGTATTGCCGTTGTTTGAATTTACATCCCCTCTTTTTTTGGGCCAGGGATTTTTATTACTTTTCACCTCTCATTCGATAAATATTTCACTTGAGGAGGAAAAAACTTTACAGCATCTTAGTTATGTTAGTACCCTGCTATTTATTAAGTAAAATCAAAGAAATCGCACGAAAAGTTTTTGAGGGCTTCCCAAAACTATTATCTTTAAGAGAACAAAATGTCGGATTATCCTCACAACCACTCTCGTGCCCCCCCCCCCCCCCAAACAACGCCACCGCCTCCCCTTTCTCTCTCTCTCTCTCTCTCTCTCTCTCTCTCTCTCATACTAATATCCCACACGTTTTACAAAAGAAAAAAAAATCTTCTTTATCTAACTATTCATTCATCTTTTTCTTCTCCTAGACGTCTTACGCAGTGAGAACGGGGTTAAAGGTCATCTTTCACTGTGCCATCCTGGTCTCTGTCCTGAGCGTGCTCGCCGTGGCCTGCTATCGCTTCATCGCCATCGCCTTCGACCCGTTCGGCCGTCGGAACCTGGTGACGACGCCCCGCTGTATCGTCGGCAGCGTGTTGATGTGGGTGCTGCTGGTCGTGCCGATGTTGGTCCTGAAGTACTGCTCCAACGTCTACAGCATGTTTCTCCTCCTGATCAACCCAATCATCATGTTCACCAGCCTTGCGATCACGGCTTTTTGTTACGTTATGACTTACAAGGACATCTCGGCTGCGGGACGGGACTCTGGAGGCGTGGATCAGATCAAGAGCCGTCTCAAAGAAAACCGAAAGGTACCCAGTCAGACAGACAGACGTTTTTGGAGGAAATGGATGTCCCCCGTTAAAGGGACAATAAAATGCCCGTCGTATATTAAACATGTTAAAGATAAAGTTGAGTTCTGTTCATGAGATTATTATGTGAAAGAAACTGTTTCGAAGCAATTTGGAAAGGTTAATTATGTAGTATGTAATACATGGTGAATACTGTGAGCTTTTGGAACCGTTTTGGAATCATTAAAATGATAATTGACTCAATCTCACTCAAAACCACATGCAATGGACACAGAACACTATTTGGTCCTAGTTGACCCTTTCAAGACAGGAATTATTTAAGGGCTAATTTGATCACATTTTGTTCTTTAAATTGCCAACAATAATATTTTTCTTTTAGGTCTAATATAATTCTAATAAGGTGTAATGTTTTTGAAAACAATGTACATGGTTAAAAATCTGTCGAAAAGTTGAAAAAAAATTGCCAATTTTGATAAAAATCAATGATTTTGAATTTCTCAATGTGTTGCCAATTTAAGGATTTTAAAGCTTATTTTCCTTTTTAAACTTCCTGGCATCAAGTGCAATATGGTCATGCAACAAAAATGGACACAATGTGTGCAGAAATTTTTGCTCTTTCTACTCATGTATCTGGTATATTTTTTTAGGGCTCTGAACAAATAGTTATTGAGCCAAACCACAAAATGTGGTCAATCGTCCTGGAAGGATTAACACTTCAGTTTTTTTCTCGTCTTTTTCAAATATGAGGGCATTTGAAGAGCAATCCTTTTCAAGTGGCATACTATCTACTAAGACATTCTTCCATAGTGACAAAAAAAAAAACATACAAATTATTTTTCACCTTTACCAGAACTTAAATTCTCTTTAACCCTTTCAGGACAGGAATCATTTGACGGCTAATTTAATCACATTTTGTTCTTCAAATTGGCAACAATAAATTTTTTCTTTTAGTGCTACATGGTTCTACTAAGGTGTGGTGTTTTCGAAAACAATATATATACATGGTTAAAAAATTTGTTCAGAAGTTGAAAAAAATTGCCAAAGAAAAAACATGGATTTTGAACCCCTCAGTGTGTTGCCAATTTAAGGATTTTAAAGCTTACTCTTGTTTTAAAAACTCCCCTTCATCAAAAGTAATATGGTCATGAAACAAAAATGGACATAGTGTGTGCAGAAGTTTTTGCTCTTTCTACTCATGTATCTGGTATATTTTTTAGAGCTCTGAATAAAAAATGTGGTCAATTGTCTCGAATGGGTTAACCCTGAAAATTTGGTACCAATGTCTCCTCATCCTCCCCATTAAACATGTTTAAACGATTGAGAATAAGGGCGAGCCTTTAAGAGTTACTTATGGGTCTAAAATAATATACTGCTATATTGAAATGAATCTGAGCTATGTTCTACAAAAATCCATCTGTCTTTGCACTCTGTTTTAAACTGAGAGATTATTCGTATTTTTCTTTTGCCTTCACGGAAGAAGTGAGACTTTCAATTTTTCACCCAAAGACATGACGTTTCGAAATTTCTTTGCATTCCTCTTTCGAAAAAATGGTCCTATTCTTAGTTGATTTAATAATATTTCATTTTTTAATCGCATTTCCACGTTTGACGTTTCTTCCTCTTTTAAGGGGCTTAGAACCTGGAATTTACAATACACCCTTCACCTTTGTTTATAAATTCATTTTCATGCTTTCATTAAAGATGGTGAATCGACGGCGAATCACTTTGTTCATAGACAAGCAATCAGTTCAATCTGGGGCAGGCTTTGCTTCGTCGTAGGTTTAATTCAGTTAAACTTTATACAGGTTTTTATAGAAGAAGAAAAGGGAATTCGACGGCGAAGATCCTTTGAAAGTAAAAGTAGAGTGCATCGTTAACAAAAATAAAACGCATTTGCAGTCCAATAAAGGGCGTTTTTATAAAATGGGGACGCGATCTCTTTCAACTTCCTGTCAGCAATTCCGTAACTGAGCTCTCGCAAATGTTGAAACCGTAGAAGGATTTTGTTTAAAAGTATTATGTATCAGTGTATTGGGGGCTGCTTTCGACAATTTTTTTTTTTTTCTGTTGTTACTTTTCCGAAATCTTTAAAAATACATTTCTCTCGCCCTTCCTCCATATGTCAATTTCCTTTTGCCGTGATCATCCTAAAGCCCGGATCACACGAGACGTTAGTTCACTAGCGTCGATTACTCCAACTATTGTCATGATTGTCATGCTGCAGTATTAAAGCAGTGAACAATAGGCCCGATGGGTGCGATTGGCCTCGCTAGCATACGAAGGCCAGCGTTCTTTTCGCATTCATCTTTATACAAGCTGAGCTCGTTTTGCGCTCGAGACTCTAGTTTTGAGCAGAGCATAAAAAGAATTTCCAAACGAAAAACGAGAGCAGCTTCTATAATACTAATCCAATAAATGCGAAACGAATGCTGGTCTTCGTATGCTATCGTGGCCAATCGCAACTTCGGCCATTTGTTCACTGCTTACTGCAGCATGAATTATATTGACCTGAACAATAATTTATAGTTTCAGTGATCGACACTGAACTTTACTCATATACTTACAGTGAATAATGAAATCCATCATTATCCCGATATAGACACTTGCCGAGAACACGTACTTAGTATTCTTTTGCATGATGTATGTACACTCTTAAAAAAGTTGGGCAAAAAAATGCCCAATTTTTAACCAACACTGGGCAACATACTGTCCACACAACTTTTGGTTAAAATTTGCCCAACTGATGTTGGGCAATCCATTTACTATGTTGTTGGGCAAATTGAATTGCCCATCAGTTGGTGACCCATTAGATTTTATCCAACTCTACAATTGCCCAACTGTTGGTTATATTCTCAGTTGGGTAATTATTGCCCAACCAATCTTTTTTACCCAACTGGCAAAGGAAATGTGACAAAATTACACAACTACAGGGCAACAAGTACCCAACCCATAATTACCAAATACTGTTGGTAAATATATGCCCAATATTTAGGTAAAAAGTATTGACCAATATTGGTTAAACCACTCGAGTGTCCAGTTGGTTAATAATAGCCCAGAATTGGGAATATTTTTAACCAACCAGCAGTTACCCAACTAAATTTACCCAACATTTTAAGAGTGTACATATGTATTTCTACTCCATGTAAGTCAGCTCTTGAGCTGTCTTATGATTTTTAATAAATACCCTTGTCAATTCAAAACAATTCAATTTTTCTTATTACCTAAACGTTAATCCTCTTCATTTTACTTGTAATGATCGGAACGTTTATCTGCATTTTGGTTTCTTTGTCAAATTATTTTTGCATTATTAATTATAGAGTTGTTACTTTGAAAATGAAAATGAAATGAAATAAATCTATGAAATCTGAATCTGAAATCTGATGCTATATAACGCCTCTTGTGAGCAAGATTTAACATGCTTTTGGTACTTACCGGCAAAGTCCGAAAATAAATATTTGACACACTTCTTTCTTCCTTCTCAAGGTCCTGGCTACCTTTGCCGTGATCACCCTTACGAGCTGCGTCTGTTGGATTGTACACTGTTTCCACGACATCCTCCAGATCTACGCGATCTACTACGATAACATCGACGCCGTCAGTAACATCCTAGTCGCACTCAACTTCGTAATCGACCCCGTCATCTACTGGTGGCGACTGGATGAGTTCCGCGCCGTGCTCATCAGGCTGGTGTGTCGAAGTGCACTCGCACGCCGTATTCGTCGACTACGGGGAAAGGTCGAAGACAGCTCTACGTCGTCGTCCACGGG